>OZ024867.1:20857724-20997724 GCA_964017155.1 Oasisia sp. SBJ-2009 | reverse complement strand
TACGTAAAAACATATTTTGACTGTCTTTATGCTATAATAGGTATAATTTATAACTTATAAAATGATTTTGCAATAAAAAGCCACGAATGGACCATGTCGCTTTAAGATGTAGAGCTGTAGTAATAACATCATTCTTAGAATATTCACTGTTACAGGTTTGACACATTTTATGTAAGTGGATTGTAGTCAGTTGACTATTCTATCATATCCTCAGGTGTTGTTTCCTTTGCAACATGTCCGGGGTAACTACCCCCGTCTGCATGCGGCACTCCGAGAACTCACCACCGTCCACAAGCAGCAGATGCATTCTGGGATGGCAGGCAATGGTGGAACGGTGCAATCTGGGTTGATATGTGAAAGCGGTGTGACTGATTGTATTCACAAGGCCCTGTCAATGTTCAGAAAACATGTCCAGTTTGCATTGCAGGTACCGGGTTGTTATAGCTTAAACAACTAATATTTACCACCCTCTATCTGCCAAGGGGTGCAGCTGGTTGCAGCAGTGTAATTACCCCTGGTAGATCACTTTGTGAAACTATAAAGATAAAGTCAGCCAGTGATAATTAATTATAACTTGCTTGAAAATGTGTGGTTGGGAAGTAGATGAATTTATACATAGTATTGCTCAGGGGCCCATGAGAGTGGTCGAACTAATAATTGTACTGCCATTCCTGAAACTTGGCGACATAATTTCTTTTACATTATGATATACGATGTAATCAGATAGTTACAGTTATACCCAATTCCAATTACTTTTAAACTTAAAATTAATTTGGGAAATGGAATGGAGTTGGCATTTAAAACTAATTTACACCAAAACTGCTCACAATCTTACTCTTTGAATTAGAAGTTCTAATTAAACCACAAACATTCCATTTTTGAGGGTTTTTTTTATAGGCAAAGCAACTGCACAGTAGACATGGTTATTGTATTGACTTATAAATGCTGGTTAGTTATTGTGTACATGACTTCCTAGACACTAGTTGTTATGCATTTCTAGAGTGTGGCATGCTGGAACCAGCTTGAGATCACCATGGTTACGGGTCGAAACATAACAATCTTTGCCAAGCAAGTGGAGAGAGCGACACATGACCTTGACCTTGACTCTCTGCAGGTCACACGATTTTTTAACTTTTTGCCATCGATTGTGTTTTTCAGTCTGATTATCGTTTTTCATAAAGCCTACCTGAAACCATATATATATATATATATATATATATATATATATATATATATATATATCCATAAATAATGGAGAATTAAAGTTGTAACATATCTAACATTGCGTATATTTCTGCAATATTATGGAGGCCGGTATAACGAATCTCTACCTAAAAACCAAAGTTTTTACTGTGGGTTCTAGATAGGCTTTATGAGAAAAAGATGTATCTATGCAATGTATATATATATATATATATATATATATATATATATATATATATATATATATATATATATACATACAGTGTGTGTATATATATGTGTGTGTGTGTGTGTGTGTGTGTGTGTGTGTGTGTGTGTGTGTGTGTGTGTGTGTGTGTATATTTTTAGTTCTCAATCGATACACCAGGACAATATTTGTCATGCTAGTGGCGCCACCTATAGAATTTGTTTTCTTGTTTCAGAAAGTACAGATTGTCTGCGTGACCTCCCCGTCGCTTGACACAGCCTTGACCCCTGGTGACCTGCCAAGGTCAGGGAGCAGCCAGGGCAGCTGTTCGTCTGACCAGTCCAGCAAGAGTGAGCTGGGTGGCCTCGTTGATCTGCTGACAGTGGACAACGGTCAGCATTACCATGGTGACATGTTGCCTTAGCTAAGTGCCGCTGGTGACAGTCTACAGGGTGTCCTGTATGTTGTAGATCTGGCTAGTCTACAGGGTGTCGTGTGTGTTGAAGATCTGGCCAGTCTACAGGGTGTCCTGTATGTTGTAGATCTGGCCAGTCTACAGGGTGTCCAGTGTGTTGTAGATCTGGCCAGTCTACAGGGTGCCCTGTGTGTTGTAGATCTGACCAGTCTACAGGGTGTCCTGTATGTTGTAGATCTGGCCAGTCTACAGGGTGTCCTGTGTGTTGTAGATCTGGCCAGTCTACAGGGTGTCCTGTGTGTTGTAGATCTGGCCAGTCTACAGGGTGTCAAGTATGTGGTAGATCTGGCCAGTCTAAAGGGTGTCATGTGTGTTGTAGATCTGGCCAGTCTACAGGGTGTCCAGTATGTTGTAAATCTGGCCAGTCTACAGGGTGTCCTGTGTGTTGTAGATCTGGCCAGTCTACAGGGTGTCCAGTATGTTGTAGATCTGGCCAGTCTACAGGGTGTCCTGTGTGTTGTAGATCTGGCCAGTCTACAGGGTGTCCTGTGTGTTGTAGATCTGGCCAGTCTACAGGGTGTCCAGTATGTTGTAGATCTGGCCAGTCTACAGGGTGTCCTGTGTGTTGTAGATCTGGCCAGTCTACAGGGTGTCCAGTATGTTGTAGATCTGGCCAGTCTACAGGGTGTCCTGTGTGTTGTAGATCTGGCCAGTCTACAGGGTGTCCTGAATGTTGTAGATCTGGCCAGTCTACAGTGTGTACTGAATGTTGTAGATCTGGCCATTCTACAGGGTGTCCTGTGTGTTGTAGATCTGGCCAGTCTACAGGGTGTACTGAATGTTGTAGATCTGGCCAGTCTACAGTGTGTACTGAATGTTGTAGATCTGGCCAGTCTACAGTGTGTACTGAATGTTGTAGATCTGGCCAGTCTACAGGGTGTCCAGTATGTTGTAGATCTGGCCAGTCTACAGGGTGTCCTGTGTGTTGAAGATCTGGCCAGTCTACAGGGTGTCCTGAATGTTGTAGATCTGGCCAGTCTACAGTGTGTACTGAATGTTGTAGATCTGGCCAGTCTACAGGGTGTCCTGTGTGTTGTAGATCTGGCCAGTCTACAGGGTGTACTGAATGTTGTAGATCTGGCCAGTCTACAGTGTGTACTGAATGTTGTAGATCTGGCCAGTCTACAGGGTGTCTTCATGAGTTGGCTGCAGGATGTCAGCACAGACAGTGAACATTTGCATATACTTCTTCCGGATTCCCAAAATGACGGTAAGCTCTTTTCATATCGACCAGTCTGGCTGTTGCCACAAGCGATGGTGGTGGCTGGCTACCCTACTCCTTGGGGAGCCCCTTGCAAGCCATTTGTGTAATATTCATGGGAGACTTGTGTTGTTGTAGGAACACAAGTGTTACAATGTGACATTCAAGACACTTGTGTTGTTTCAGGAACACGAGTGTTACAGTGTGACATTCATGAGAGACTTCTGAATCCAGCCCAGTTGCCCTTCCTCAGCCAGTTTGTGAGTTACCATGGTGAAGTTTAATGACTAGAATTAGACATTTATAAGGTATTTTTAATCTGGCATTCTTATTAACATGTGCCACTATGATAGAGCGGCGAAAATAATACACTTTATTGTATATACATGCATTTATATAGGCACGTACAAATGCATGCATACTCACACACACACACACGCACGCACGCACGCACGCACGCACACACACACACACACACAGAGGCAAACTGTTGTTTTCAGTTACAGTGTACAATACAGTCTTTACATTATTTTTGCTGCTCTCCCCAGATGGCAGCACATAGTTGTTGGTTGGTTTACGATACATGGCAGTTGGTCGATCAAGCGAGGGTGTTTGATCTTAGAGAGCAGGGTTGTTGGTCTTATAAAGTAAGGGCAGTTGTTGTCATAGAGTGAGGGCAGTTGTTGCCATAGAGTGAGGGCAGTTGTTGTCATAGAGTGAGTGCAGTTGTTGTCATAGAGTGAGGGCAGTTGTTGTCATAGAGTGAGGGCAGTTGTTGTCATAGAGTGAGGGCAGTTGTTGTCATAGAGTGAGTGCAGTTGTTGTCATAGAGTGAGTGCAGTTGTTGTCATAGAGTGAGGGCAGTTGTTGTCATAGAGTGAGGGCAGCTGTTGTCATAGAGTGAGGGCAGTTGTTGTCGTAGAGTGAGGGCAGTTGTTGTCGTAGAGTGAGGGCAGTTGTTGTCATAGAGTGAGGGCAGTTGTTGTCATAGAGTGAGGGCAACTGTTGTCATAGAGTGAGGGCAGTTGTTGTCGTAGAGTGAGGGCAGTTGTTGTCATAGAGTGAGGGCAGTTGTTGTCATAGAGTGATGGCAGTTGTCATAGAGTGAGGGCAGTTGTTGTCATAGAGTGAGGGCAGTTGTTGTCATAGAGTGAGGGCAGTTGTTGTCGTAGAGAGAGGGAAGTTGTTGTCGTAGAGTGAGGGCAGTTGTTGTCATAGAGTGATGGCAGTTGTTGTCATAGAGTGAGGGCAGTTGTTGTCATAGAGTGAGGGCAGTTGTTGTCATAGAGTGAGGGCAGTTGTTGTCGTAGAGAGAGGGAAGTTGTTGTCGTAGAGTGAGGGCAGTTGTTGTCATAGAGTGATGGCAGTTGTTGTCGTAGAGTGAGGGTGGCTGGTCTTTTACACTTTCAGAGCCTCAGTTTGGACTCACAGCTGGCAAGTGTTCGTTCCGCTCTCCCGTCATCTTCCAAGATGGCGGCGGGTGTTGCCACTGGGGGCGCCACTGTACCTGTGCATTCCCTTCGTGTCGTCAGACGTCTACCTGTTGACACCATGTGTGAATCAGTCCTGTATGGCATGGTAGGGACGTCACCGTTACTACATATAAGACGTACATCCTGTAGGGAATATTTGTCAATTTTCATTGGCTAGTTTAAAAGCCAATATGACAAAGTCCAAATTGATGTAAATATATGGATATATACAGTGGAAATAGTTTTGTATGAATAGTCATCTTGGAGTAAATGTAGCATATAACTAAATATTCCCCAGATTAGTTGAGATGGTTTTCAAATGAACGACTGTTTCACACAGTGAAGTGTACATTAATCTGTGCAGATCCAAGACCTGCCATGGTGTGTAAGAATGAATGTTTCCAAATCTGCTGTGTTCCCCTGGGGGGGGCGGTCTTCTCACCAGCTTCGTCAGCACTGGTTGGACGTCACACATACATATACATGCACGTATGCAGTCCAACGCTGACAAAGATAACCACTTATTGTAACTGTAATTATAGTTTTGCATTTTTTACTTACTTTATTATTATTAAGTTATTAATATATTTTATTATTTATTTTATTTTATTTATTTATTGCTGATAAGTTTAGCTTATGAACTAGGACTTTTAGAAGCTTTATTTATAATTGCATATTTATTATCATTTAACATTTCGATTTTACGTGCAAGTTTAATGAATATTTTATATATGTATGTGTTACAATGTATTTTATGCGCCTCTGAGCGGAATTTGTTCCGGATATATGGCGCTTAACAATAACAAATTATTATTATTAATATAAGAACACATCAAAGGCTCAACAGGAGAGCACAGTAGATTCTGAAGGGTTTCTTTAACATTATTTACAATTTTTAATTTAACTAAATCCGGTGGCGACATTCATGCTGTTAATTATCACCAGATATGTCTGGTGAAGGCCACTGATGGCCGTCGAAATGTTGATGTGAGTCAAAAATTATTAGTTGTGTAATAAGAAGTCTTGTTTGTTTTAATATGTCATCAGTTGTGGGTGATCCTTTCAGCCCATGTTGGTTCATCCCACCACCTGTTGGAAGACAGACTGGGACGAGTTGGAAGCAAATAGACACCACTTCCAGGCCCTCGTCCACCTCCTGCAAGACAAGGTGTGTTAATTAGTCAGACAGACACCACTTCCAGGCCCTCGTCCACCTCCTGCAAGACAAGGTGTGTTAATTAGTCAGACAGACACCACTTCCAGGCCCTCGTCCACCTCCTGCAAGACAAGGTGTGTTAATTAGTCAGACAGACACCACTTCCAGGCCCTCGTCCACCTCCTGCAAGACAAGGTGTGTTAATTAGTCAGACAGACACCACTTCCAGGCCCTCATCCACCTCCTGCAAGACAAGGTGTGTTAATTAGTCAGACAGATACCACTTCCAGGCCCTGATCCACCTCCTGCAAGACAAGGTGTGTTAATTAGTCAGACAGACACCACTTCCAGGCCCTGATCCACCTCCTGCAAGACAAGGTGTGTTAATTAGTCAGACAGACACCACTTCCAGGCCCTCGTCCACCTCCTGCAAGACAAGGTGTGTTAATTAGTCAGACAGACACCACTTCCAGGCCCTCGTCCACCTCCTGCAAGACAAGGTGTGTTAATTAGTCAGACAGACACCACTTCCAGGCCCTCGTCCACCTCCTGCAAGACAAGGTGTGTTAATTAGTCAGACAGACACCACTTCCAGGCCCTCGTCCACCTCCCGCAAGACAAGGTGTGTTAATTAGTCAGACAGACACTACTTCCAGGCCCTCGTCCACCTCCTGCTAGACAAGGTGTGTTAATTGGTCAGCCAGACACCACTTCCAGGCCCTCGTCCACCTCCTGCAAGACAAGATGTGTTAATTAGTCAGACAGACACCACTTCCAGGCCCTCGTCCACCTCCTGCAAGACAAGATGTGTTAATTAGTCAGACAGACACCACTTCCAGGCCCTCGTCCACCTCCTGCAAGACAAGGTGTGTTAATTAGTCAGACAGATACCACTTCCAGGCCCTGTTCCACCTCCTGCAAGACAAGGTGTGTTAATTAGTCAGACAGACACCACTTCCAGGCCCTGATCCACCTCCTGCAAGACAAGGTGTGTTAATTAGTCAGACAGACACCACTTCCAGGCCCTCGTCCACCTCCTGCAAGACAAGGTGTGTTAATTAGTCAGACAGACACCACTTCCAGGCCCTCGTCCACCTCCTGCAAGACAAGGTGTGTTAATTAGTCAGACAGACACCACTTCCAGGCCCTCGTCCACCTCCTGCAAGACAAGGTGTGTTAATTAGTCAGACAGACACCACTTCCAGGCCCTCGTCCACCTCCTGCAAGACAAGGTGTGTTAATTAGTCAGACAGACACCACTTCCAGGCCCTCGTCCACCTCCTGCAAGACAAGGTGTGTTAATTAGTCAGACAGACACCACTTCCAGGCCCTCGTCCACCTCCTGCAAGACAAGGTGTGTTAATTAGTCAGACAGACACCACTTCCAGGCCCTCGTCCACCTCCTGCAAGACAAGGTGTGTTAATTAGTCAGACAGACACTACTTCCAGGGCCTGATCCACCTCCTGCAAGACAAGGTGTGTTAATTAGTCAGACAGACACCACTTCCAGGCCCTGATACACCTGCTGCAAGACAAGGTGTGTTAATTAGTCAGACAGACACCACTTCCAGGCCCTCGTCCACCTCCTGCAAGACAAGGTGTGTTAATTAGTCAGCCAGACACCACTTCCAGGCCCTGATCCACCTGCTGCAAGACAAGGTGTGTTAATTAGTCAGACAGACACCACTTCCAGGCCCTCGTCCACCTCCTGCAAGACAAGGTGTGTTAATTAGTCAGACAGACACCACTTCCAGGCCCTGATCCACCTCCTGCAAGACAAGGTGTGTTAATTAGTCAGACAGACACCACTTCCAGGCCCTGATCCACCTCCTGCAAGACAAGGTGTGTTAATTAGTCAGACAGACACCACTTCCAGGCCCTCGTCCACCTCCTGCAAGACAAGGTGTGTTAATTAGTCAGACAGACACCACTTCCAGGCCCTCGTCCACCTCCTGCAAGACAAGGTATGTTAATTAGTCAGACAGACACCACTTCCAGGCCCTCGTCCACCTCCTGCAAGACAAGGTGTGTTAATTAGTCAGACAGACACCAATTCCAGGCCCTCGTCCACCTCCTGCAAGACAAGGTGTGTTAATTGGTCAGCCAGACACCACTTCCAGGCCCTCGTCCACCTCCTGCAAGACAAGGTGTGTTAATTAGTCAGACAGATACCACTTCCAGGCCCTGATCCACCTCCTGCAAGACAAGGTGTGTTAATTAGTCAGACAGACACCACTTCCAGGCCCTGATCCACCTACTGCAAGACAAGGTGTGTTAATTAGTCAGACAGACACCACTTCTAGGCCCTCGTCCACCTCCTGCAAGACAAGGTGTGTTAATTAGTCAGACAGACACCACTTCCAGGCCCTCGTCCACCTCCTGCAAGACCAGGTGTGTTAATTAGTCAGACAGACACCACTTCCAGGCCCTCGTCCACCTCCTGCAAGACAAGGTGTGTTAATTAGTCACACAGACACCACTTCCAGGCCCTCGTCCACCTCCTGCAAGACAAGGTGTGTTAATTAGTCACACAGACACCACTTGCAGGCCCTCGTCCACCTCCTGCAAGACAAGGTGTGTTAATTAGTCAGACAGACACCACTTCCAGGCCCTGATACACCTCCTGCAAGACAAAGTGTGTTAATTAGTCAGACAGACACCACTTCCAGGCCCTCGTCCACCTCCTGCAAGACAAGGTGTGTTAATTAGTCAGACAGACACCACTTCCAGGCCCTCGTCCACCTCCTGCAAGACAAGGTGTGTTAATTAGTCACACAGACACCACTTCCAGGCCCTCGTCCACCTCCTGCAAGACAAGGTGTGTTAATTAGTCAGCCAGACACCACTTCCAGGCCCTGATCCACCTGCTGCAAGACAAGGTGTGTTAATTAGTCAGACAGACACCACTTCCAGGCCCTCGTCCACCTCCTGCAAGACAAGGTGTGTTAATTAGTCAGACAGACACCACTTCCAGGCCCTGATCCACCTCCTGCAAGACAAGGTGTGTTAATTAGTCAGACAGACACCACTTCCAGGCCCTCGTCCACCTCCTGCAAGACAAGGTGTGTTAATTAGTCAGACAGACACCACTTCCAGGCCCTCATCCACCTCCTGCAAGACAAGGTGTGTTAATTAGTCAGACAGACACCAATTCCAGGCCCTCGTCCACCTCCTGCAAGACAAGATGTGTTAATTGGTCAGCCAGACACCACTTCCAGGCCCTCGTCCACCTCCTGCAAGACAAGGTGTGTTAATTAGTCAGACAGATACCACTTCCAGGCCCTGATCCACCTCCTGCAAGACAAGGTGTGTTAATTAGTCAGACAGACACCACTTCCAGGCCCTGATCCACCTACTGCAAGACAAGGTGTGTTAATTAGTCAGACAGACACCACTTCCAGGCCCTCGTCCACCTCCTGCAAGACAAGGTGTGTTAATTAGTCAGACAGACACCACTTCCAGGCCCTCGTCCACCTCCTGCAAGACAAGGTGTGTTAATTAGTCAGACAGACACCACTTCCAGGCCCTCGTCCACCTCCTGCAAGACAAGGTGTGTTAATTAGTCAGACAGACACCACTTCCAGGCCCTCGTCCACCTCCTGCAAGACAAGGTGTGTTAATTAGTCAGACAGACACCACTTCCAGGCCCTGATCCACCTCCTGCAAGACAAGGTGTGTTAATTAGTCAGACAGACACCACTTCCAGGCCCTGATCCACCTCCTGCAAGACAAGGTGTGTTAATTAGTCAGACAGACACCACTTCCAGGCCCTCGTCCACCTCCTGCAAGACAAGGTGTGTTAATTAGTCAGACAGACACCACTTCCAGGCCATGATCCACCTCCTGCAAGACAAGGTGTGTTAATTAGTCAGACAGACACCACTTCCAGGCCCTCGTCCACCTCCTGCAAGACAAGGGGTGTGTTAATTAGTCAGACAGACACCACTTCCAGGCCCTCGTCCACCTCCTGCAAGACAAGGTGTGTTAATTAGTCAGACAGACACCACTTCCAGGCCCTCGTCCACCTTCTGCAAGACAAGGTGTGTTAATTAGTCAGACATATACCACTTCCAGGCCCTGATCCACCTCCTGCAAGACAAGGTGTGTTAATTAGTCAGACAGACACCACTTCCAGGCCCTGATCCACCTCCTGCAAGACAAGGTGTGTTAATTAGTCAGCCAGACACCACTTCCAGGCCCTGATCCACCTCCTGCAAGACAAGGTGTGTTAACTAACTGTGTGATATCACACACACACGCACGCTCGCACAAAAACACACATACATATGCATCTATGCTTTTTTATTTATTTTCTTATTTCAAATGACATTTTAGACATATATAATAATCTTTAAATAGATAATTTTACATTTTAAGGATATTTTAAATATATGTATTAATTTAAAATTACTTACTAGCTTTACATTATTTTAAATAGATATTCTATCATTTTAAAAGAAATCTTAGACATATTAATTATTTATTAGATGAAAATAATTTATCACTTAAAACAACATTCTATATATATGTATATATATATAAATATATATATTATATATATATATATATGTTATAAATTTCTATATTTATTTTGTCATATTTCATTTTATTGTAAATGTCAAATAAAGTGTTTTGTTATTATGTGCACACACACACACACACACACACACACACACACACACACACACACACACACACACACACACACACACACACACACACACACACACACACACACACACACTGCTTCCAAGCTGTATTGAAGTAAAGCTGGGGAATGTGCAGAGTCATTGTGTCAGTCAAAAGAACCGTGCTAATATCCCCTCCAATTTGAAGAAATATATCACATGACCGGAGGCCGACCCATGACACTTCTCATGGGCGATTTCATTGACTAACGGTAAAAGAGGAGTTTTTGAAGGTCAGGGGTAGAGAAGGCCAGGGGTAGAGAAGGCTAGGGGTAGAGAAGGCCAGGGGTATGGAAGGCCAGTGGTAGAGAAGGCCAGTGGTAGCGAAGGTCAGGGGTAGGGAAGGCCAGGGGTAGAGAAGGCCAGGGGTAGAGAAGGCCAGGGGTAGAGAAGGACAGGGGTAGGGAAGGCCAGGGGTAGGGAAGGCCAGGGGTAGGGAAGGCCAGTGGTAGCGAAGGTCAGGGGTAGGGAAGGCCAGGGGTAGGGAAGGCCAGTGGTAGAGAAGGCCAGGGGTAGAGAAGGCCAGGGGTAGGGAAGGCCAGGGGTAGAGAAGGCCAGGGGTAGGGAAGGCCAGGGGTAGGGAAGGCCAGGGGTAGGGAAGGCCAGGGGTAGGGAATGTCAGGGGTAGAGAAGAACTGGGACAGACGTAATCAGCCGCCGTGACCCCTGATGTGCGAGATGGGTTTCGTGGTGGAAACTTTCAAATTACAAACAATGTTATAAGTTTAGTAAAGTGGGCTGACTGCACATCTTCAACATATTATTAGTCTCTAAAACGTGTAATATAAGTATATATACATAATATTATTATCATAAATATACATATATATAAATTTATTATATATATTTTTATATTGTATATATATATATATATATGTGTATATATATATATAATAAATTTATATATATATATATATATATATATATAATAATAAATTTATTATTATATTTAATAATAAATGTAAACCTAGAAACAGACACCCTCCTTCAGACATCCATTTTCAAAAACTCATGATGCTTGAATTAGATGGTATGTGTCACGTGACCACTCCTTTGTGTGTAGGGTGAACTGTTGCTGGCCCGCCTTGAGACTGCACCCCAGTCCGCCACCCCGAGTCGCCCCCTGTGCAGCGTGTCCCCGCCCCGCCCCTCTGGGCTGTTTGTCCTCCACCCCAGCCAACAACCCTGTGAACTCCTCCTTAAGGCTGTTGCTGCCCGCGAGATCATTCTGCCCTGGCACTTCACCCCCGCCGACCAACCGACGCAGGAGAACCTCTCTAGTATGGACACATGTCTGTCTCAGGTGAGACTAAGACAGGGTTGTTAGAGCTAGGTTTACCTGTCTGTTATGGAGTGTAGTTGACACTAGGGTTGTTACAGAAAGGTCTAATGAGAACCTGTCTGTTGACCACCTGGTCTAATGACCACCTGGTCTAATGACCAACTGGTCTGTTGTCCACCTGGTCTAATGACCACCTGGTCTAATGACCACCTGGTCTAATGACCACCTGGTCTAATGACCACCTGGTCTATTGACCACCTTGTCTAATGACCACCTGGTCTAATGACCAACTGGTCTATTGACCACCAGGTCTAATGACCACCTGGTCTATTGGCCACCTGGTATAATGACCACCTGGTCTAATGACCACCTGGTCTAATGACCACCTGGTCTAATGACCACCTGGTCTAATGACCACCTGGTCTAATGACCACCTGGTATAATGACCACCTGGTCTATTGACCACCAGGTCTAATGACCACCTGGTCTAATGACCAACTGGTCTATTGACCACCTGGTCTATTGACCACCTGGTCTAAAGACACCTGGTCTAAAGACCACCTGGTCTAATGACCACCTGGTCTAATGACCACCTGGTCAAATGACCACCTGGTCTAATGACCACCTGGTCTATTGACCACCTGGTCTAATGACCACCTGGTCTAATGACCACCTGGTCTAATGACCACCTGGTCTATTGACCACCTGGTCAAATGACCACCTGGTCTAAAGACCACCTGGTCTAATGACCACCTGGTCTATTGACCACCTGGTCTATTGACCACCTGGTCAAATGACCACCTGGTCTATTGGCCACCTGGTCTAATGGCCACCTGGTCAAATGGCCACCTGGTCAAATGACCACCTGGTCTATTGACCACCTGGTATGTTGACCACCTGGTATGTTGACCACCTGGTATGTTGACCACCTGGTCTATTGACCACCTGGGCTAATGACCACCTGGTCTATTGACCACCTGGTATGTTGACCACCTGGTATGTTGACCACCTGGTATGTTGACCACCTGGTATGTTGACCACAGGACGAGGTCTGCCATTGTATTCACTGGCAAACCTGTTCAATCAAACACCGTCTCGACTTCTCTGTCACGCTGCAATTAATGCACAAAGACTATTCGTACACAAATGTCCACCAATGTCTATAGCCAGGTACTCATTCATATAGCTCAGTGAACTGCAGCAATGTAGAGTGAAAAAACTTGCCCCAAAGCTTGACACGGCAGCACTGTTGAAGATGTGAGCCCTGGAGCTCTGAGTTAAGAGTCCGAAGCTTCAGCCCTACTAGAGAAACATTTTGGACATTTTCTTGTCATAGTTCAGATGGATCATTAGAAATAGATCCAATGGCCCAGCAAACAAGGAACCATTTCTGAACCATTTGGCACGTGTCATACTGGTTTGTAATTGATATCGCTCAACCAGTATGTGTTTTCATGTGTATTTACGTAAATACACGTGTTCTGCCTGTTGTCACGAGTTTTGAACGAGTTTGACACAAGTCATACTGGGTCAGAACTGGCATAGTTTCACTGGTACGTGTCATCACGTAAAAAACTCGTGATTTCACAGTAAATACGCGTCGACACACCAAATTTGTTCACAGAATCCGGTGAATTCCCGTACGGAAACACATGAATTGAGCCAGTTGAACTCGTGAATTCACTTACAGAACATGAGAAATCACGGGTCGTTGTTTGCTGGGAGACCCTGTATATTATGCTCATAAAACATTACTTCTACCCATGGCAAATCAAAACCATGTTTTACACATTAAAATTGATTACTTTTGGTAATTTACACTACAGTTGAACCCCTCATTTAAGACCACCCCTCAAATCAGAGTGGGGCGGTCTAAAAAGAGGGGTGGTCTCTCGTGAGGGGTTTGCAACATTTGACACTAGGGGGTGCTTTCAACGACTAACATCGTCACTAGGGGGTGCTTAAAACCACTAAGTAGAAAATAAAAAAGGAGACAACATATTAATAACAACAAAATTATTTATTTTGTTTATTTTATGTGTTTCAGTATAAGTTTAATTTTTGAAACGTTTTTTATAATATCTGATCAAAAGTATTACGTTTTCTCTTAAAACAGCCTGCCTGCCGAAATGCTCAATCATTGCGGGGTCAGACCGGTGTTGAGGTGTGTTTGCTCTGGTTGCCTGTAGGTGGCGCTTGAGTCGAGCTACAACCCTCTGATGTTCACTAGCGGCTTGTGTGAGAGTCTTGTAGGTCAGCTGACCTCTAAAGGGCGTCCACTAAATACCCCTGCCAAAAGGAGGCCACAGGTTTGTGATGGAAAATTCAATTTAATTACTGTACATTTACGCGTATGATATGCATTTTTGTCCTGATTGTTTCCTTAAAATGTCTAGGTCCATAGTACACAAAAACATGGACAAAATCTGACCGGATATGAGCCAGAAATAAAAAAGCAAATTTTTTAATTCACAAAAATTACTCATAGACATATCCACCACTGTCTATAGCCATGTACTTATTCATACAGCTAAGTGAACCGGAGCAATATGAAGCGAAAAAACTTGAACGAGGTTTTACGTGGCAGCACAGGGTTCGAACCTGGGTCCTCTTTGTTGAGAGTCCGATGCTCTACACCTGAGCCTCTGCACTACTCATTTCATTGAATCTACCATGCAGCTAGGCGTTTTAAAGATAATAATAATAATTATAAAACTTCTATAGGCCTGTGTCCTATCCTCTGCTAGATGGTGCCTTTCCAGTAGTCGTCTAGTTCTCTCCACCTTCTCACCTAATTATTACAATTAGTATTATTAATATAATCCCTCGATTATTCACTAATTAGTTGTAAAAATGTTCATCTTTTCAAAAACTGTTATACAGATAGACTGTTAAATAGTTACTTGTTAGAGTCCTAGACCATTTTGCCAACATCAATTAGATAACAAAATTAAACATTCAGATAGTTTATTGTTATCAAAGGTTTTTTCTTTACCAAATGTCACAATGTCTTTTTTATTTAAATGTCGTTAAACACATAAATAGTGTTGTCACACCATCTATTGCACTGTTCAGATGCTTTATGTAATGAAATTAAGCAAATATGAGGGTAAACATGATAAGTATTGTACTTCTTTTACCCTTTTTTCAACAATTTGTATTGTATACACTGTATTTATAATGTAGAAGTTTTTTTTTATTTTTATAAATAAATTTCATTTCAATTCAATAATGAAATTCTATCAGAATTTTGCAAACTTGGGGTTCACATTATGCATTGGCCATGTCCTACATGAGGGTGACACTGTGGGGGGTCTAGTTCACCACACGAACAGGGGTTGAAATCCCCCAAAACCGCCCTTGCAGCCACAAATCTGCTCTGTGTTGTGTACCAAAGAATTACTTGTGCTGGTCTGAAGATAATAAGAGTTACTTTGTTGCAGAATTCCGGAGCGAATAACCGAGAAAAACCTTCATCGGCTGGTCGGGACGCCACCTGCTGGTCCACTGATGAACTATGCAGTGGTAATAAAAGTGTGCGACACAAGACAGGCAGAGACATCTATGGGACACCGGTGGAATCATTCCCAACCAAACTATAAGTGACACCAAAGGTTTAAGTTGTGTGCTTTCTGAATACAAGTGTCATACGTTCTACACTTATTTTGTCTAAGACATTTGAATAATAATGTATTTGCCTTTGTGCCACACCCAATAGATCCTGGTGGGTTGTGTGTACAGAAAATAATTTTTTTTAATGGCAATATGTTGTAATATAAACAGTATTAGTTGTATAGTAAATAAGTTATGTATACTAAGTAATAATAAGATAATAATAATTGTAAACACATCTTCCAAACTTCATGATATTTAATAATGTTTTTGTAAGTCATCATCATCATGCTGTCGGTCGCGAAGCGACAAAGACTGCTTCCATCACTTGACTCTTGCTCTCCATTTATCTCTCTGCTGTGAGAGTGATGTCCAGGAGTCGATCTTTATGTCTCTCAGCTTCAGGTTTCTCTTGATGGTATCCTTGAACCGGAGGCGAGGGCGCCCTCTCTTTCTCTGACCAGAAGACAGTTGGGAGTAGAGAACCTGCTTTGGTAGCCTGTCTGGTGACATCCTCATGAGGTGTCCAGTCCACCGGAGATTCTTTCTGATCAGAAGATCTTCCATAGATGGTAGCCCTGTCCGTTCGAGTATTTCCTTGTTTGTCACTTTGTCCATCCAGGTTATCCTCATGATCGATCGCAGATGTCGCATCACGAAGGCATGCAGCTTTTTCACCTGTCGTCTGTACAATGTCCATGCCTCGGCTCCATATAGGAGGGTGGACAGCACAATTGCACGGTATATCTTGCCTTTAACCCGCATGGACACATGGTGGTTGTTCCAGAGTCTCTGGCGTAGTCGGCCGAAAGATGCACTAGCCTTGGCCATCCTCCTCTGTATTTCATTGTCAATGCATCCATCACTTGATATAGTGCTTCCGAGGTAGGTGAATTCCAGAACAGAGTTCAACTTGTTTCCATCAACCATGATATCCTCCTCTCGGGTTCTTGTAGAGTTGGGTTGGTACAGCACCTCGGTCTTCTTGATGTTAATCTTCAGGCCAAACTTCTTTGACGCATTGGAGAAAGCATCCACTATATTCTGCATCTCTTCAGCAGAGTGTGCAACCAGTGCACTGTCATCTGCGAATAGCAGCTCTCTCATCAGTATCCGAGTAGTCTTGGTCTTCGCTCTGAAGTGTGCGACGTTGAATAGGTCAGCGCTCTGTCTGGACTGTATGTAGACACCATCCCCCATGTCTCGGAAAGCATCATCGAGCATTGCTGATAGGAAGATGGAGAACAGCGTGGGGGCCAGTACACATCCTTGCTTGACCCCATTTGTGACACTGAACGATTCCGAGACTTCCCCTCCAACACTAACATTTGCCATCATTCCGGTATGTAGTGCCTCG
Organism: Oasisia sp. SBJ-2009; assembly: GCA_964017155.1. Lineage (NCBI taxonomy): Eukaryota > Metazoa > Annelida > Polychaeta > Sabellida > Siboglinidae > Oasisia > Oasisia sp. SBJ-2009. The sequence goes on along the minus strand of OZ024867.1, from coordinate 20,981,091 downwards.
ATCATTGTTGTGAACTTCTCTGGGCATCCATACTTCCTCAGTAGCTGCCATAGCCCGGTTCTCCCAACTGTATCGAACGCCTTACTGAAGTCGACAAATACCATGTACAGTGGTCGGTCCTGCTCAATGCACTTTTCTTGTAGTTGTCGGAGACAAAATATCATATCCACGGTGCTCCGGTTACCTCTGAAGCCACCTTGAGTCTCTGGAACTACCTCTGGTGTTATGTGGGTAGATAGTCTGTTGAGTAGGATCCTGGCGAAGATCTTGCCTGCTATGGAAAGAAGAGATATTCCTCTATAGTTCCCACAGTCTGTTCGATCACCTTTCTTGTAGATGGTTACAATGCTGGCATCCTTCCATGCTTGTGGTACAGAACCCACCTCCCAGGCATTGGTGATTAGTTGGTGCAGTCTGCTGAACAGATTGTCTCCTCCGTGCTTCCATACTTCTGCAGGAATTCCATCTCCTCCAGGTGCTTTGCCATCTTTCAGGCCGGCGATTGCTTTAGCCATCTCATCCATAGTTGGAATCTCATCTAGGCTTGTCTTGATAATGCGCTGCGGGATGTTGTCAAAAGCTTCGTGATCTATATCTCCAGGGACGTTGAGTAGCTTCTGGAAGTGTTCACTCCATCTTGCCACAACTCTCTTGCTGTCAGAGAAGGTCTCCATTCCATCTGCTGATTTCAGTTGAACAGGTCCCTTCTTTTTGGGTCCCCACACTTCCTTCAGTCCATTGTAGAAGCCCTTCATGTTGTTACTGTCAGCAGCTCTCTGCAGCTCCACTGCCTTCCTTTCCCACCAGTCTGACTTCAGTGCACGGGTGTGTTTTTGTAGCAGTCTGCAGGCGTCTTTATATGCTGCAGTGGTGGATCTAGTGCTCCTGGTTTGCAACACTCTCTGGTGGGCTTGGTCTCTTCTGCTCATAAGAGTTTGTAGCTCCTGATCGTTGGGGTCGAACCAGTCCTGGTGTTTTCTGTCTGGCTTGCCAAGATATGTCTTGGCTGTGTTGTACACGACCTGCTGCAGAGCTTCCCATTCCTCGTCTGGTGTTGAGTTTTCCTTCTCGTCCCATTGGGCGAGAGCACTGTCCATCTCCTGCTCAAAACTCTCCCTATGGCTGGTGGTACTTAGTTTTGCTGTGTTGAGCTTGGTCGGCTGACTTGTTCCTTGCCTGCTGTGCTTTTGTCGTATTCTGAAAGCCACTTTTGATCTCAGCATCTGGTGATCGGTCCAGCAGTTTGCTCCACGCATGGCTCGGGTACTGTGGATGTCCATCTTATCCCGACACCTCGTGATGATGAAGTCGATCATATGCCAGTGTCTGGAACGAGGATGCATCCAGGTGGTCTTGCGTTCATCCTTCTGCTTGAACATGGTGTTCGTCACTATCAGTTCGAACTCAGAGCACAGAGCCAGTAGAAGCTCGCCATTGGAGTTGCATTTCCCAATCCCATGTTTGCCCATGACCAAGGGCCACTTGTCATTGTCTCTTCCTATCCTCGCATTGAAGTCTCCTATCAGCAGTAGCTTATCTGTACGGGGGATGCCACTGAGCACACTTGCCAGCTGGTTGTAGAAGGCCTCCTTGTTTTCGTCTGGGTTTGTCATTGTCGGAGCATACACGCTGATAATTGTAGCAAAGTTGTCCTTACTCAGAGGTAGTCTCATTGTCATGATTCTGTCACTTACTGGCCGTGGCATTTCTGTCAGCTTTGTGACGATATCCTTTTTGATAGCAAAGCCCACTCCGGCCTCCCTTCTTTCTCCTTTGGGTTTGCCACTCCAGAAGAAAGAGTATTCCAAGTCGTTGAGACTACCAGACTCTGAGAACCTTGTTTCACATAGGGCGGCGATGTCGATGTTGTATTTGGCAAGTTCCATTGCTACTAGTGCCGTGCGTCTTTCTGGTCGGTTAGCTCCTTCTCGGTCGAGGAGAGTCCTCACGTTCCATTGTCCAATTGTCAGTAGTTGTCTTCTTTGTCTTCTTCTTCCTAGCTGATTTTTCACTGTCGATGGAAGATGAGGTCGAGCAGCGCGGTCCTTGGTAACCCGGGCGACGGCCGATCCGGTATCATGTTTCGTGCAGTTGTACATTTCATGGAAGCTGCTAGCAAAAATTTTTGAAGTGCCGCTGGCTTTTGCAAGTTACTAGCGACACTCTCTCGGGGAACAAATAGAGGTCTCACACCGGCAAGAACATGTCAAGACAGGCGCAAACTATTTGTCCCTGCAGTGGCTGGTCGAGAGATGTTGGGAATTCCATACATCAACCGCCCTTGATGCTGCCACAGTGACATGGTTTTCTGGTTAGGGTTTGCTCCCTTAGCCTTCGGTTCTGACAAGAACCTGTACCACAAGGCAGTGGTTTACAACTCTGCATGGCAGGGGCGTCAAACTCCCTGAGGTATTGCAATACCTGCATTGCAATACCTGCATATAGTACTGGTCAGTAATCAGTATACTTGACATTGATTACTTTTATTAATTATTTGTTAATTAATCAACTAATAGTATACTATCAGCAAGACAAGATACATACAATTGATGTGTGAAGACGGAATGTCTGTAAGTGTATGGAAAGGAGAAGATGGCAACTGACAGAGAGATGGAATGATGGATAGATGGAATGATGGATAGATGGAATGACAGAGAGATGGAATGATGGATAGATGGAATGACAGAGAGATGGAATGATGGATAGATGGAATGACAGAGAGATGGAATGATGGATAGATGGAATGATGGATAGATGGAATGACAGAGAGATGGAATGACAGAGAGATGGAATGATGGATATATGGAATGACAGAGAGATGGAATTATGGATAGGTGGAATGAGAGAGAGATGGAATGATGGATAGATGGAATGACAGAGAGATGGAATGATGGATAGATGGAATGACAGAGAGATGGAATGATGGATATATGGAATGACGGATAGATGGAATGAGAGAGAGATGGAATGATAGATAGGTGGAATGACAGAGAGATGGAATGATGGATAGATGGAATGACAGAGAGATGGAATGATGGATAGATGGAATGACGGATAGATGGAATGAGAGAGATGGAATGACAGAGAGATTGAATGATGGATAGATGGAATGACAGAGAGATGGAATGATGGATAGATGGAATGACAGAGAGATGGAATGATGGATAGGTGGAATGAGAGAGAGAGATGGAATGATGGATAGATGGAATGACAGAGAGATGGAATGACAGAGAGATGGATAGATGGAATGACAGAGATGGAATGATGGATAGGTGGAATGAGAGAGAGAGATGGATAGATGGAATGATGGATAGATGGAATGGCAGAGAGATGGAATGGTGGATAGGTGGAATGATGGATAGATGGAATGACAGAGATGGAATGAGAGAGATGGAATGATGGATAGATGGAATGACAGAGAGATGGAATGACGGATAGGTGGAATGATGGATAGATGGAATGATGGATAGGTGGAATGACAGAGAGATGGAATGACAGAGAGATGGAATGACGTAGAGATGGAACGACATACATATGGAATGACAGATGAAATGACAGAGATATGGAATGACGTAGAGATGGAATGACAGCATGAAACAAAACCCAGGAGGGAAACTGCATTATATGAAGATGACAGAGAGAAATGTAAAGAGTTAACAAGAGTGGAACATGGTCCTAATTAAGTGAAGTGACCACACAAGAGGAGGGGTAAAGATCATAAAACACCGCCTCCCCACGGGCAATGGGTTAAACTGACCAGGACAAACAACACAGTAACAAACCCTTCACCAAGTCTTTATTATTCAACGTGTAAATGGACACCAAAGTTATTTGACAGAATGAGAACATGCAGAATCTTTCACAGGATGCGACAAGTTACACAACGAAAAGGAATGATGTAACTCGGTTGCTATGTCAACGTCAATGAGTGAATGACATAAATCGGTTGTTATGGTAACAGGCTTCAGCAATCATAACAACCACTACAGTAGTAGGACAGGTATTAATTAACAGACAATCGCTATGTCAGCAAAGTTCGCCCATCGCAAATCCAGTTCTTTTATATCGACACATGTAGAGAGAACAATGAAAGATATGGCCACAGTCTGGTTAATAATTAACGTGTCCTCATTTTTAATCATTGAAAACAACGAAGTCAGTGGTTACATGAGGTAGCACGCAAAACACTCGAAGACAGTTGTACAGCTGACATTTTGTTGTGGCCCGTTGACCTTTTGGCATTCACGTGACTTTTTGGCATTCACGTGACCTTTTGGCATTCGCATGACCTTTTGGCATTCGCGTGACCTTTTGGCATTCGCGTGATTTAGATCTAAATCCATACAACATAAAACAGTTGTCATTATCATCATGATCCAATCATTGAGACATCGCTACAGATTATGGATTACCAACACTAGCAGCAAATTCAAGAATTCCTTAACTGCAAATGTAACATGAAAGTACATCGTAGTCCATTTGTCCACCAACATCCCCTGGTATGCCAAGTTGCATAAATATATTTTAAGCAAAAAACTGCTAGCAGCAAATTCAAGAATTCCTTAACAGCAAGTGTAACATGAAAGTAGTCCATTTGTCCATTAACACCCCAAGTTGCATAAATTTATTTTAAGCAAAAAATTGATCTGAGTTAGTAAAAAGTAAGTTCTTATATTGCACAGTATCTAGTCCTTGTACAGTTATAGAGTAGAGTTGTATAGCATCTAGTCTTTGTACAATCTAGAGTAAAGTTGTAGAATCTAGTCCTGACGTCAGCTCAAAGCACACAACACTTTACTCTCTAGCTCTCTGTTCGATCAAACACCATGCTGCAATTAATGCTTGAAGACTGTATACAGATATCCACCACTGTCTATAGCCAGGTACTCATCCGTACAGCTGAGTGAACTGGAGCAGTGTAGAGTGAACGAACATGCCCACTTTCAACACGACAGTACAAATTCAAAACCCAAGTTTTCTTGGTCAAGAGCGCAATAGCCACAGTCATGTTCCATTTAATTGTCGATTAAAACAAATATGTAAGAAAATATAACGTTTTTGTTTGTGAAACACAATATTAACGTCATCTTTAATTTCGAAATGATCTAATTATCAATACGACTAAATTATGCTAGTATTATATCACATATAGTTCTTACTGAAATATGACAGAGCCCTATGAATGTTTACGTAACATTTTGTAACATTACTTCTTCCATCGACCAAATTCCTGTTTTGCATACTTAACAATAGTGATAGAAACGTAAATATTCTAGAACAATTTCAGAGACCGTATACAAACATCGACAAGAAACATTTAATCATGACACGTATAAAAATATTGAGAAAACCAACATTTCTACATTATTCAATGGACTGGAAATGTGGTTGATATAAGCCAGTATAACCATAAGAAAAAGTTAACAAGCATGCATAATTGTACTATAACAACAACGGACAACATTCCTTTAATCAATATCCTGACTACGCACAGTAAATATCCGGTATCAAAACACTAAATGTTTTTATCAATAAATATCATTTTTAGCAGCGATGCATGGTTGACGGGGCATTGTCAACTACTACAGGAATTGACACAGCTGTCAAAATATCTTAATCAATAACTTAAGTTCACACGAATACACATTAACCTTAACCACCTTTAATGTACCAATTACTTGACACATAGTCATATATAATTACACATTGACTGCTACTAGAGATATATATACTACTCAGATTTTTTGCCCTCTCCTGTTGCCCCTATGATTAGGGTAAATATAAAATCCACGCAAAACCACCAATAAAAGAGCTAAAGTATTTTGCAGGTACGTGAACAGAAAGCACTTCCACCACGTGATCATTGTAAAAATTATCTGAATATATATATGTGTTGTGTTACCACACATATATATATATTCGGATAATTTACCTTAAATATCCCGAGTAAATTTAATCTCTGCACAACACATACAATTTCAGATCTTGAGTAAATATTTAATCTCTACCACTAATTTCAGATCTTGAATAAATAGGGTAAATGTAAATATTGGACAGCATGTGACCTCACCAATTCATCAACGTTGTCATGACAACAACACCAGCTGGTGGTGCCTTTCATTCTTTAAAATTTTTTCGCAGAATTTTAAGATAAAGTCCAAAAAACCAAACTGTCCAATAACTGGTTCATTTACCTGACATTCTCTACAAATACAATTTCAGATATGCCACCTTTCGGGACAAGCTATGTACGTTCTTGGTATAACCAGATGTGACTTTACAGTCGTATTCCGTCTCAATCCTCTGAACCCTTGTAGCGCTTACATTTTTCCGGCGTTATAAACATTCAGATTGACGTTTCTGCGCATGCGCAATATCTGTAAACTCATTAATGTGCAGCGAAACGACAAAGCATTTATGGTATAAATACTACAGGTTGTTCGTTAGGATGTATATATTATAACCTCTCTGCAAAGTTATTTGTCGCAAATTAACACGAGGCAAACAAGTTTTGAGGCATACTTTGATAGCAGGCGTAAATCACGTGACTAGTGCGTCATAATCCATGACAGTGATTGAAAAAAAACAATATATTTTATTGCATTAAACAACATTTAAAAAAACTCTTCACAGTAATCATCATAGGGAATTTAACGAACAGCTCGTGGCATTTATACCGAAAATGCTTTGTTGTTTCGATGGACATTGATGATTTTACATTTGTTGCGCATGCACAGAAACGTCAATCAGAACGTTTTTAACGACCGGAAAAATGTAAGCGCAACACCGTTATATTTATGTAAAACTGAACCAATGTAGACATTTTGATTTATCCACAAAGCACACAACTGAACAAGAAACACGTTGACTTAAACTGAATCAAGTCCAAGCCAATAACAAGGCAGAGTTCCTGGTAAATTTAGCGCATTTTATGTGATCTTTGCTGCCCAATTTAACAAATGACGACGCTAACGGAATGCAACCAGTAGATTATCCATATCAAGACATGATAACAAATTGGTTTGTAACAAATCTGCCACTATAATCCTGATGCAGCTACGGATTGCATTACATCTGAATACATTAATTTACGCAGACCACACACACTTCAGCTAAACACGTGGTGACGCTGTAATTATAACCGTCTCCCGATCAACCCTCTTTGTTCCTAAGTTGAGGAACAACTAAGTTGGGCAAAGTGCAATTGTGTACTCATTTCGTTCGTTTCATAGTTCAAAATGTGCTTACAATTATGGAAATGTTTAGTTTTGTAGATTATTTCTATCCTAATTTGTACAATGTATAAAGATTTGTTTGTATATATATATATATATATTACAGGTACATATTTCGACTAAATTCATTCACATGTAGCAATCCATGGGGGAGAATAACTTGAATAAAAATTTTAGTAAACCAAAAAGAATTTTCTGTATTATCAAACAACGAAAAAGGGGGAATTGCACCTTGCCCCTTTCCGTGCGTGTTCTTTACAATGTCCCGAGTCAGCCTTATATAAGCGGGTGATTCTGAAATAACGGAAGAAAGGTGCCTTTCCCAAATCACTTTCCAAACGGTACGCAGACTGAGGGGTCATCGACCGCATGTCACATCGGGGTAAACCTTTGACTGGAGGGGGTTCTTAGTTATTGTTCTTCACCTCGAAATACATGAAGTCTATGAGGAACGCACTGCCCAGGAGGATGGCCTTGTTCAATGCGGTCTCCCCTTCAGCGTCTGCAACGACAAGACGTACAATAACACATCTATTGTGAATATATTGTTCATGGCTCCAAGAATGGTTTATTGTAGTATAATTAACTTACTTTGGAGCTTAAAGTCGAAGATGATTAATGTTTCGATCCGTCAGCTACATTCTAGGAGATCATTGCCGGGCCACAGGACACTCAGTGTCCATGAAGAACACTAAAGTACTGACCCGTGAATCCAACTGGCACAAGAGAAAAGTGAAGGAGGCCATATACATCAGACAGAGAGCCCCTACCATGAACAGAGATCAGGGATACCATCTGCCTGCCATCTACAATCAAATCATCCCGCCAAAATCTGAGGCAACACACGTGACACCAGTACGTGAACAAGGTCCGTAGCTGACGGATCGAAACGTCGTACTCATCTTCGACTTTAAGCTCCACAGTAAGTTAATTATACTACAATAAACACATCTATTGTAGAATAATTAATTAATAATCAATAATTAATCTCTTCTATAAATCTACGGTCCAGTCAGTCCTGTGCTACCGTCTAATTTGTTGGGGTGGAAGCTTATCAGTTAAGAATAGAGTGCTGCTAGGTCGTGTAGTACGGTCAGCCAGCAAAACCATTGGCACGACACTCCCTACAGTGGATGAACTCTACGAAACATACATGATGAAAAAATCGTTATCAAAACCGTTATCAAAACACATTTCTTCCAACGTCTGTTAGGCTACTAAACGCGAAATCGGGGAGGGGAAAATGATCGGGGAGGATGGGGGGATACAATGGGGCGCACTACTTTCCTACAACTTTGCACGGTCACTACTAATTGTCACTACTAATGTTGTTGTGTTATGTGAATATTTATCACAAGAATTTCCTCTTTGGGGGGACCATTAAAGGTTATTGTATTGTATTGTATTGTAATGTATTGTAATGTATTGTATTGTATTGTATTGTATTGTATTGTATTGTATTGTATTGTAATGTTTTGTATTGTATTGTATTGTATTGTATTGTAATGTAATGTAATGTAATGTAATGTAATGTAATGTAATGTAATGTAATGTATTGTATTGTAATGTAATGTAATGTAATGTAATGTAATGTAATGTAATGTAATGTAACTTACTTTGGAGCTTAATTGTCGAATATGAGGGATAAGTGGAGGGTGTGAGAGGGGTGTGAGTGGGTTGGAGGGTATGAGAGGGGTATGAGAGGGGTGGAGGGTATGAGAGGGGTGTGAGAGGGGTGGAGGGTATGAGAGGGGTATGAGAGGGGTGGAGGGTATGAGAGGGGTGGAGGGTATGAGAGGGGTGGAGGGTATGAGAGGGGTATGAGAGGGGTGGAGGGTATGAGAGGGGTGTGAGAGAGGTGGAGGGTATGAGAGGGGTGTGAGAGAGGTGGGGGGTATGAGAGGGGTGGAGGGTATGAGAGAGGTGGAGGGTATGAGAGGGGTGTGAGAGAGGTGGAGGGTATGAGAAGGGTGTGAGTGGGTTGGAGGGTATGAGAGGGGTGTGAGTGGGTTGGAGGGTATGAGAAGTGTAGTGGGTTGGAGGGTATGAGAGGGGTGTGAGTGGGTTGGAGGGTATGAGAAGGGTGTGAGTGGGTTGGAGGGTATGAGAGGGGTGTGAGTGGGTTGGAGGGTATGAGAAGGGTGTGAGTGGGTTGGAGGGTATGAGAGGGGTGTGAGTGGGTTGGAGGGTATGAGAGGGGTATGAGAGGGGTGGAGGGTATGAGAGGGGTGTGAGAGAGGTGGAGGGTATGAGAGGGGTGTGAGAGAGGTGGAGGGTATGAGAGGGGTGTGAGAGAGGTGGAGGGTATGAGAGGGGTGTGAGAGAGGTGGAGGGTATGAGAGGGGTGTGAGAGAGGTGGAGGGTATGAGAGGGGTAAGAGGGGTGGAGGGGTGTGAGGGTGGAGGGTACTTACAGCTGACCGTGAACTCGTTCACCTGTCCACACATCTCCCGACACCCCGCCCAGTGTTTGACCACTTCGCCTGCGTCTGCGCCGTCCGCACGCGTCACCTACAACACAACACTGGCTCATGCAAAACTGCCTTTTTGTACAACTAACACACAGTGTGAGAACACCATTCAAAGACACTGCTAGACATTACCAGGGTCCCTACACATCTGGACATTTGAAATTCAAGGCTATTCAAGACTTTTCAAAACTATTTGAAAAAGAAATTCAAGACTGTTTTAACAACATATGTACTTTTAAGCGCAGTAAAATAAGTTAACATTAAACATTTTACTCGACCAAGAAAATAGCACCAACCAAATGAAATGCCGACTGCCTAATGTGCACAAGTTATTTTTGTGCATAGGTTTTTCCTTTCTGGCTGTTATTCATTACAACAATTGAGTAAAAACAATATTTTATTGACCACAATTAGATTCAAGACTTTTCAAGACTACTTTATAAAATTCAAGGATTTCAAGGCCTTGAGTTTGGTCCAATCAAATTCAAGGCTTTTCAAGACTTTTAAGGCCCCGTACGGACCCTGCATTATGCGAAGAAAGGCCAAATTTAAATCAATGCGTGGGAACTTATAGCTGCAGACCGTCCACTTTGGCGCAGTAGCATATACCAGGCAACGACCAAATTTGAGACAAACCAGAGGAGAAAGAGAGGGAGATGTAGTTACCCATGGGGGACAGTTACCTGGGCAGAAGGCTCCCTAGTTAAGCCCCTTAAGGGCAATCAAAGATGTCAGTCTCCATGACATGGAAGATATTACTAGAACCTTCCAATTAGAGACCACATTCCAAGTTAACCACTGATGTGAAAATGTTGATTTAATAATAATAACAACGTAGTTCTTACATAGCGCCCCATCAACAACAAATATTTGGGCGCTGTATAAGTGTATATAAAACATACACTTATACAATATTATTTTAATGAAATATGCAAAAAACAATTATGGTTCCTTAAAATACACACATAAATAAGCAGACTTAAATTAAAAACACTACATCAAATCAAATAATAAATACAGTTGCCAATGGTTAATTGATGTTAACTATTTGTGTGGCAGCCTAGGAAAACCAGTCACATTGACAAAAATGATTGCATTTTTATTTAAGAAATGGAAATCTACACTATTTACATATCCTGTACTGTTTACTGTATTCAAATATTTCCACTAGGAGCAAAGTTACAGGAATTTAAAGAGGGCCCCTATCAGAAATTACTTAAGGACATAAACGAGTTTCAAAGTCGAGATGCATTCTTCACACGAAAACCACACATTATGATGCATAACACAGTAACTGTTGCAGTTACGTTATAACGTCCAGTGAGGGAAATGTAGCTGTGTTTGTTACCGTTACTGTACTGAAAACATTATCCAATTCTGATGGGTAATTTTATAGTTACACAAAATTAAACAGGACACACGTCACACTTGATTGCAGGAGTTTTAATATTCACAATTTTACACCCACGAGTGACAAACCACAAGTTACCTTAAACGGGACATCGGCGCAACACTTGATGTAGCAACAGATGCCTTCAATCTTGTACATCAGACGACCAGTCGTGTCGAAGATCTCATATCGGGGTGTGCACACGCTCCACCTGGAGGCATCGATTAGAACTAATTCAACTAAGTTCATCACGAGTCTGTTTACAGCTGGAAATGGCGACATGTGATAACGTTCGCTATTTCTGGTTCATAGTTCATACTGGACATTGCAAATTGGCCTAATATTAATATGTCTGGACATATCACCCTGGAGTGCACCCTAGGATACTCTAGACAAACTACCCCAGGACACTGTTGACAGACTAGTCCCTGTATACTCTTGGTAAATTACCCCCTAGGATACTCTTGATAGACTAGTCCCTGTATACTCTTGGTAAATTACCCCCCTAGGATACTCTTGACAGACTAGTCTCAGTATACTCTTGGTAAATTACCCCCGTAGGATACTCTTGACAGACTAGTCCCTGTATACTCTTTGTAAATTACCCCCTAGGATACACTTGGCAGACTACCCCAGGACACCCTAGACAGACTACCAGGGGATACTCTTGACATACTAGTCCGAGTATACTCTTGACAGGATACCCCAGGATACTCTTGACAGACTAGTCCATGTATATTCTTGACAGGATACCCCAGGATACTCTTGACAGACTAGTCCATGTATACTCTTGACAGGGTATCCCATGATACTCTTGACAGACTAGTCCGTGTATACTCTTGACAGGATACCCCAGGATACTCTTGACGGACTAGTCCGTGTCTACTCTTGACAGGGTACCCCATGATACTCTTGACAGACTAGTCCGTGTATACTCTTGACAGGATACCCCAGGATACTCTTGACAGACTAGTCCGTGTATACTCTTGACAGGGTACCCCATGATACTCTTGACAGACTAGTCCATGTATACTCTTGACAGGGTACCCCAGGATACTCTTGACAGACTAGTCCCTGTATGCTCTTGACAGGATACCCCGGGATACTATTGGTACTCTGTATACACTTGGTAAATTACCCCCTAGGATACTCTTGACAGACTACCCCAGGATACCCTTGACAGACTATCCCAGGATACCCTTGACAGACTACCCCAGGAAACCCTTGACAGACTACCCCAGGATACTCTTGACAGACTACCCCAGGATACCCTTGACAGACTATCCCAGGATACCCTTGACAGACTACCCCAGGATACCCTTGACAGACTACCCCAGGATACCCCTGACAGACTACCCCAGGATACCCCTGACAGACTATCCCAGGATACCCTTGACAGACTACCACAGGATACCCTTGACAGAATACCCCAGGATACCCTTGACAGAATACCCCAGGATACCCTTGACAGACTACCCCAGGATACCCTTGACAGACTACCCCAGGATACCCTTGACAGACTATCCCAGGATACCCTTGACAGACTACCACAGGATACCCTTGACAGAATACCCCAGGATACCCTTGACAGAATACCCCAGGATACCCTTGACAGACTACCCCAGGATACCCTTGACAGACTACCCCAGGATACCCTTGACAGACTACCCCAGGATACCCTTGACAGACTACCCCAGGATACCCCTGACAGACTATCCCAGGATACCCTTGACAGACTGCCCCAGGATACCATTGACAGACTACCCCAGGATACCCTTGACAGAATACCCCAGGATACCCTTGACAGGGCCCAGTTTCATGAAGCCGTGTAACTTTACGCGCAATTACGCGGTCTACTGGTCATAGCTAACAGCGAATAGTCAATGCAGCTTATGGCCGGTTTCATGAGACCAAATTAGCATTCACGGCACTAAATCGGCTTAGAGTTGACCTAGTTAGGTCGCGGTGGGGAATCCCTGTATTTGTGCTGTGTCTGAACCTTTTTCTTTCTTGCTGTCGCCTTTGTCGTTCGTATAGCAAATGGCAAGCTATGATGAATGGAGTATAAATATTAAAAAACATTTGAGAGTGGGTGTGTTGGGAGCATACCATACATATTTCAACTGGCGTAAAGTTACGCCTACTAAATACATGTTGCAGCTAAGTGCAACAGTGGAGCAGACTCGTGAAACGCAACTAGTGTAATTTTACGACGTTTTACTTTTAGCCTTTCAACGGGTTATCTCCTACGCTACAACATCTTAAAGGGGCACTGTATGGGATTGACCCTTCCACTCGTAACGGCAAAATTTGGCCGACCCGCGAGGAGGCAGCACCATCACTACCTAAAAATATCTTGTTGACATTGACGATGTTGCGCAGCCGAGCGGTGGACAAAACTGCGACAACTGACAAAACAAGCGTGCCGCGTGATAACTGTTGTTGCTATTTTTAACTCATGGCTTTTAAAAGTGATCCTGCACAGTGCAGTTGTGGAAACATCTGTAATAGACTGGAAAAGAGAGGCCGTGTCCGTGTTTGATTCAAACGTCAACAAGATATTTTTAGGTACTGACGGTGCTGCCTCCTTGTGGGTCGGCCAAATGTTGCCGTTACGAGTGGAAGGTTCAATCCCATACAGTGCCCCCTTAACTTTAAGTACGCTCCATGAAAGTGGGCCCTGGTCACTAGATGAGGCCTTGTGGTCAGTGGTCACTTACTTCTCCTTGATGGTGGCCACCTTGTAGCTGGGTGGACAGCAGATGTCCATCTCCTGTAGGCAGCAGGGGTAGCAGCACCCCTGGCAGTGAAGGTCTCGGGTCAACTGGACCGGCATGCCGCCCTGCATGTCTGAGAGGTTGATGGTGAAGGGGCGAATGTTGCCCAGGAACTGACGTGTACAGCAGTCTGTCTCTGTAGGGACAGTGACGCAGTGGGTTAGTTCATGTGACATGACAAGTTGTGTCGGTTTGTGTGATTCGGTGTGTATGTTTGTGTGATGCAGTGTGTTGGTTTGTGTGATACAGTGTGTTGGTTTGTGTGATACAGTGTGTTGGTTTGTGTGACACAGTGTGTTGGTTTGTGTGATTCGGTGTGTTGGTTTGTGTGATGCGGTGTGTTGGTTTGTGTGATGCAGTGTGTCGGTTTGTGTGATGCGGTGTGTTGGTTTGTGTGATACAGTGTGTTGGTTTGTGTGATACAGTGTGTTGGTTTGTGTGATACAGTGTGTTGGTTTGTGTGATACAGTGTGTTGGTTTGTGTGATACAGTGTGTTGGTTTGTGTGATACAGTGTGTTGGTTTGTGTGACACAGTGTGTTGGTTTGTGTGACACAGTGTGTTGGTTTGTGTGATGCAGTGTGTTGGTTTGTGTGATACAGTGTGTTGGTTTGTGTGACACAGTGTGTTGGTTTGTGTGACACAGTGTGTTGGTTTGTGTGATGCAGTGTGTTGGTTTGTGTGATACAGTGTGTTGGTTTGTGTGACACAGTGTGTTGGTTTGTGTGATACAGTGTGTTTGATGCAGTGTACTAGTTCATGTGGCGTAATGTTTAGTTCACGTGACACAATGTTTAGTTCATGTGATGCAATGTGTTCGATTAATTGTAACACAGTGTGTTAGTTCGTATGCAGTTGAGGTAATAAGAACATAAAATCAAATAAAATAAAAAACTTAGGAAGAGCCATTTCCTTTTAAGGCCACATAACTGGGATCAATTACACAAATCAAATCAATTAAAATTTTATCATTTACAGGGTAAAAACAGATGCCCAGTGGACAGTTGGCAGTGGACAAATATTCACTGGCCACTGGCTAAGTTAACCCATTAGCACTCAGCTGATTTTAACGTGAAGCCTGTGCCTCCTCAAATATTTGACCTAGAGGTTTAAAAATATTATTTGCATCATTGTCTTTGCTCTAGCACCTTTATTATTCAATTATCACAATTGCATGCTGTATGCATGTTGTAGATAATAAAAGTACCTACACAGTGCTGTCAAAACTGTTGTTGTACCTTTAAAATATGTCCAAAAACTACTGCTGTTACATTTTCAAAAACGGGTAAAACAATTCAGAACAGAAGTATACAAAATAGCCACAATTGAATGTTATATGTCTAGATAGGTGTCGCATTTATTACATCTCATAATCACTAGTTGCAACAATGTTGCTGGCCAGCTATACCTTTGGCCGACCTCAGGAGATTCGGGGTAAAAAAGTAAAGGTAAGTTTTTATATAGCGCAGTATCCAGTCCATAAGACTGCTCAAAGCGCTTTTACACATTACTTCCCCGGCAGACCTGTTCAATCAAATACCATCTCAACTTCTCTGGGAAGCATCCAGCCACATGCTACAAATAATGTGCGAAAGGCTGCGCGTACACATATCCACCACTGTCTATTGCCAGGTACTCAGTTATACAGCTGAGTGAACTGAAGCAGTGTAGAGTGAAAAAACTTGCCCAAGGTTTTAACACCGCAGCACAGGATTCGAACCCGGGTTCTCTTAGTCGAGAGTCCTGAGCCATTGCGCTCTACAATGGCTCGTTGCCATTGTAGGGGTGACTGTCAATGCCCGACTTGAGTCAAATCGGCTAAGACCTGGGCACGATCACCCGCTGCCTAGTATCTTCGACAGTAATTAATAATAATGAATTTATTTCTGTAGCCACCGCATCAATAGAATTACTGTCAAGTACACCCCACACATGTACACATAATGACATTATTAAGGGCTATAATTATAGATTTTAAATAACATAATAATTGTTCTAATATGTATATCATGAAATAGCAATTATGACATTCCTTACAAAATAAAAAAACTCTGTGTACAAACACCTGAAACGTACACAACATGCATAAGCAATACAAGTAAATAAGTAAAAATTAACAAAATACATCAAATTCTGATAAATGGTTATAAAAGAAATTAAAACATGGGTAAGTGCATTGTATACAGTCATGATGGTCATGTTATTGTATCTGATTTGATTTGTTAATTAGGACGGTTAGGTGAACTACACATTTAAGTTTATTTTTGTTTCCAACTTTCCAACCAGACCTGTTAAGTTTCTGAAATGACAAAACTGGAGAATTGTGCGTAAAATCGAGCTACCCGTGGGGTAATCAAATACCGATGCTATTGTGCGGAGGTAGAATGCAAAATTCACACTCATATGTAAAATCAGGGTTGGAAAAAATCAAGATATTTTTGAATAAATCGGATTTTTTCGATTTAATCGGATTTTTTTCGATTAAATCAATTTATTTTATTTTTTCAACATTCTTGACAATCATAAGAAATAATGTGTAATTCGGAAAATAAATAAAAGTAGAATATCATAATATACCCAATAGGCTGAACATTTCATTCTTAGCATTTCTAAAGAATTAAAGCAAAGTTGTTAGGTACAAATTTAAACTTTATTTTAAAATACATACAGTTAAATCAACTGGTAGTAGCACGCAACGTAAGTATAAATTTAAGATAATCTGAAAAAATCAATGTCTTGATTTTTTCAAGTTGATTAAATCAATGATTTAATCAATTTGATTAAATCAATGTCAACCCTGTGTAAAATAATTCTTTATTTGAAAATTATGTAAATATAAATACAACATGCAATAACACCACAACAATGACAAATATTTTGTTATACACATAACTGCCACAAAGTTTATATTCACAAACCAGCACAAACACCAAATGGCATTGCACAATCTTTAGAAAAACATAAGTACATATATTAATGGCTTGCTGAGCAAGTAGAACACTATAAAACCAACCTAAATGTTGGACACTACATTAATACCAACCATCACAGTTAACAACCCTCTGCAAAGCAGCTCACTCGTGTGAAGGGTGGGCCTTCACATGTTGCCGACTGAAAACAACTGTCGTCTGTGTTCAGCTGACAGCTGAGGCAAGGCACATATTGTGTCCTACTGTCTGTATCAATCGTTGTCACCATTGAAAAATACTGTCTGCGTTGCTGTTTGGGAGGGTCCGTTGTGGCAACACACAACAGCACACAAGACAAGGTGGCAAACCGAGGCTTCCAATGCTGGTCTCCCCATGCCATCCTCCTGCAGCAACGCTAAAATGCAAGTACCATATTCGGCAAAACGCATGTGACAACCCTCGGTCACTTCTGCTGATCCAGTGACACTTTCCCATTGGCCACCATGTTAGCGTTTTGTAGGATTATAAGAAAACCAGATGCAGGAAAATTCTAAAACTTATTGCCTGTTGTTATCATCATCTTAGTGACATGCTAGTCAAGTTTAGTCAAATTCCAATATTTCTTTCTCTCATAAAGTGCCGCTATGTGTGACACTCGTCACTCTTTACAAATGAATGCAGGCAGTAACACAACAGAGGTGTCAACAAGCCAAATAACTGCCAAGTACGCATCCGCATAGTAAAATCAGCTAAAAATGCACCATTTCACTGTCAACAGCTTCCACAATCACACCTGGAAATATGTCTGTTCAAATGCACTTATGTCACAGCATGTGAATGTTAAAAAAAATCAAAATCTATTTTTTATGGGACTATGTTGCAACGGTAACCAGACAGGAAGTTTAACTGTGTCATGACCCCCATCTGCTTCGCTGGCGCCATGTCGATCCACGTGATTGGTCCCACCCAATTAAAATGCCTGTTACGCTCTCCGGTTATATTGCTAAAAAAATAAGGTGGAACAACGCAAATAGTAACCGAAATAGATTAGCGATTTGGAGTGATTCCACGACGATGTAAATCGCGGATTTATTTATTTAAAAAATGGCATTATGGAAGGTTAATAAATTAGAAACTGGAGGACGAATCATAAACTGGAGATTTTGTCTCACGCGCGGTAGGGCAGGAGATGGGTGCGAAAAGCGGGAGACTTAACAGGTCTGTTTCCAACACTCGGCAATATTCTATTAATTGACTAGTCTGTATATATTATCATCATGGTTACAAACTTACAATATCATGATCGTATGAGGGCTCGTTCAACTTGTCAGCATTTATTATAAAAATATCGGCAAAGCATAATTAGCACGGTTAGGTGAATGGGACATTCCCATTTTTATCAATATTATAGTTGATTCCAGCACTCAGCAATGTTGAATTAACTCACTATTCTGTATAAAGCACATTGTCACATTTGTGGTTACACTGTTTTATTTGTATGAGGTCTCGTTCAACTAGTCAAAAAATTTCAGAACACTGGCAATGCACGGTTAGGTGAATAACACATTCTAATTTCTACACACAATGACCGTCACTGTTTCTAGCACTTAGCAATATTCTAGTCATTGACGAGTCTAGTCTAGACCGCTAACCGGAATGCTAAATTTGACCTTTTTATGTTTCAAATATTTTTAGCATAATATACCTTTAACAAAAATAATATTATGTTAAATACATGTTGCATGGCTCCACAATGATACTAGATAGCAATAAAGAAATTTACTTTAAGAAAATGTTGAAACAATTAACGTTTTGCCCCATCTACTATGCATCCGGGTGACGTGCTGATAACATGAAACAGGAGTGAAATATCCTGTTTTGACATTTCATCCAAAGCAGGCATTGGTGCAAGATAATTTAAAGGCGGGCACCTGCTAAGTCATTAGTCAAAATAAAGTGATTAGTGGATGGAAAATATTCCCACTCTGGCATTTGGAAATGTGAATGGGACGAGAATTTGAACTAGCTCACCCAGCAAACAAGGACCCGTCATTTCATATGTTCTGAAAGTGAGTTCATGAGTTCAAGTGGATCAATTCACCGGATTCTGTGAAAACAATTGGTGTGTCGATACGTGTCTACCGTGAAATCATGAGTTTTTTACGTGATGACACATACCAGTGAAACCGTACCAGTTCTGACCCAGTATGACTCGTGTCAAACTTGTTCAAAACTCATGACAACAGGCAGAACACGTGTATTCACGTGAATACACATGAAAACACGTACTGGTGGAGTGGTACCAGTTATGAACCAGTATGAGACGTGCCAACTGGTTGAGAAATGGTTCCTTGTTTGCTGGGCAGTTAATGTGCATTAACTAAGCTGGTTCGAAGCCTGTTTGTACTATGTAGTGTGAAAGGGGTTTTGGTATCCATCCATTCCTTACTCTTTGAATGAATGAATGAAAGTTTATTTAACAACAGCAACACAGGAATATACAACATAGTATGACAAATAATACAATACATAATGGTAATGACAATACAATATAATATCGGTGCTGTTGTTAAAAGGACATAGCAGAAGTCATATGACTTGTAAGGCACTATGCCCTTTTCAACTAAAATGCGTAATAGTTATAGTAAAAGTTATAAGATTTAATACAACCAACAATAATATTTTTTTTCATTGTGTTAATTGTTCATAAATACGAAGAAAGTAACGTCGACTTTAAACTTTTCTTAAATTGTTGTAAACTTGGCAACTGTCTTATATTACTTGCAAGACCGTTCCGTAAGTGTATACCTCTGACAGTAATTAGTCTATGGGTGGTGTTTGCTTTTTTAACATAAAATAGCTTAAAAAAGCAAACACCACCAATAGACTACTGTCAATTACTGTCAGAGGTATATGAGACATCACCTATTGCATTATTAAGCCATTGGCTCCCTACAGTCCTGTTTATTCTCGTCCTTCCTGCTCCCAGGGAGTTGTCTACCAAGACTTATGAGCTGCACCTGGCTGGGTGTAGTAGGACATTTCCTTCTCCCAAATCAGGGCTTCATGCAGGATCAAATTATTGCTAGTCACACATGTTTTGGTGGACACTTGGACGTTAACTGTTAAGCTAGTTTACAAACTTTCAAATTGT
Organism: Oasisia sp. SBJ-2009; assembly: GCA_964017155.1. NCBI lineage: Eukaryota > Metazoa > Annelida > Polychaeta > Sabellida > Siboglinidae > Oasisia > Oasisia sp. SBJ-2009. The sequence goes on along the minus strand of OZ024867.1, from coordinate 20,961,157 downwards.
GCCTGATGATCTGAAATGGGCTACAAACACACATATGACACCATTTACACTCACTTTCAAGGCATAACTGACAATATCTATGGTTTTGGAAGACCTTTTTTTTGCTCCTTCATTTTTTACCCGTCTACAACCCGTCCCATATATTACTACCCGTCCATATTCGTTATTTGTTTTTACCCGTCCAAATGACGGGTGGACGGGTCTCTAGATAAAGCTATGCCCCAGATCAAGTGTCTACCAAAACCAGGGTCCCAGAGCATTTTACCTAGATTCATATAAACCAGCAATTATATAGAATATTTATTTATAATATTTTGGGGTGATTTAAATCATGATTGAAACCACTCCAAAAATAATTTATTTATGATTGTTTTACTTCAGTTTTTATAATTGCTGATCTACAGTGTCCATGAGTCTGAGTGGGCTGCTCTGAGTGATGCCCTGTCCACACCATACGGCACGTATACCCCGGAGATGTTTGCTCACATTTGACGTATACGGGCCTTGCGACCTGTGGAGGGCGGTTGTGGACGGCCTCGCAAACCTTATCAGTCAACGACTTGCGATATGTTGAAAATTCTCCTGTTGAATAATTGAAATCGCTAAACGAAAGTGTGGACGGCATCGTACACCGCTAGACGGTAATGTGGACAGGTTCGTCGCAAGTCGCAAAACGTAAGTCCCCTCAAGGAATTCAGAAAAACGCTTCACCCAATCAGCGTGCGAGTATTGAATGACGTCCAGTGTAGTTTTCCTTTGGTACACACCAGATGGCGTGTATGGTCCCTCTCGATGAGAACGTAAATCTTTGCGGTGTGGACACACGAAAATCGTAACTCACTCTGGGCGTAGATCGCAGTTGCTTTTGTCTGTGACGCAGTGTAGACACCCTTCGTCGTACACCGCATCCAGTGTGGACTGGGCATGACTGCCTTGTGCATCTATAGGGCTAAGTATAATATATCCATATATATACATATATACAAAAGTGTATATATATATATTTATATATATATATATATATATATATATATCCATCCACACCTGACCAGGGTTTGAGAACTGGGTTTGACCAATACCGAGATGAGGGCAATTATGAGCTACCCCACAATAACGTCATCCTTCATTAGTACCGAAGAAGGCAATGTGAAAAGTTCAGACGAAAGCCTCTAGAGGTAAAAAGAAACTTAAGATCTTGAATTTGGATATGAAAAATGAAAACCATTGATTATTTACCCATAGTTGCAGGATGGTATTTTTGCCACCACGAATCCACCAGAAATGTCATTAGGTCTAAAATAGATTGCAGGCGACATTTGTGCCACAAAACCTTTCAAGGGATTCTTTCATAACCCACTTTATAACAACAACTTCAAACTCTGTAATGTCAACCATCGATCTCTTAACATAATTGTTACTATGTAATTCTATGCCGTTATTTCATTAGAATTATGTTTTATTAATCACTAATAACCATGGCATATATACAGATAACAAACATAAGGGGATGAAACCCACACTAGACACTCCGCATATGCCGATTCTTTTTTAATAATGATACTATCAAGGTCATCAGTGATTAATAAAACACAACATATTGAAATGAGGCATTGACATGACATAGTTTCATTAATTATGAATTGTGTACATTACAAGGAATATTACATTTGCAAAGAATCCCTTTTCATTATAATTTGGGACTAATCAACGAACAAATCCCTTTTGTCTCCCAAAGAATCCCTTTAGCCCTTCAGCTTGATATTACAGTGACAGCAACTAAGAACATCCCTATGATGTGTTGACTAAGTTTTTCCCATTCCCAATGACTCAAGATATATTATTGTATGCTCCAAAGTCAGCTTATGTCTTGTTATCTAGTAGTAATATGATACATGTTTTATACAGACTGAGTAATGTTGAGATGACCCAAAAGATCGCATGATAAAATCAGTTGACTAGACTATGAGTATGTGATCAAGAGATTGACAGTGCTAGCTGGCTTTTGTTCAAGACAGACATGGTAAACATATGCTTCATGCAACACAATCAGTAGGTCTTCACTGCCAGGTCTACTATATCAGTATGATCCACGAGAAAAACTATCAGCCACTAATAGTAGTTGTACGGCGACCTGAATGCACATTAGAAAGGCAAGGCTGACCTTTTGCTGGGTGTGATAATGACTTGACAGAGACTGGATTCCAGAGAACCACTACTCAAAGGTGTAGTGTCATTGTCACTATATAAGACCTCAAGACTGCTAAAAAGTGACGTTTCACTATCCTGCAGTTGTAACGTGACTGTGCGCTAATAAGTTATAAGTAATAAGTTAATAAAATAAATATGACAAATAAATAAATGCAATTAACTATACATTAAAACGATGAATAAATTAATAAAATAAATATAATAAATATATAAATAAATTATTTGTACATTAAATTTCACGGTCATATACAATGTACAGGATACGACACTGTGAGCTAAAATAATAAGTTAATAAAATATTAGTATAAATAGATCAATAAAATTATTAGTACAATAAATAAAAAATAAATATAAAAATAAGATCTCACACATGGTGGAGCGGCTTGGCGTACTTGTCATACTCATGTGCAAACTGTGGCTAATTACATCAGTACCAACCATAGCTTTATCTAGAAACCCGGTCACCTGTCATTTGGACGGGTAGAAATATGGGAAATGTGGAGGACGGGTTGTGGACGGGTAAAAAATGAAGGAGCAGAAAAAAAGGGGCTTCCAAAACCATAGATACTGTTAGTTCTGCCTTGAAAGTGAGCGTAAATGGTGTCATGTGTGTTTGTAGCCCATTTCAGGTCATCAGACACAATTTGAAAGTTTGTAAACTAGCTTAACAGTTAACGTCCATGTGTCCACCAAAACATGTGACTGGCAATAATTTGATCCTGCATAAAGTCCTGGTACCAACTCTTCCCGGCACATAAATCCCTTTCAAATATTCCTCACTTAACCTCAGCCAGTAAATCACCCACAATGAATGTGGTAGCCTCTGGTCATGTGATGTAACATTATGGGTGATTTCTACCACATATTGACAGTGTTACATGCAATGTTTATAAAGTGATTTTCACATACATGAATGGGTCATTATTTTGGGATTCCCACAAGTCATGTACATCTTCACTTTATGGGTGGGTTTTTGCGCTGTTCCCACAGCTGAGGCTGTAGAGACTGGTAAAGTCAATTGTGTAACGACCCCTGGATTGCAAGGATGTATCCAGGGAATAGTATGTATATATATATATATATATATATAAAATATATATATACACATATGACTTTATTTTTACCATATAAATATGATGACCTTTGTCTATACAATGTAACAGAGAAAATCTGACAAAAACAATTATTTGGGTCACATTCCTTCTTCGTATTTCAGCGAATGGGAATGCCCATACTGGCTGACTGGTTGCCAGACATTGAGGTTACATCAGTCATCAGTCCTTAGCAAACTTTATTTATGCCACCAAACTGTTGACAGCAGAAAAGCTGCATGCTACTGCTAGTTTGCACAATGTTGTCTGGGTTTATGCATTATAAAGAATTAATAGAAAACAAACATCTGCAACAGTTGTTAAGAATATTAAGGTCCAGTATTCTGTAAGAAATGCACTTATTTTGAAGCTTACTTTGTGAACTGTATGACATTTCAACCCATCAACTACGAGCAGGGCTTTATGCAGGATCAAATTATTGCCTGTCACATGTTTTGGTGGACACACTGATGTTAACTGTTAAGCTAGTTTATAAACTTTTAAATTGTACCTGATGACCTGAAATGGGCTACAAACACACATTTGACACCATTTACACTCACTTTCAAGGCATAACTAACAATGGTTTTGGATTTTTTTTTTTGCTCCTTCATTTTTGTGCCCGTCCACAACCCGTCCTCCATATTTCTACCCGTCCATATTCGTTTTTACCCGTCCAAATGACGGGTGGACAGGTCTCTAGATAAAGGTATGACTATGAGTCTTGTTCACACATTGGTACACTACATCAGTACGAGACCAGGACTCATTTCACAAACTATGCTCCAAACTTCCAAAGTAATTGAATTTCTTACAAAACAAACCACTGATTCAACCAAATCTTGGAGCCATGAACAATATATTCCATATCAATGTCCGATGGTTTAACTGAAAAACATCGCTGAAAGCACAAAAGTGAATTGACATGGACAGTTCCAGAGACAATGTTCAGTGTAGTTTATATGCTACAAGTCCAAATAGTTTGAAGTTGATAGTTGTGCCTGGCCCAAAACAAATTGCGAGATGAAAACAGGTGGAAACTGATCTCTAACCATAAGAGAGGTTAGAGATCGGAATCTTACCATAATTTATTTACCAAGAACTGTGTATGTATATTACAAACATACATATGGGATTATGGGTATGGCTAGGTAGTCTTCAAATTATATTAAATGACTTAATTTGCTTAATCTTTTTCCTAGTTAAAACTGTGCCTCTTCATATTTCGTGATCTTGTCCTGTCGTGCGAGTTTATTTGACCCAGCTACTACAGGTCAGTTTGACCTTGTCTGCTAGATTACACAGAGGTCAGTGTAGCTGGTCAAACATAGTGACCGTCAACAACAAGGCCCCACAGTGAGACACTTGTCCTGCTTTCAAGACATGTCTCATGTGAATGTTTGTCATTTTAAAAATGGTCTACAATCAACAATACCACTTCATCCAGTGTAAGGTCGGTCAATATTAACACGTAACATGAGTAACAAAGTTCTAGTTCCAGCATAGCTTTATGCAGAGACCCGTCCACCCATCATTTGGACGGGTAAAAACCGTTGTGGACGGGTAGAAATACGGGTGGACGGGTAAAAAAATGAAGGAGCAAAAAAGAAGTTTTCCAAAACCATAGATATTGTCAGTTATGCCTTAGAGTGAGTGCAAATGGTGTCACATGTGTGTTTGTAGTCCATTTCAGGTCATCAGGCACATTTTATAGTTTGTAAACTGGCTTAACAGTTAACATCCATGTGTCCACCAAAACATGTGTGACTGGCAATAATATGGACTGCATAAAGGCCTGAGTTCCAGTTGTTTCCAGCACTCAGTGCTCAGGGTTCTATAACTTCTATAAATTCTATCAACTGACAAGTCAGTGACTCTGTATACATAATTCTGTATACATAATTAGCGTGGTTACAAAACTACTAGAGTGCAGTGGCTCAGGGGTAGAGCTTCAGACTCTCGACTATAAGAACCCAGGTTCGAATCCTGTGCTGCGGTGTTAAAACCTTGGGCAAGTTTTTTCACTCTGCATTGCTCCAGTTCACTCAGCTGTATAAATGAGTACCTGACTATAGACAGTGGTGAATGTGTACGAGCAGCCTTCGCGCATTAATTGTAGCATATGGCTGGATGCTTCCCAGAGAAGCCGAGATGGTGTCTGAGTGAACAGGTCTGTCAGGGAAGTAAAGTGTAAAGCGCTTTGAATGGTCCTGAGGACTGGATACTGCACTATATAAGAACTTGCCTTTACAACGCCATGATCTTATGAACTTGTCATATTTTCCAGAACATTTACGCCAAGCTGGCACTGAGGGTGGTCCAGGGCTTTATGCAGGATCAAATTATTGCCAGTCACATGTTTTGATGGACACGTTGGTGTTAACAGTTAAGCTAGTTTACAAACTTTCAAATTGTGCCTGATGACCTGAAATGGGCTACAAACACACATGTGACACCATTTACACTCACTTTCAAGGCATAACTAACAGTATCTATGGTTTTGGAAGACCTTTTTCTTCTTCTGTTCCTTCATTTTTTTACCCGTCCACAACCCGTCCTCCATATTTCTACCCGTCCATATTCGTTTTTACCCGTCCAAATGACGGGTCTCTAGATAAAGCTATGGGTGGTCACTGCCAGGGTGCTTATCGTCCTCCGTGGTTCTTTTACATCCCAAACTGACACAGGACTGACATTAACTTAATTCTCTGATTCACAAGGCATCATTCACAAATCACAAGGCATCACACTGGCATCAATAAAGTTTGCTAAAGAGTGATGACTGATTCAACCTCAATGTCTGGCAACCAGTCAGCCAGAATGGGCATTCACAATTTACTACTGAAATAAGAAGGAATGTGACCCAAATAATTGATTAAGTCAGATTTTCTATGTTACATTCAATAGACAAAGGGCATCATATTTAGATGGCAAAAATAATATATATATATATATATATATATATATATATACATACATACATACAGTGTATATACATATATGTATAATTTATATATATATATATATTTATATATACTATTCCCATTGTTTAGAATGAGGTTTTTTAATATCAAACCATGCCTGCTGTGACTTGGTATTAAACCCAGGTCGCCAGTGTCACCCCAGTGTGTCAGGTGGGTGTGTTAACCACCCACTGTACACACTATCCGTGCCTGTGTAAAGTGTGTATATATGGATCACACCCACAGAGGCAAATGAAGGATTTATTTTGGTTCAAACAATCTATCATCCCATGTGGTTCCTAGACATATATACTCACTCACTTCACTGTGCAAGATCTCACAACTTAACGATTAGCCCTACTTGACATTACACATTTAAGAGTTTAGATCTCACTTAACATTAAAAGGAAGCATTCCGCCTGTCAGTTAATTAACCCAATTTTTTATTATATTAATTAACTACAAGAGTACCAAAGCATTGTCCAGAAAATATCATATCTTTTCCAATTTAACTATAAACAAAACCACAACACAAATGTCAATATTATTATAAGTACACATTATGTCAGCAATATGACGAAAGTATGGGTCAAGTGTGGATATCCTACTTAGAGGCCCAGATGTGATCTGAGCCTTTCTACTGATAAAGCAGTTAGTTCGCCCTGGTCTGTCATTTTGTTTGACTGTAAACATGTATATTTGTGTTATTCTGAAAACGTTGATAAGTTGTTGCCAGTGAGCAACTGGCTACAGCTGCTTCCTTTACTGATAAACGATGACACAGCCAGTTTAGCCACCAGCTATGAACTTGTCTGGGCACTATTTGTAAGATTAACTGTTCTTTGATGTCTATAATTTTCTAGTGTGATTTTTTTATTTTCCATATTTACATTCCAGTAGAGCATTGCTGTCATAACACTGTAATGTGAGATATATTTCCAGAAAGATTATAGAGAATTCATAATGGTAGGGTGGTACTACCGGTCAATGAGCGCAAGTGTCACATTACACCAAAAAGAATTTAGACATGTTAGACTTACCAATCAATATAAACTCTTACAGCAAAGAACACATTTTGTCATCAAGGTTACCTAAACAAATATTCTAAGTTTTGATCTTAGGACACAAAACATTAAATCCAGACGAAAATTCAAATTGTTATTATGCAAAAAACAAAAATTAAACAATATAATTTATAGCCAGCTATCCTAACCACACACGTCTAAATCCACAATGTGTGGAGTGCAGTTAGATCATTTTTCACACCTACCAAGTACATTGGATTTGGACAAATGTCTTACAATTAGGTGCTTTTAAGCATTAATTCACTATAAACTGCTTTTTAAAATCCATCATTCCTTCACATCACTGTCATACAATCACTATTATGATTATAATCATAAATATAAGTACACGTATATATGTGGAAATCAAAGTTTTGCTATGCGGTCATAGGAAGGCGGCATCTATCATGTCATGTGACCATCATGTTGTTTATGTTGTTAACTGTGGCTGTTGCTAAATAAAATTTGATTTGATATAGAAATATACAGCTATGGAAATATCCCAACATAAATAATTGAATGTTCAGTTTTATAAGAAATATACCCAGTTTAAAAGAAAAACTTCAAAACAACAACACATAAATAATTGATTTGTTTCATACCAGTGTCACATACAGGAAGTGACATCACAACAGGTTCCATACAGGAAGTGACATCACAACAGGTTCCATAACGGAAGTGACATCACAACAGGTTCCATACAGGAAGTGACATCACAATGGGTTCCATACAGGAAGTGACATCACAACAGGTTCCATACAGGAAGTGACATCACAATGGGTTCCATACAGGAAGTGATGTCACAAAATATCATATCTAGGAATGGAGATCACAAAGGATCGATCCACTGCAGGCATGAATAATTATACATCTCAACATAGATAATAATACTAATAATAAAGCATAATTGCCATATTCAACGTGCATTACATGATGAATTGGAATGTAGTCTGGCGTTCACTCATATAGTGCCTATATGTACAATAAAATGAAATATGGCAAATAAATATAAGATATAGATATACATTGTACATAATTTGTTCTTTAAAATGAAAAAAAATTAATATAATAAATAAATAAAGACAAAATTAAAATAATATTTAGATTATCTATTTAACAATAATTGTGGTGTAAACTACATAGTTAATAAATAAATAAATATATATAAAATGTCCTTTAAAATTGCTTAAAATGTACATATATAAATTATCTTCTAAAAATAGAATCTAAATTAGTAGACATACATTATAAGAGGACTAAAATATCATTTAAAATAGGCCTGGGCAAGGAATTTATTATAAAATGCCATTTTTGACTTAACACAACTTTTTAACTTATTACTAGAATAACGCAATATTACATGCATCCAAGGACAACCACATGGTCAACATGTACATAAATTATTAGAGTGGTATGATTAATATTTCCAGAGATATGCCAAATATGTGGAAATATGTTATTTTAGCAAATTGACACCTGGCAAGAGACAAGCACAAAATTGAAAAAAGTCACTAAAAGCGATACAAATATGAATTTGTGAAAGATACATATTATATTCGCATAGTAAAACAAGTTTCATTCAACCATGTCATGTCATTTGGGTTTTATATGACGTTTTACTTTTTTTCCCGATTACCTCGGGGAAAAATTTCAAAACTTCAAGGTAGGTAGGAGATTCAACCAAAAATCTTTACTTTTCAACACAGATCAACCAAATTTGGCATGTAACTAGTTTTCAATAGAATTGAGCTATTTCTAAGTTTTTGCATTAGGTATCCAATATGGCCGCCATGACAGTGAAAATTAGGTATTTTTGAAATGCTACTGAATTCGTAATCGTTGACTAATGGCATAGAAATCTGGTGTATGAAGGGATGCCATACTGACGCTTTCAAATATATAAATTTTATTCCATAGAAATAAATAGTATTATGTGTAGATCAAGCTGAAATGTGGTTAATTTCAGTGAACAATCCTTGCCCAAGTCTAGATCAGATGAAGATAATGCAGCATATTCCTATATGTATATATATGTATATATATATATATATATATATATATATATATATGTGTGTGTATATATATATATATTATTTGATTACATATGTTGTCATATATGACCAAATGTAATAGAAGTATTATAAGATTATAATAACATATATTAATAAAATTATTGGTGTTAAATTGAACTACTAATCAGTTGAATAACAAATATTGTTATATGTAATATTGATAAATTCCGAAATACGTGGGTGAATGAATTTCAAAATGATTTGACAACATACGTAATTATAATAATAACACAAAAAGATATAAAAATTATAATGTTATGGAATTACGACACTAGGTCGATCAATTCGTCTCCAAGAATTTTTATTTCTTATCTCTGTTTTTTTATAAATAAAATTGTTGTATACTATTTCAAAGGCATTGTAAATGTAATAATCCATGTGTTGCGTGTAGAAAGTCGGCTTTATCGCAACGGCGCAGACATTGCAGCGGCGTATGTTTGTTGTTGGTCTAGCTGAAATAGCGGCGCATTATGCCGAATTTTGTATAAATTACTGTTGTGTGGACAATACAGTTGTAATAGTTGTCATCTATAATACGAGTAAAACAACACAACGTGAAAAATATGTTCATAAAGATCGTTTCTCAAGTAAACAGCGAGCTTCGACAGCTTCCTTGACACCCCTCACAACAAAGATCGACTAGTTCTGGCGCTCACCGTGATGTTGATATCTAGTAGTAGGTCAGCCTATTTCGTTGCAAGGGCAAACCCTTAGATTTAGCAACAGGCAAATAGACGAATTATTCGCTATAAATTATCAATAAAATGCAATACGTTGATCATGAGAAAATTGGTAGCCGTTATGTGCCGTGATGTTTAGAAATTGCTAACATACGCGTGGAATACGACATTAGCGACTTACTACTAATGCATGTGGCGATCTGCCGAAGGCGAAGACTCGAAGTGTCGCGACTCGGGGAAAAAATACCACTAGCTTTCAAAGGCATGCGCCCCCACAAATAAAATGTTATATTCATAAAATGATATGTACTGGATAGCAAATTTCACGCCGGATCGAATGGTACCACACACTACGCGATCTGATGCGGAACGGCGACGTTGCTCACGAAATACGACCATGACATAAGTTGTCATGTTTAGTTGCGTTTTAGCAGACGATTTCTTATTAGTTCAGCGTAGTGTGTATCACCAATCGATAGAGCAATAATTTGTTTTCAAAATAAGCTTTATTCTGATTGAATTGGTCAAAAATTGACACGGCGCAAAGGAAGAAGAAAGCCTATTTTACGCTTAAATTTTCACCCGGATGGTAAACGTGATGAGGCGCTCGCGCTAGCGTAACAACATGGCATCTTAGCACAGGCGGCGTGTCGCAACAGGCCGATTTTGGTTGAGTAGGGGGTCGTTTTAAAATGCTACTGAACGTGTTATATTTTAGGAACAAGAACGAAATTTGGTGTACATAATGATAACATAATGACGTTTTTATGCATATAAATTGTATTCCATAACGGTTAATATTTCTATGTGTAAGTCATGCAGCAATATGGTTAATTTGAGTGAAAAATCCTTGCCCAAGCCTATTTAAAATTATATTTACAATTGAATGTGTCCAATTTTGTTTAAAAAATATATTTATACAATAATTAAGTTTTAAAAGCTAAAATTTCAGGAGAAGAGAAGATTGTTGTTCAGCACCACCGATCCACTACTGAGAATAGGTACACCAACACCCCACACCAGGTGGCAGTACATGTCTTACCTTCTTTCGCTGTCAGGAACTGCTGGTGTCGCTCATCCATGATCTGATACACGTTGTTTCTCTCCCAGCCAAGTAGAACTGCCAACCGAGAACACCAGGTGACAGCACATGTACTGTATAATCAGAGCTCGACACTAACACTTCTATGGGGCAAATAATTACCCATGTCGGATAAGTACAATTTATATGTGAAATATGTTACACGTTTGCGTTGTATTTAAAATATTTTTAAAACAACTATGTACAGGAAAAAACAATAGAAAAACAATAATTACAATATACTATTTTATTTAAGAAATAATTCTACATAACTACATGTAAAAATCGTTAAGAATATAATAACTTCTATAGAAATTGTTGCTATGGGTAACGTTGTGCATATTGAATAAACAAGAAAACAACATTTTTTTAAAGTTAACTTAAACTTTGTACTAGCAATATGACAATTTTTTTACAATGCATTGTTTAATTCCACAGGGGTGACAATGTCAACCAGTATAAGATCAAATGTGTATGGATGGCTTGGTTGCGCCATGCAGAATAGAGAATACATCGCATTTGGGATTTTTCTATCCAATTTCTGTGTGGATACATTTTGAATCATCAGACCATGTGATTCATTTTGGTACAGTCATATTACAAAACTCATCTGCCTTCTGTATGTTTGAACTACTTATCAATATTATTAATCTGCACTGGGAACTATAATATTATGCAATACTTTGTCGTATTTAGCTGCATGTTATATCAGTATATGGAATCCTAATATAGGAATATTAGGGTCCAAGTTATTTCTGACACTTCCATGGATAAAAAAATCCCTAACATCCCCGATTATGACACCCAAAACCGGCTTACTGTTATCGATGTTTAGGTTTCCATTGTACTTTTGGCTCAAATTCCTATTTACCTAAGGTGCCGCCTTTGTTGTTTGTGCACCAAACATAAAGCATATCCAGTGTAAACATTAATAATAATTATATGTTGAGAGTGTGCATGCTGGGAGCATCAGTTTTTATAATGCACATTATGTGGACCGATATGCACCTTTTTATTTGCTTTCCAAAGACATCTTACTTCTTTTCTAGATTTACCAGATGCAGAGTTATGGACGTTAATGCAACGACCAGTATGAGAACTGAGTCAAACTCCTATGACCAATATTTTAAATAATTGTTGACGTAGATTTTCATAATTTCCAGTTTCAACGTTCTTGTCAAAACAATGTGCAAAATATCATAAAAACTGGAATCAAGCGATGTTTTGAGTGACTGATCCCACGCGAAATTACCCTGGTTCATATCACTATCAGTCATGCAGTGACAGTCAGTGACAGTGTTGACAGTTTTCGGCAGATCACTGGTATGTCTTAATGTATGTGATGTGAACGATTTTAAAGAGCACGATCAAGCTGTTATGAATTTTATGAAATGGCCCCATCGTCATGATTGCACAACTCAAAGTCACGACACATGACATGATGATGATGCGGGGGAATGCAAGGCCAAGCCCAAGGCGGACACACCTACTCGCCAGCCGCGGCAATGTCAGGAAGTCAAACCACTTTCGCTTTGCACCTACTTTCTTCGATGTGTAACACCTGCGAGATCTTGACGCTGGACAGACTGGCTAGGTACTCCAGGCCTGGCGGAACTCCGGCGCTCATTTGAGTCATGGGCATCGCCATTCCCGGCTGAACCTGCTGGACCGTAGCGAAACCTTGCTGTTGTTGCTGCCCGTACTGGCCCTGCTGCTGAGGCGGCGGGTAATATCCCTGTTGAGGCTGTCCCTGAGGGTAGTAGCCCTGTTGGGCGTCCCCAGAAGGGTAGTAGCCCTGCGGTTGGGGCTGCTGCGTGTAGGGTCCGCCCTTGTGATCATAACCTGGAGGCGGGGAAGCCATTTCGGTGGATTGTTGACGGTGCGTTTCGCGGTGTTTTCCAAACTAACAGGTAATAGTCGCCGTAACATATGGCGCATGCGTAAGTCTGATGTCACTTCCTGATCGACCGTAAACATCATTAGTTCACACCCACTCGCTAGACGGCGGACCTGTTTCTACGGTCATTTTATTCCGCCATGTGGCGCCACTGAATATGAAGCGCCCACAACAAATGTTGGCCCGGACTACAGAAGAAATCGACGTTTTTGTACGTCATAGAAACATATTTTTCGATGATACATTTAAAAAATACTTTATGAGGATAGAAGAAAGATGAAAGAACTGAGATAGGAGAGTAGAATAAAGCAACATATAGAGAAATGTAATCGGAAACAGAATGAGAAGAGCGGGACATTTACAAACAATTAATTGGCGACGAAAGACTAATATTAATACAGTTTATTCATTTCACTGGCAGCCAAAGCGGCTGAATAGTACAATAAGAACATTATGGTTGATAACAAATTCATTAATGTATATTAGTAAAACTATTTATGAAAGCATAACAATATATGAAAGTGTTACTAATTAGGATGTCTAGTAAAATTAAAGCGATAAAAATGTCGGATAGTAAAACTGTAAATGTTCTATAATATGAATATATACATTTAGGTAAATTAAACCATAAAAAATATATTTAGCAAAATTTATTATTATAAGTGGAACATACAACATGACTAAAAAATTACAACTCGTTAAAATATTATAAAATAGATCAATTGAATAAATATTGAAGATATACACATTTCAAAGCCGGAAAACGCGGCAAGCAGAATAATAAATAATAATAATAAATACAGTATTTATCTACGCCATATATCTAGTAATAAAACCAATCAGAGGCGCATTACACTTTACATGAATATACAGATTACCTAAAAAAATTACAATAGATCAGTAAAAAACAAAAATGTTCACTATAAATAAATAATATTAATCTTAATAATACTAAAATACTCATACTGATAAATAATAGTTAATTATATTACCATGTAAAAAATAAATATTAAAATAGTTGATAAATAATATATATTAAAAAGAGTAGATATTAAAACTAAATAATAGTTAATTATATTACAATAAAAATAAATAAATAATAAAATAGTTGATAAATAGTACATATTAAAAATGTTCGTATATTAATAGATTGTTCTTTTAAAGTGAAAATGCTCTTTTAAATAGAAGTGTCTTCAGTTGCTTCTTGAAAGAACTGAGGGAGTCTGTGGCACGCATGGCAATTAAGCGGCAGATTGTTCCAGAGCCGTGGAGCAGCACTTGAAAATGCCTTAATTGTCTCCCTGCGTACGCAGTCGGCATCGAGGAACCTCCAGCAGGTGGGCATCCGCGGAGCGTAGCGCAAGGGTGGGTTGGTAGCGAATTAGTAGCTAGGTCGCTTGGGTATGGCGCAGCTAGTCCGTGAAGGCTTCGAAACGTCAACAGTAACAGTTTATACTCGATCCGCTGTTTGATCGGAAGCCAGTGAAGATTGATTAAAACAGCAGTGATGTGGTCGTATTTCCTCGTTTTGGTTATGAGCCGGGCAGCAGCGATAATTTTGTACTCTTTGGAGTTTTGTAAGAAGGTGGTCGGAAATGCCGTACAGCAGGCAGTTTCCGTTGTCAAGGCGAAACGTAACGTTAGCATGAATCATGATTTCTGTTGTTTTCCGATCGAGAAGGTTTCGGATTTTTCCAATACAATGGATATAGAAATACGCTACACGGCAAATGTGCTGCACTTGGTTGTTCATGCTTAGAGCATCATCAAAGAAAACGCCAATGTTCTTGGCAACAGTGGACACTGGCACAACGGTACCACCAAGTTCTATGTGCGGCATAGAAAGTTTGGTCTTTATATGTGGCGCGCACATCACAATAATTTCTGTTTTTGTAGCATTGAATTTCAGTTTATTTATATTCATCTAATCTTGTAATTCTGCGACACAATTTTGGATGCGCGTGACTGCCTGGATTGTGTCTTCGTCTGAGTGGGGACCGAACGCGAGATACATGCAGTTGGGTGTCATCAGCATACAGGTGAATTAACGTTTATCCCGTATCGACGTGCGATATCACCGAGTGCAGCAGTGTAGCATATAAACATGAGAGGGCCGAGAACGGAACCTTGCGGAACACCGAACACCCCTGGACGTTCCGCTGATAATCTGCCGTGCATTTGTATACGTTGACTTCGGTTCTCCAAGTACGACTCAAACAACGCAAGACATGTTGCAGTAATACCAAACCGATCTCTGAGGCGGGTTAACATGATTGTGTGATCGATCGTATCGAATGCTGCTGATAGATCTAGCAGCACTAGTATGGCAGCCTTGCGCTCATCAAATATACAGAGCAAATCATTGCGTACTCTCAGCAGTGCTGTCTCTGTGCTGTGCAGATTGCATTTGCTCATATAGATCGTTGTCTGACAAATGTTTATAGAAACGGACAGCAACGACCTAGCTTCTCTACGATTTTTGACACAAAACACAGGTTTGACACTGGACGATAGTTCTTGACTTCGTTTGCATCGAGCGTTGTTTTCTTCAGCAACGGAGTTACGAGAGCCTTTTTAAAGGCTGAAGGGAATACTCCTGTCGCAATCGACATGTTCACAATATCAGCGATGACCGGTGCAAGGCTGGATAAGTTGTTCTTCAGCAAATGAGTAGGAATCGGACCCGACTTGCACGATTTACAGGCTGATTTGCTGACCAATTTGGTGATCTCGTCGGTTGTTGTGGGCATGAAATATGACAGATACGAGGAAATACCACAGGGCTTGTCGGGACGCATAAATACGCAATTATCAACGTTATCAAGGTCGCGTCTAATGATATCAACTTTGTCTATGAAATAGGTGCTGAATTCGTCTAGCAATTGTCCCAGGTGTTCATTAGGCAATGTTGGCAGACGTTTTGTTTGCAACAGAGAACCCACGGTCCGGAAAAGGGCTTTTGGGTTGCCAGCCTGGTCCTTAATTCGGTTGGCATAGAACTCGGACCTGGCAGCATAGAGCATCTTCTTAACGATGTCTCTTTGGTTCATGAAGATTTCCCGGTCGACGCGGTCAACCTGGACAGCCTCCATCGCTGCTCCATCCTTCGTCTCTCGATCCTTCCTCGCTGACAGAATGTCGTCGTTGACCCAAGGTGCAGCAGGGCGGATAGTGAGCCATTTAGTTTTCAACGGTGCATGTTTCTCAAGAAGGTCACCAAGAACGTCATTGTATTGCGTTACACTCTCCTCTAATGATCGTTCCTGACTTGAGTATAAGTCAGAATTCTCAATGTCTGTTGAAAAAGAAGTCAAATTGATTGCTTTCATCTTGCGGTAAGTCTTTAGTTCCCTTCGAAAAGGAGGTTTGCGCATTGCAATGCGGCAATGTACCGCACAGTGATCTGAAATGAGGTCAGCCACGACAGTGTCCATCACGCAGGAATAACTGCGAGCGATAATTAAATCTAAAATGTGACCTTCTTGGTGTGTTGCTACTTCCACATACTGTGTCATGCCGTGACTATCCAACAGTATCTGTCAGAAGAGGGTGATAAACGAAGACCTGAGTATTTACAGCCACAAATGGGTGGCCTTTGCAGAAACGAGAGAGGAGCGTAGAAAGAGCTTATAAGAGAAGCAGTTGAGGCAGTGAAGTAACGTATATGGCCCCCACCAAGGGGAAGTAAGCATATAGGCCTACTACTACTAATACAGTTTAGAAACACGGAGAATGTTGCTATCCCTTGAGTGCAACCCTCGGCCTGCCAACGGCAACGAGAAGCCGTTGGTGTGGGCAGCGTAAATAATGTTTATCTTCTGTGAGAACGCGTTTCATACGATGGCTGTCTTTATACAAAGCAGGGGCGTCGATCCGGTTTTAAAAGTGGGGGGGGGGGGGGGGGACGGGGGACCAACTTATATGTACACATATGTATGCATAATATATATATATATAAAGTGTATATATATATAATATATATATATTATTATAATATAATAATATATATATATATATATATATATATATATATATATATATTATATATATGTATATATATATATATATATTATATATATATGTATATTTATATATATGTATATATTATATATATATATAATATATATATATATATAATATATATATATATATATATATATATATGACCTGAAATACACGTAACAATTTTTTGTAAATACACGTAACAATTTTTTGTAAATATAAAACATAATTCATTCTTGGTCTGGTGCTAATTCTAAACTAAAAAAAAAAATTATGTTATGCTATTTATAATGGCCCACCCCAATCACTGAACATTTGGGGGGTAGACTTTGGACCCAACACTGCTTGCCTGATTCATAGAATGACAAGATGGAGAGCTTACAGGGGTGCCTGTGTAAGACTTCCTAATCCCACTTTTTGGCAAAGAAATTTGTCATCACTAAAATGAGATCAAATTACACAAAGTGCATAAATCCGCTGTATCCACCGTAGGCGATATAAATATCCACCAGGGCGACCAGTCTGCAATCCAAGAGGTGACAGGGCAAACGAATATTAATAATCTATAATGCACTTGATGGCTAATGCCTATTAATATATCAATACAAGGTTGCAAAATGACAGAGCCCGGCATGATGAATATTTATTGGACTAAGATCAAGTTGCGGGGTGCGGCCAACCAAGCAATTTGTCTAGTGATTTCCCACTAGGTAGTCGGTCGTATTATTAATTTTACTACTAGACCGATGTAGGGTTATTAAGAGAGGGGAGTGATCAGTCTCGCTATATATGCCTATAAATTTGTTTTATGAACTGAAAAACTAGGAGGACATTTCCTATGCTGACCCCCTCAGCTCGTGGGGTGATCAACGTCCCCCTCGCCCCCCACTGATCGACACCCATGCTCTGCCTGTGTAGAACTTCCCAATCCAACATTTTGGCAAAGGAAATTTGTCATCACTCAAATGGGAATAAGTTACACAAAGTGCAGGAATCCGCCGCTAACGCCGTAGGCGATAAGCATCAAGCAGGCGAGGGGTGAAAGTGCAACACAAATTTCATCATTTAAAATGTGCTTGATGGGTAAAGCCTGTTAATAATATCAACGCAAGGTTGATAGAGCCCGGCAGCGGCTTACATTTTCCCGGTAGTTATACATTTTCCGATTGGCCTTTCTGCGTATGCGCGACACATTTTAAATCATCAATGTGCAGCGAAATAACAAAGCATTTTTTGTATAAATGCCACGCGCTGTTCGATAACTCTCCTGTGATGACTACCGTGAATTTAAGAGTTGTCTAACATTTCATTCAAGACATTAAAATATTACGTTTATTTAAATAACTACCACGGATTATGGCGCACTAACAGCAAAACATGCCTCAAAACTTGTTTGCCTCGTGTTAATTTGCGATAAATAACTTTGCTGAACTTCATATGGCGAGTTTATTGTCTAGCTAGTCCTATGTCGTACGTGTCTGTGTTCAAGAAAGTTCTGGGGCTAACAGAGGAGTTGTGCTGTACGTAATGCTAATATAAGAGTGCATGACCGTGTGGATGATGTGGAGGTGCTAGAGCTGGCACGAGGCTTAGATCGAGCAGCTTTATGTAGAGACCCGTCCATCCGTCATTAGGACGGGTAAAAACGAATATGGACGGGCAGAAATATGGGTGGGAAAATGGAGAGAAAAAGGTCTTCCAAAACCATAGATATTGTTAGTCATGCCTTGAAAGTGAGTGTAAATGGTGTCATATGTGTGTATGTAGCCCATTTCAGGTCATCAGGCACATCTGAAAGTTCATAAACTAGCTTAAAAGGTAACATCCATTTGTCCACCAAAACATATGTGACTGGCAATAATTTTATCCTGCATAAAGCCCTGTAATTAACCTTGTAAATCCAGGATAATTACCCCATGGTGGTATTTCGGGCATCTGGGATGTTACTGGGGTATAAGAAGAACGAAGTTCTTTTTAGGCGGTATCACACGGCGTATGTGTGCCATGGAATACCCCACAAATTGACTGACTTTTTCGTGTTAGTATGCTTAAAGCAGACGCATCATAATTTGACATTCATAGTACAAAATGAAGATGAATTCCCAATAATTCTCTGACACAGATCTCGTAGTTGTGACTTCTACAATGGTCACTATAAAAGTAATTAACAAAATGTAGGAATCTTGAACCTTTGGTATATTTTACCTTGGCCTAATTTTACCTGTAATGATAACTTGTTCTCCAGGACTTACAGGAAAAAGCAATTACATGCAACACAACTATAAAAACCCAGGTATTGTACTAAACATCTTAACATTTGGACAGGGAAACCAATGTGATGACTAATGTTTGCATATGAAACAACAACATAAATAGCAAATGAAGATATACAAGGACAGTATCCCTGGACTTTATTACGTCGTCAGGTCGTCTCGTGTCTACGTACAGTATGTACATCTGCTTATCAGGTAGAGTCTAAGCTAAGCGCTATACTGTTCTGTCTTCTAAGCAGTAAATTACAAAGCTTATAAAATAAAAAGACTACTAAAATGACTGTTTTCATTGTGAAATCACACCGTATAATACTAATTATATCTGATTTGACAACTGTCCAAACGTGTTTGAATAAACTAGTGTATTTTAACACGAATGACTGAAACTGCACATGTTACCAGAATGAAGACACCACTGGTCGTGCTACTTTTCTATAGCAATAATAAATACAAGTCGGCACACAATTTCACCACAACACACAATCCAGAGAACTATGTCTTGACAAAAAGGTACAAACACGTTCTTGTTTAATCAGTGTTTGTAAAATGCTACACATTACATATAACCAGCACAAAGAATATAAATTACGTACAAATACAATATTCAGAGGTGCCAAGTACGTCCTATACAGTTCCAAATATTTCTTTTGCATTATACTACAACTTTTTTACACAAGCAACCAATCCATGGCTTTCGACTGAAAACCTGCCAGATTGTGGTTTACAGGTAGCTTGGAACATATAACGTTCACATACTATTTCAAATCCAAACATAATGGTAGATTAACATTTTTATTTATTATTGCGGATCCTTCCCGTGAAGACTTCAGTACTGGTACAATATTTTGACTTGGTCGCTGTATTACTTGGCACCTCTATTTGATCGCCAGATGTCAGCACAGGTTCATACCGAGACACCGAGGCACACCTCGGACATGTCTGATTATCAGATCTGTGTGAACAGTTTGGCGAGTTCAGTTTTCAAATCTGGTACATTGTGTTCCCATCAATGTCATCACTTCCTGGCGAGCGCCACACCGAGACTCACAATGCCACCGATGGCCAGTGCAGCAGCACCACCAACTATCGCCATGCCAACCAGACCCTCTGAAAACATGCAATGTGGTTATAACGTATACAATATCAGGGTCCATACACATCTGGGCATTTTAAGTTCAAGCCTTTTTGAAAAATAAATTCAAGACTGTTTTAACGACATTTGTACTTTTAATCGCAGTGTATTAACATTGAAAACATCAATCCAAATGAATCACATCACACTCGACCAACTTGTTTTACTCGACTAAGAATAAAATCGCACGACCACAATGATATGCTGATTGCCCAATGAGCACGTGAGTTATTTTTGTGCATCGGCTTTCCCTTCCACCTGACTGCCCCTGGCCAATGTCTGTTAATTCATCATGACAACTGAGCCAAAGAATATTTTATTAACCACAATTAAAAGACTTTTCAAGACTACTTTATAAAATGCGTTATTCATTCCAATGTCTACGATTTCTCAATGACAGGCATCTCTGACATTTCCGTGAGAGTCATGCCATTCATTATGTGTGTATGTTGTATTTTGTTTATTTTATTTGCGAAAGGACGACCACAACAATAACTACAATTACAATTATATTATAGATTTTTTTTATTGTACATATCATGATTAAGGTTTGTATACTGTTTTAATAATAAATTTATCTATATTTTTTACTCCTGTATTTTATTTTACCTTTATTTATTTTTGATTTACCCTGCTAACAAATTTCCCAGTTTGGGACAATAACATTTATTTTATTGTATTGTACACGTATATTGCGGCCTGCATATACGGTAGTTCCGGTTTCTAATAACACTGGATGAAATTACAAGCCACCCATCCATACATGTTGTTATATCTCCCAACTCAGTTCATTCATCTTCCTTCTATCCTCATAAAGTATTTTAAATATATATTCACCCATCCTAACTAGCCGAGTGACAAGAAGGTGAATCATGCAACAATTTCTAGTCAGTGTCTCTAAATAACAAATCCAACGACCTACAATTTTTATAGAAATTAATGCTGCCATTACTGTTATCGAAAAATACACTATTACATCCATGATGGTAAACAATACTAGAACGTATACATCCACATTGCACATGACACTATTACCAACAAAGATGAACTCACCTTTCTTCATCTTCTTGTCGATGTAGGCCACAAGTTCCTGTGCCTGGTGATTTCCTGGTTCAATGGTCAGTAGAGCTTTCGCATACTTCAGGGCTTTGTTATAGTCCTACATAAACAAATGAAATGAAAATAATATTATTTCAGTTTCACCATGGCCTAACTTTCACCTGTACAGCCTTGCCTCAAAAGCTGCATATGGAACATCTGTCATTTGGGGCCGCTATGGCAATTTTTCAGGGAATAAGAAGATACCGTATGTAGAACCTTTCTCATTCAATGTAACTGTGGAGTGATATGAAATTAGTCAATTATCCAAATCAGTGCTTCTAAGCAATGTATCCCATCAAAACATTAAAAAATATTACATAAATGTTGTATTATGATTAAATTTTGAAATTTATTTGTAGCATCATTGATATCTGACCTTCACCTTTAAAATTGGGAGCCTTCTCTAAACTCACAAGAATGTAGTTTGGTCTTTAGATAAAAGCATCAAATTTGGTGCTTTGCCCCAATGTGTCTTGATCTTAAAGGGACACTCCAATCAGTGAGATTCACACCATTTACGTACATCTGTATAATATATTGGTTGTGCATAGTAAGTGTGCACAAAGATTGTTAATAAACAATTAATTATAGTATAATTGTATCAGAAACACTTCATGTTGGATTCATGGTGCTGCCATCTTCATATTTCTGCGCCAGTGACGTAAACCACTTACGTCACTGGCTCATGCACGTTCGAACATCCTATGTTTGTCCAGTGGTATTTGATGTACCCAGTACGTCGCGGATTGCTTACGTCACTACCACAATTATTAGTGAAGATTCTGCCAATCCTTGTGTTTTTCAACAATGCGCCAGTGACGTAAACGATTTGGCTTACATCACTGGCGCACAAGTCTCAAGATGGCAGCGCCCTGAATCTAAGATAACATGTTTTTTGATACCATTAAACTACAAATAATTGTTTATTAACAATACAATTGAAGTGGCAACAGTGGAAATTAATTCTACCCACTGTGCCACAGCATTCCAAACCACCCAAACAAACAAAGTCACCTTGAGTCGAGTGTTGCCCACAGACAGGTAAAACAAATAGTCCCTCCTCAAGTTGTCATCTGTCGTCTTGTGGTATAAATCTGAAATGAATTCAAACAAACTTGACACACATCTGAGCAAATTCAGGCGAGGATTTATCAGTTGCAAAACTTGCAATGTTAGGAAACAAAGTGATTCATATACCTGTATTGCTGCACACATAAAATGATATACACCAACTTATCTCAAGATGCCACCTATGATATGGACAGACAAAGTTCATGCTGGATGGTCAAAACGTGAGGAGAAAAAAGTATCTTTGAAATGAATGTCTATTCTGCATGCATGAATTACCCAGGGTAGTACGCATTTCTGAACATAGCGTAGATATCTCCAGACTGGAGTTGTGTGTGTGTGTGTGTGCGTGTATTTTAGATGCACATGTATAAAAATATTTCACTGGTAGTTTTTCATATATTTGTTACTTTCATCTTGTATACTGATATTTTCTCAACTTAATTTTGTATCAAAAGCATTCATACTGCATACACAATAATTATTATTAAACACACAAACATGTGATTTAATCAAAAACAATGATTGGAGGATATCTGACAACTTCGAGCAGTGGCATTATGTAAATTTCACCAGAATTCTCAGTGAAGTCACGCATCCGAGCGAGATTCGGTTAAGTGAGACTAGCAAAAATTATATCCTGAATAAAGGCCTGTTGTACAGTCCAAGGGTTCAAAGGCCAAATTTTGCTTTTGTACCTTCCAAGAGTGCGATGCCTTGATGCAGGTCGCGTTTGTAGGGTGACCGCACCAGGCACCAGGAGTAATCAAACTGCGCCTTCACACTCGGCTCGGCTCGCTGCAACTGCTCTTGGTAAACCTTCTCAAATTTCTGCCAAATAAAATTATAATTTTTATTGCCAAAGAACAGAAATGCTGCTTTCAATCACAGGTAAAAGTAGCATCACAATGCATTAACGATTATAGCTGATGACAATCTAGAAAACTCCAAATTATACACACAAAAACTGCTATGAAAATGTCAAAAACTGTTTGCCTAATTTTAATTTGTGACAAATAATTGTGTGGCAAATTTGCATATGTAATTATTTCTCTGTGGCTCAGACTGGCATGTCTGGGTAAAGATCTACCATAAATACATCATCTTAGTTTTAATAATTTTTACTTCACAGTTATACATATCATGCAATGAGGAGCTTAGTTTAATTATAGTTGAAACTTGCATAACAAAGCAATTGTAATAATTATGGCATAATGCTTGTATTATTTGGGGTAAAAGTACACTTGGGGATATTGTTCAAGATTGTTAATATGAGATCATCTAATATATCGTAGTGCAGACGTCTATAAAGACACGGTTGTATTTCCCTTGAAAATGGCTGCTAAAAAGTGATACTGATGAGCAGGGTGGGACACCTGCCCACCTCGCCATTTTTTTAAGCCACCTCCACAAAAATGGTGACCTCATATAGTATTTCCTGCATTCGTGTTGACTATTTCAGTACAGATAATACTGCAAACACATTTATATGCTAACAACCTACCACGCTACCTTGTAGTTGTAATTTCATTATTACCAGATTTGCCATTTTAATTTTCAACTGAAGTTGTTTATTTGTTAAACAGTTCCGAGAGACATGCTCATAGCATCACGCTGCGCCTTTAGCGCTTGCTTAAGTCACCCACCATTTTACTAAGGGAAACACTGCACTGTCCAAGTACAAGTCAACAGATAACTTAGTCTTAGAACGAAAACAACCTGACCTGTCACCACTGTAAATCGCGATGACTCATTTTTAACATGTCAATTATCTCGTAACCTAACATAAACATCGAGTACTGACAGTGGTAGTAAAACGATATATGGACAAATTATATTAAAATGCATTAAATGGTCTCATATACTGAAAGACTAATTGTAAACCACCTTTAGTTCCTCTATAGGAACGACTTCTTGCACGATCGTCTCCATAATGACAGAAATGTCATGTGACTGTAGCAATGCGATACTGGGCAATGTCACCGTATGTTAGAATCTAGGTTAAATTATATTATTATCAAAACATAAAATGTCAATACATTATTATGACATCGTCGATATTTTTTGGCAATAACTATATATGCGTAAATGTTAATGTAATAATAACAACTAACATTTAATATACAAATTAATATTAGTATGCCCGTATTCATGCTTACTCGCACATTATTGGTGTCTATTTACATCGGCATTCTATAATATTTAATTATCATTACACACACGTGCAGTTCGTGAGCGTATAATATATATATATATATATATATATATATATATATATATATATATATATATATATATATATATATTATTTAAGTTTCATGTCCAGTAACTTCATTGAATCATTGACCTCTGAATTATCATAGCATGCATGATTAATTTCAGAGTTCACACGATTATTAATTACAGTTATTTACTGACGTATTTTCGATTGTGCTCGACTTTCCTTCAGCTTATTGAGCCGTTCATACATCTCAGGGAACCGCACGGTGATTCCCATGCAGATGGCACCACTAGAATGTTCAGTAATTAATTCACTTGTATATGTGCATCGTTTGCTATTCCATGGATGTTTAAAGATTCAAAGATTCAAGATTCAAAAAACTTTATTATCCGTTTAAAAACATATTAAAAACGGAAAATTGTCTTTAGTCACACATAAAAAGACAGTAATAAAACAGTGGTGAATCATATATACAATTGTCAATACAATATAAAATGATAGTAAATTTAGTCATCACTAAAATAGGTAAAGTATCATAATAAATAAATTACGAATAAAAATAGCTACTAAAATAAATAAATAAATAAGCATGTATAATTTCTTTAAATGGGTCTCTGATTTGAGACAATAACATTAGCAATAACATAATACTAAAATTGATAAATGAATAAGATTAAATAAAGAGTTACCATAAGATATTCATGTACCAACTGAGGCTGTAGGATGTAGGGATACACATTGCACAAATGTAGACCATTTTGAATCTCTAAATAAAATGTATAATGACATAGTGAGTTCACTAATACAAGCTGGTGAAGAATCCTCGCAAACTAAGAAAAGGGCGTATATAAATAAACCGGGATGGGCAGAGTATGTGGATAGTTTGTATGATACCTCCAGAGAAGTCAGACACATGTGGGTTAATGCTGGGAAACCCAGGCAGGGACCTGTTTATGATTTGCATGTAAAAAGCAAAGCTAGATTTAAGTATGCTTTACGATTTATCAAGAATAATGAAAATGCACTACGCAAAGAGGCACTAGCTAAAAAATTAACCGAACTTAATCCTGAGGCCTTCTGGCGTGAAATCAAGTCTATCAACAATTGTAACACTCCTCTTCCATCTAGTATCGAAGGAGTATCAGGTGAAAAGGAAATAGTAGATCTATGGCGTAAACATTTTTGTGACCTTTTAAACTGTGTTAACAATAGTAGTGTAGATGCGTGTGAACATGACTGTGATACACCTTATGATGAAATTGTGGTCACAGTAGACGAGGTAACAAATGCGATTAAGAAGCTTGACATTAATAAAGCTTGTGGGTCAGATGGCATATGTTCAGAACATATAAAATATGCAGACAAGGCACTTATACCCTTGTTATCTTTGTGCTTCACTAGTTTTTTTGCTCATGGATTTCTGCCAGAGACAATGTTGTCAGTTGTACTTGTGCCAGTGATTAAGGATAAAGCTGGTAAAATATCTTCTAAAGACAATTACCGTCCAATTGCATTAGCTAGTGTGTTTAGCAAAATGATTGAAGTAATTATACTGGCTAGAATTGAAATATTTTTGGATACTAATCCGAATCAGTTTGGTTTCAAGAAGAAGCATGGTACAGACCAGTGTATATATGTGTTAAAGGAAATTATTGATTTATATTGAACTCTGAATGGCAGTGTATTTGTATGTTTTCTTGATGCAAGTAAAGCCTTTGACAGAGTAAATCACAGAACGTTGTTTAAGAATCTCAGTGAAAGGGGTGTACCGGTGTATATACTACGAATATTAATTTATTGGTATCACAACCAGACCACTTGCATAAGGTGGGGTGATGTGCTTTCTACTAAATTTAAAGTAACCAATGGTGTTAGGCAAGGGGGGATATTATCCCCTTACTTATTTAATGTATATGTAGATGAATTGAGCGAACAACTTAAAATGTGTAATGTTGGATGTAGCATGAATGGTCATATTATTAATCACATAATGTATGCTGATGATTTGGTCTTGATCTCACCTTCATCGGCAGGTCTATGCCAGCTACTACGTGAATGTGAGACATTTGGAATGAGCCATGATGTGAAATACAATGCTAAGAAGAGTGCAGTTATGATATTTAGATCTGCGACCTTAAAGGGATGTTCTATCCCTGAATTTAACCTAAAAGGGGTTACTCTGCATGTTGTAGCTACATATAAATATCTTGGAAACTATATTTCAGATGATCTTTCAGATGATGATGATATTAATAGACAACGCAGAACTCTGTATGTACAAGGAAATATTATATTGCGAAAATTTAGTATGTGCTCCCTAGAGGTTAAACTCACACTGTTTCGTTCATATTGCTCACCCATGTATGGAGTGCAACTCTGGTGGAATTATAAGAAATCCACTTTAAATAGGTTGCATATTGCATATCATAATATTTTTAAGTTGTTTATTGGTATGTCAAAATTTGAAAGTACCAGCCTGCTATGCACTGTTTTTGATGTACAATGCTGCCAATCAGTTATTAGGAATATGGTGTATAGATTTATGTGTAGAATTGATAGCTCTGTTAACTATATTTTAAATGACATACTAACTACTAGCTTAAGATTCACTTCCAGGATCCGCAAACACTGGAACAAGCTTTTGTATATACACACTTGATTGAAATAACTGTATGCATGTTTCTTTTATACACTGTCACTGTTCTGTACTTTTATATACTGCACATATTGTGTACCTAATGTAACATATGGACCTCAGAGTCACATATACTTGCTGTATGTGCTCTGTTGAGTCTGGAATAAAGTTATTGAATTGAATTGAATATGAGACACATAAAATGTAAAAATTTATTAATGACTCGTTGAAAACAGCATTATCATTTAGCATTTAAAATTAAAATAGCAGAGGATACAAACGATTTTTTGAAGATATTTTTTTTGGCTAATGGCACTTTTAAGCGTCTCCCTGATGGCAGTTTCTGAAAGGCTTGATTAAGAGGATGAGCAGGATCATAGAGAATTTGTGTTGATTTCCTTTTCAGTGCATCTTTATATATGCTGGACAGCTGTTTTTGATTGTTGCCAATTAACTTGCTTGCTGTGTTACCAAATCATTACACAAAATATTTGGCCAGAAAGTGGAATATATTGCAAATATGGAATAGAAAAGTATAATACGTGATCATAAAATTAGTAGAATTATCAATAACTATTGTTTGCTAGGGGATAAAGTGTTTACTTTTCTTTAAGTAATATTGAAATCCACAAATAAACATGGGGGTAGGTATGCATGCACGATCGGTCGAACATCGCCCGTATACACACGCATGCACGCACGCACACACACATACGCATAGTAGGCCCTATATACATACATTCACGCACATGCACGCAAACACACACGCGCCCGCACAAACACACACACACGCACACAGACAAAAAAACACATACACGTACGTACGCACACACATACACAAAAACATACACACACACACACACACACACACTCACACACACACACACACACACACACACACACACGACACAAATCCGCGCGCATACACTTGCAGCCGCACGCACGCACTTACACACGAACTCGATCACACACGCTCGCTAGCGCCCGCTAGCTTGATTATAACTAGATACTAAAAAACTAATACTGATGACTTAAATTTAACTAATATAGTTTTGTTAGTTATGTGTCATGCGAAACATGTCGCCACGCTAATTGGGGATCTTTGCGTAACAGGAAATCATTGTTGTGCATCAACATCATCTCTCGAAAAAGCGGGAAAGTACGCCAACACCAATTTTACAGGAAACTTCGTAAATTGCGCAATACAAGTAAGTTTTAGTCCTGACAATCACACAATAAAGGTTAACAAAAAAAGGCAAAAAAGGTAAGATAGTGATTATTTGTGACCAATTCTTGGCATTATATATTGCGATATATGAACTATCAAATACTTATACAGAGGTGCAGTCACATGCTGTAATGTATTTGTAAGTCGTGATTGGGCACAGCTAGCTGGCGTAAAACCGTCGCAGTACGAGCCCTGGAAGTCGGCTAAAATGCTTGCAGTCGTCAACTTTAATTTAGAGCTGTCTTCGGAGGCGAACATTTAAAAATCGGGACATTTTCTTCATAAAAGCTGGAGAGCAGGACCGACAATAAAAAGCAGGATCTCCCGGCCGAAAGTGAAATTATGTAACTTCAGCCAGGCGAACAAAATGGCGTTGAGAATGTTGTTGTAGATCTTAGGTGAGACTATATAATTGTTATCATTATAACTACTATCATTCTGGATGGGGAAAAAAAAACGATTCCTAAGTTTCGTCTTTTGCATTTAATATAGAATAATAGAATGCCATCGATCATAGTCGAATGGTGAAATAACATCGTCTAAATAAAACATTGGTGACGCCCAAATAAGCGCGGCAGTAGTAATTGGTGCTAAATACATATTTCACTAGGCACGACGCATCCGCAGACATGTCATCCGGATAAAATAAAACTCTCTCTCGGAATATATATATATATATATATATATATATATATATATATATATATATATATATATATATATATATATATATATATATATATATATATATATATATAGAGAGAGAGAGAGAGA
Source organism: Oasisia sp. SBJ-2009 (assembly GCA_964017155.1). Taxonomy (NCBI): domain Eukaryota; kingdom Metazoa; phylum Annelida; class Polychaeta; order Sabellida; family Siboglinidae; genus Oasisia; species Oasisia sp. SBJ-2009. The sequence goes on along the minus strand of OZ024867.1, from coordinate 20,931,667 downwards.
GAGAGACGTGCATGCATTTACCTGGACAATTTGTCAACACAAATGGCAATGGCAAGCCGAGAAACTCAGCTAAAACTTTACATATTCACCGAACATGGCAAAACGAGCGAGCACGTATGCACGCACGCATGCGTGCGCGCGGGCGCACACACGTTTACACACAATGATTAGGCTACGCATGCTAAATATTTGGCAGTTGCATCGCATAGTGATTTTGTACAGATATGTTTTCCAGTTCTATGTAGCTATGCGGTTAATAATAACTGTGCCCCTCCTCCTCGATCGGCCCGGATTGGCTAGACTAAGTCTAGGCTATATAAAATGGACGTCGTCATAAAATTATAGACTCATCGATCACGATTGGTTTTCCATCTCATACAAGATTTAAACAGATTTAACAAGATTTAACAAGATTGCCACCTAGAGAATCAACTACAGATGGCAGGTGGACAAGGAAGCCCTTTGGCTTATCGAGAGTCCATCATATCTAACTAAATGTACCCAGCCCTTCTTAGGTACATGTCAATTTGATTTTTAAACATATTAACACTACTAGCACCTACACAATCAGCCGATAATCTGTTCCATTCATTTACTGTTATTTGTGAAAATGAATTTTTTCTAATATCTAGTCTACACTGCTTCTTTGCTAATGTAATTCCATGTCCTCTAGTCCTTCTCTCTTCCTTAACAGAGAAAAAAATATTTCTGTCAATATTTTCATACCCATTCAATATTTTAAAAACTTCTATCTGATCTCCTCTGGTTTCTAGTGTTGTTAATCCACATTCTTTTAGACGCATTTCATAACTAATATTCCTGAGTTTTTGTATCATTTTGGTTGCTCTTCTTTGTACTCTTTCTAGTATATCAATATCCTTCTTGCGATATGGTGTCCATGCCTGTATGCAATATTCTAAATGAGGCCTAACTATTGTTTTGTACAGCGGTATTATTAGTTCTTTTTCCTTGTACACTATATTTCGCCTAATTAATCCAAGAATTTGGTTTCCCTTTGCTGCTGCAATTGCACACTGTTCGGATACCTTCATATCAGCACTAATAGTTAACCCTAAGTCCTTTTCCTTTACGGTAGTATTTAGTACAGTATCACCCATTGTATATTGTGCATCTTCATTTCCATGTCCTGTGTGGAGGCACTTACACTTCCCATAATTAAACAGCATTTGCCACTTATCAGACCATTCGTTCAACTTATTTAGATCATCTTGTAATTGCTGTCTATCTGCATCACTTTCAATTTTTCTAAACACTTTTGTATCGTCCGCAAACTTCAACACCTTGCTTGTTATATCATCATCCAAATCATTGATATATATTAATATATATATGTCAATATTTTCATACCCATTCAATATTTTATAAACTACTATCTGATCTCCTCTCAATCTCCTGGTTTCTAGTGTTGTAAATCCACGTTCTTTTAGACGCATTTCATAACTAATATTCCTGAGTTTTAATTTGTATAATTTTGGTTGCTCTTCTTTGTACTCTTTCTAGTATATCAATATCCTTCTTGCGATATGGCCTCCATGCAAAATTCTAAATGAGGCCTAACTATTGTTTTGTACAGCGGTATTAATTTATTAGTTCTTTTTCCTTTTACACTATATTTCGCCTAGCTAATTAATAGGCGACTATTAATAGATAACTGACATAAGACGTATTTCGGCACCGCATATGTAACACTGTTGCTATTAATTGCTTTAACACAGGTATATTAACATTTCTATTTACTATCAATCTTATATGTATGTGTGTTATGCATAATGTACATCCGTATTTCAGTTGTACGGATATCCTGACACGCGGATTTGTTTACGTTTATGAGTGCCTTTCCCATAGCAGTTCCGGTCCTGCGCATGACATGCCAATGACGTCACGTGGTCAACGCTGAGAGTGTATTCCGTTACATAGACACAGGTAAAATGCTTTTTTCTACTAACTCCAAACGTCTAATTCTCATTCACAGTAGTCGATAAAGTTGGACTATAGTTATAGATAACGTGTGCCAACTTTGGGTATATTTGATTGGGCAGTTTGCTGGTTATAATGATCAACATGACCGCGATGGAGAGGAAGAGGCCAAGCCCAAGGCAAAGCACTGATCGAACGGTTTGCGACTTTGCGCAAGTACCAACGAAAAGCTACGCTTATTTCTAATCTGGGATTATTGGTCAGTAAATACCGACACAGGTGTGTTGGCAAATATTTGTGTCGCAGCTTTTATAGTGGAGAATAATCTGCCGTTAATTTAGGATTCCCACAGCGAACTTCGAATGTAGCCCTACCCGTGACCTGGGTTTGACTCGGTCACGAATGACTGAGCTGCCGCTAGGGTTAATCATCAGGAAGTCAGCTGAACAGGAATGTACGATCAGCTATTATGTATTTGTCGTTGTTATTTATGTGTACCTGATGACTCCGTCGTGTTCATACTATGGGGCCATTAGATATACGTATGACAGTTGATATGGGCGTGGTCGTTTCCGAGACAAGTACTAGACTGACACACACTGTGAGGAGTGACACAGTCACCGCTGTTGTAGTGTTAAATTGCTATTGTCTTGACTAGTGAGACCTGTGAGTGACTAACGTTTTGACATAGTCTTGTTAATGTAGGTTATGTACTCATAGTTAAGTTAAGCTGTCACACAGGGCTGTTTCAAATACCAAGATAATAATTACGGGGAATTATTTATATAGTGTATCCTGTTGTATTTATGCTGATTTTAAATGAAACCTACTTTCCGATACATTAAAATGTTATTACAAATTAAAGTGTGATCGCTTGGTGCAGGCCTGATTGGGTGGCACTATTAGTATGACACATCAACTGGCAGTTCATTTGACCATTCAAATTACTTGATGAAAATGTACCCACATAATTGTAACAAGCACCGCAGCAATTTGATTCCATCACACCACATTATTTATGTTAATGTGTTATGATTTTTGATATGGGAAATTCAGCCATACCATAAACATACAAGTTTGGGACAATGTTGGTGTCATATTTATCCTCTGAGGTTAGTGAGATACCATGCGGAGGCCCAAATGTTCCTCTTTCAAATATTGGTAGGCCCATTAGTTCACCACATTATTGGCCTCTTGTATTCTATGGTTTACTAATATTATAATTGGTGCTGTGTTATTTAAAACTACACACAACTGCTTAAATATAGATATATATGTATGTGTACACTGCTTTTCTGTTGTTGGCCTTGCTCTTACCCGAGAGTCCAGATCGGTGATCAATTCTTCAGATGATGTAATATATCACTGTAATATATAAATAAGTGGTTTATTGCTCCATGATAACAACTATTTATTTTATTGTCTCCGAGCTCTGTCAGTTTTTAGAACAGACACAGTGGGCATCAGTTATTATACTGTGTTGCGATATTACGATTTTTTCAACAGACATTGTTTGTGTGGGTATACTGTTGATTTAATTATAAAAATACATAATTAGTAATGTGTGTCAGTTAGGAACCTGTTAGTGTTTTCCTTTGTCTCCTACTCTAGTGACTGTTGACAACATTGTTGTTCTTGTGCGTGCGATCCATGATTGTCAGTTTGTTTTGAGTCCTCTTGTGGTATGTCTCTCAGTGCTCCGATGAGCCTTGTAGCCATCATTTTCTGTCTGTCTCTCTTCAGAAGACCAAAGCACAAGAGCAAAAACCCATACATGTTGTGTATACCCAATCACATCAGTCATGTTATGGATTTTATCAGCGACTGTCTGGTGTTAACCTAAGTAAATACAAATGCGGACGTGTATGCAATTTTATCCTGTGACGACTATGTGCAGTGACTGTGTGAAATAGGCCAGTGATACAGTAAACTACAGTCACAGTTATGTATATTTACTTGTATTGTTTGCACAAAAGTAAGTATACATCTAACCAGGCCATTGGCCCCGTTGTGGAGGATCAAATTTTTATTAGACCCAAATGTTTCACAGCTCTCACTAGATGTGTGCAGATGGTTATGCAAGATTACATACAATTGGGTATGACCTGCATATAGTGAAAAACAAAATATTCCACTTAAATCTGTATACAGTTTGTGCTATATCAGATGTGATTATATCAGTTTATCAGATTATATTTGTGCTATACTGGTATAATAAACAAGGATCCCTAAATAATTACGTTTTTTATTTTACATCACTGTTGGATTACCAGAATTCTGGACAGATGACTGAATCCCCTTTGGTGGCAGTCTGTATGGGATACCAGATGTTTTCACAAAACATTGTTGTAATTGTTTGGCTTCTAACATATCCACCTGTCCCTTTTACCCATCAAAACATACTTATTCTGTCCAGCAAGGTGGGTGGATGAGTCTCTGGCTGAAGCTATGACTGTAACACAATATCTAGACTACAGTACATAGTTACTTTTTAAATGTAACTTCACTAGGAATGTTCTAAGAACAGTTACGGAATTACAAAGCTGTTAAAATGTGTTTTTAATTAATTAAACAGTAAAATAACTGCTTACAAATTACAAGTGCACATTTGAATATACAGTTTGTTTTAGTGATTTAGTAATGCAACTGATGTAATCATGCTTATACTCAGCATTCAGAATTGTGATACTTGTATCATGAAAACGTACTTGGTCTCAGATAGCACCTACCGGGGGTAATCATCCTGATGCATAATAGATAATCTATTGATTATTGAATACAGTAATTAGTATAGATGACTATGGCTATAAGGTCATGAACTCAGTCTCTGTGCAATATGCTTAAACAATACAATGTGTCTTAAAGATGTCATTTTGATACATTCCCTATCACTGTATCAGAATAAAAACTTGGGTGGTAAACTTTTTGCAGGGTGTGACCGTAGCAGCATAGTGGTTAAAAAAAGTTGGTTCTCGGCCAAGATGACCACGTATCCATTTCAGTAACATTGTTAAGAGATCTTAAACAAAAAATTGCTCTTTAAAATCAAGTTTGATCCTTAACCGTGATCTTTAATACCTGAAAAAAAGTTCACCACCCCGTGACGGGTCAGTGGGGCATTGTCAATGGTTTGTCATAAAAAGAGTGTCCACAGCAACGTTGCGATTGATATTTGTGTTTTGAAGAAAACATTTATGAATTTTTTTTCAGGGTGAATTTTGTGAGGAGCTCTTTATCTAATTGAAATGGTCCCCTAATCCCAGATTCTACTGGTAGATGTGTCATTTGTACTACCGGAAAATATGTCATTTGTGTGTGCACGCAATCCAGTCTAAACTAAATATCAGAAGCTTGATATATTTTGTCGGCACCACATTGCACCAGGTCACGCAGGTGTTAATGAGTGCATGGCTACAGCCCATGCAACATACAGTGTAAATAACTCGTGCTATGTAATTGCAGAATAGCTGAATACTTATTGGGTTGAATGACATTCATTGAATATATTGAACTATTAAAGTGAAATATACATAAATCATTTCAAATGGTCTCATGACTGTTTCTATACTGAACAAACCACATGGTTCAAATGGCATTGTCAGATTTTGACTAAAACGACACAAATGTGGGCGTGACTGACAACTTCTCTGTCAGCTAATGAATGTAACTGTTTTTATAGTCTTTATTAAGCCGAAATTGTATTTTTTTAGTTTTCATGTTTGACTTCTAAAACTTTCACTTGTGTAATGCAAGTGCTGTTAATGTTGCGACGCATGGCTTTATGCAGGATAAAATTACTGCCAGTCACACGTGTTTTGGTGGACACATGGATGTTAACTGTTAAGCTAGTTTACAAACTTTCAAATGTGCCTGATGACCTGAAATGGGCTACAAACACACATAATATGACACTCATTTTCATGGCATAACTAACAATATCTATGGTTTTGGAAGACCTTTTTTGCTTCTCCATTTTTTACCCGTCCACCCATATTTCAACCCGTCCATATTCGTTTTTGCCTGTCCAAGTGACATCTGGACGGGTCTCTACATAAAGCTATGTTGCGATGGTTAAAACCTGGACATGAATACGTGTATGATGTGTCGCATCTCATGTTTATCATGTAGTGAGTGACATGTACATTATAGTACACACCTTTGTAGCACCTACTTCACTTAGTTGCATCAGATTTACCAGTGTCAAAGTCAGGCAAGTGCTCGACTTTCAAGTTCACAAAATCGTGCTTACAATATAAATGAGCCCTTTGGAATGCAGGAATAGTATCTAATTTTAGCCTAGTGTCCTAGTTTACACTGGACGTACGAACACTAATGAATATACAGTCACTTACAATACAGCAGCTGGCCGTAGTGTCTGATTAAGTCAGTTTATTTGTCATTCTAGCTCAGTGATATTGATTGTTTACCTTTCTCCACTGCTAGGGATGGGACGATTAATCGCGGTTCACGGTATTCGCGGTTTTAAGGCTCACGGTTCGGTGCACCGTCGTCAGTTTGCGTACCGCGGTTTTTTTCGATTTTGATAAATGGCACATCGTCATCGGCTAATCGGTGTTTCCGTACATGACGAACATGGCCACCACTGAGAAACATGTGTACGATTAAAGTTTAGAAACTTAGGCTAAGTATTAGGTTAGTTTAGGATAAAACCGGAATCCAGATTTAGCGACACCGCGATAAAATATCGACGTAACGCCACAGTAATCTACGCCTATGCTACGTCTCGCTTAACCGACTGTCGTTCGGCTGCGGAACTACATTAACGGCTTTTGTTTGGGTAGCAGCCGTGATCTATAAAATGCTGCCACCTCACGGACACTGCCGTAATATATTTTTTTTATAAACAACTGCAAATTTGTATTTCTATTTATTTTGTGTTAATATAAGTTTAATTTTTAATAGTTTTTATAATACAGCATTATTTGATCAAAAGGTTTCCTTATTTAATTTGTATGCTATCCGTGTCGAGCTAGACAATGCTGCCACCTCACGGATACTGGTTAATCCTGCCGTAATTCTTATTTTATAAACAACGGTAAATTTGAATTTTTACTTACTTTTGTGTTAATATAAGTTCAATGGTGAATACTTTTCATATGATATTATTATCTTGTAAAAGTATATCGTTATTTTAATTTTTATTTCATAGTTGGCCTGAGAGCCAATCAACGTCTCTACCCTAATCTGGGGTAAGGCTGCCCGGATGTAGAAACTTAAGCCCATTAATGTCCCAGGCGGAGTTGAGGGGGCTTAAAAGTGCTGCCACCTCACGGAGTCTGGGTAACCGATGCTACGCCTACGCCGGCCTTCGCGTAGCGGTCGCCGGCGATGTCAACTTTAGTTTAGCAAGATTTAGTTTTGTAAATATTATTCGTCACAACAATTTAAATTATTTAATTTTATGACCTAGCGTATGTATACGTAATATGAGTTATTAGAGAAGAAGTTTCGTGGCTGTAGGAGGTCGTTTTCATGATTAGATCAGAAAGTAAAAGATCGTTTTGCGGCACTGGAAAAAAAACCAAAATGGCGACCGCGGTGCGATTACCCAGATGCCGTGAGGTGGCAGCACTTTTTAGCCCCTCAGACCGAATTTGAAATAAAGTAATTGAGAATAGTATTTATATCAAATATTATTAAAAAAACAATTCAAAATGAGGATACTCTTTATCAGATATTATTTAAAAAAAAAATGATTCAAAAGTAAACTTATACTGAAACGTGTCACACATAAAATAAACAGAATAAATATTTTTTTGTTAATAATTTTTATGTTGTCTCATTTATTATTTTCTCCTTTTTATTTTGTGTATTTACTACTTAGTGGTTGTAAGCGCCCCCTAGTGTTGATGTTAGTCATTGTAAGCGCCTCCTAGTGTTGAATGTTTCCAACCCCTCACAAGAGACCACCCCTCTTTTAAGACCGCCTCACTCTGATCTGGGGGGGGGGCGGTCTTAAAAAAAAAAATTCATTAAAAATGTTGTGTGATAGGTGGCGTGGTTATGAAAAGTATCGTGAATATATCGAACCGTGGGTCAAATATAGAAAATCGAACCGAAAAAAAAAATTGTATCGTCCCATCCCTATCCACTGCCCTGTGATGTATGGTCTAATAATGGTCAGGCATGACTGTTTTGTTTGCCCAGGGTGGGGCTGGGCACTGGACTGAGTTCTACTGTGTCAGTGTAGCAGGGACAGAAACAAACTTTTTTCAGCAACAGTACACAGGACTAGTGGCTAGTGAAGTTCACTAGTCCACAGTCAAATCTACTAGTACTAGTCCCATCAAATTCACCAACACGTAGTCAAGATAACCAAAATAATAATTTTTTTATGAAAAACATAGTAACGATATCTGCACCATCCAAGTATTCGTCACAACTGGCATCATTGTCCTATTCTATGGCGATAATACACATGTTGCTGTTCTTGCAAAAAATGATGCAAAAATTGGTGCAAAATGGTGGCGTGTTTCAATTATTGATGATTTTGTAACACGAGGTGGTGCCACTGAAAATTCTGCTGAATTCAGTAGTCCGTCCACCGGACTACCGAGTTGTAATATTTACTAGTCCGTGGAACGATCTGGTAGTCTCGGACTAGTGGACAGCCCTTAATTTCTGACACTGGTGTAGCATCTCCCTCGGCTGTCAGTAGCTCCACCTGTTGGCAAGTTCACAAATCACAATGCGTGTACACAATGCCTGTTCACCAGGGTTGGGTTCAAATACATATTTTCAGACCAAATACAACTAAGACAATTCAAATACAAATACGTTGCTTTTCAATATTACATATACAACGAATACAAAACATTTTTCAAAATTTAATGACATGAATGCAATATTCATGTCATTAATTCATTGATGCTAATGTTTGACCAGCACCTTCACTGTATGTTATGTACTGTATATAGGCCAATGTTCTTAGTGTTTTCTGCCCACCATTGACCCTACAACTGACCCTACCATTGACCCCACCACTGACCCTACCATTGACCCCACCACTGACCCTACCAATCACAAATGGGAAAAACCTTCTATCTAGAGCCAGACAGACTATATGAGTTTTACTTAGTAAATTGTACGTGTATTTGGTTGTATTTGCAAATACCGACCAACTATCAAACTCAGAGTACATGCACTTATGTGCTTTCCAATACGACTATACAAAAGTTCTGTATTCATATACAAATACGTATTTGGACCCACCCCTTGTGTTCATAATATGGTATATGATCCATGTGAGCTGTGATGATTCATTTAGATACCGTGTAATGTACACTGTTGACACACGGTGGAGTGCTTTAGGATGTTGTGACGTGTAGTATGGTGTGTTATAATAATAGTATTAATAGCCGTGTGTAAGAGGCTGTGTTGCTATCATTGTTGTGTTGTGTAGACCTACATTGGATCACATTTGTACCAGTTCAAAATCTTCTGGTAGATGTGTCATTTGTACTACCGGAAAATATGTCATGTGTGTGTGCACGCAATCCAGTCTAAACTACAAAATGTATATAAACTGTTTTTTTTTTAAATATATATATATAATATATATATTGGGTGAGGTGGCTTAGAAAAAACAGCGATGTGGTCCACCTTGCTCATCATATAGCCGGGGAAACACTGTAGTCTTCAGGTAGAGAGCGGTTCTGCAATGTAAGATCACTGATGGAGGAGAAACTAATTGATCTAGACTCAGTAATGGAGTGACAGAGACTGGCTAGTCCAACAAGCAGGTGTGGCTGCTTGATAAATACGAGTTGTTCGTGGGGCCAGGCTATTGATTGTGTGTGTGTCTTAGTTCTCAGGTGGTTTCCTCCAAACAGCCTAAATTTGGGCTAACGCAGGAGTTCTCTAGAATTAGTGAGTCCATTACAGGTTACACATTTACCCCCTGTGTGGGATCTTTTACTTCCCCTGGCATAGACACCAGATAGAAGGGACCACTGGCTTTTAGTGTCTCTTCCTATAGACACAGGCAAATGTGGGGTAAATGAAATTGCCTAAGTTTCGAAATGGCGGTAGGTGGGATTGAACCACTGTCCCCTTTATTGGCAGTCCGGTGCTCTACCACGCGACCACCGCTCCCCACATGTCAACGATAGTCAATGTGTTATCACCTGCACACATGAATTCACGCACGCGTTGAGCTTGGTTCAATGTGTGTTAACTGTCGGCATGTGGTTGCTGGTTCTAAAGTATAACCATAATGTCATGGTCAAATTTACCTAAAAGTGTGTCCATGTTACCTACTATCTTACACATTGACTTTATGTTGTTATTTCTTAGGCATGACTTTTATCCCAGCTTCCGTTGCTGTTATGCCCGTTACTGCCTGTTTCAGAATCTACACATTTTGAATCTAAATTCAATACGTTTGAATTGTTGTGTACCAATACTGTGTTCTGACACATATACAAGTATACGAGGTGTATACAAGATCTAGCTATCTGTCATACCTGTGTAGGTAATGTGATGCGTAATGTGAAATATGTAATGCCATTTGTAATGTAAATTTATGTAATGCCATACGTAGTGTGTAAATTTATGTAATAATAATAATACAATTTATTTGTATAGCACCTTATTTTTTGCTTCAAATCAGCGACCGATTGCCAGTGTTGACACCACTAGGCCAAATTACACCTGTATGCATACGCACTTTTTCACTGTCTGATAAATGTAATTATTTCGCAGAGCTGTGATATCATTTCCATTCAACCAGTCCTACATTTAATGCTTTCAGAAATTTACAAAAAGTGCACAATGCAGTTCTTTTAAGCAGGCCTACCGACACATATACAAGTATACAAGGTGTGTACCAGATCTATCTTTGATTACAGCTGATTCAGCAACGACATAGTTTCAAGCAGGTGTGGTCACACTCACTGTTTTTACTGCTGTGTAATTGTAATCGATTACACCGCTAATGTGATTGTAATGGCTAATTACTTTCGTGATTGCATTAACATATGTCAGATTTGACCATATTATTATAAAAAGGGCAGGTCAAACTGCAGGTGTAATTGACTCACTGACCTCACTGTTGTCCAGTCTCCTGTTAGTTTCACAGGTAAGATAGACATATTAACACCTGCCCAGGTGGTAATTAGGGTGTACCTGGACAGCAGTCAGCACAACAGTTTAAAAAATAGCAGTCAGACAGGATTGCACTTGCACTGGTGTGTGTAGGACAAAGTCTACTTCGGAGAAAATCTGTCGTCACAATCCGGGATTCGGGGACATACCACCAAATGGATTCCTACACGAATAGTAGTCCTGCTTAAAAGAACTGCATTAAGCACTTTTTTGTAAATTTCTGGAAGCACTAAATGTAAGACTGGTTGAAAGGAAATTACATTTCTGTGTAGCATGATATCACAGCTGCGAAATAATTATATTTATCGGACAGTGAAAAAGTGCGTGTGCATACAGGTGTAATTTGGCCTAGAAGTGTCAACATTGGCAATCGGCCGCTGATTGAAGCAAAAATGAAGGGGTGTCAGCCGTCAGGTTAGAGACAGGTTTGTAGGAGAAAGAGATATGTAATTTTCACGAATTTTATACAAGACGTGTGTCGATGGAGACTAATTAATGTCTGAAATTTTCGATGCCATGGATTAATAAACCTAGTGGGAAATCAAAGAAACATTACAACGGCCGTCTATAGGAAACCAAGTGGAGGTATCTGGTATCTACCCATTCCCAGTGTGTCTTTGTGCGAGTTATGCACAAAACCACTGTCTCGCTTTGCCGACAGTGTTGATGACGGATAAATATGTTAATTACATTACTAACTATTTACAAAATGCTATTAAAGCAAACATTACTGCATACATTTGACACTAATAACTTTCCCAGTTTTTATCGTAAAGATTGTCATCTGAAACCAGAATTTCAGCAAAATATAATGACCACAAGCAAGTTGTTGGATAGGTTTGTTGCCCGCTTGACATCGGATACTAAGCAACATACATGGATACATCAAATGTAGATCTTGCTATTGAAAAGTTGATTTCGTAAATAATTTTTTTGCTAAAATATATTCCTTTCTGTTGCTTTATACATACTGTTTTTCATAGCAGAACTATTTCTTTCATCCAGCACTTTCTGTCTGTGTATATCTCTCTTTCTGGTTATCGATTTGTCCAGTTATACAAGACAATTCCCTCAGGAAGTGGTGAGTACTGTTTAAATCTCGAAACAAGACTCACATTTCCCCAGTGTCTTGCCCAAGGTGAGGCAGAAAGTTGTCCCAGTTGTTATGTAACAGACAGATTGGGTTCACTGGGAACTAGGGAGTTGAACTAGGTTCAACCAACACCTCTGGAGAATGAGATGAAGCTGTGCCAATTGAGTCTGTCTACTGTCTAGGCAGGTTGTATGTGTCAGAGTATATCCTTAGAGAGATTCGTTTGCCAGCCAAAAGTGTGTTTATTTCAGCATGTGAATGAATGAATGTGGCAGCCATTCACATTGTAGGCCATGTAAGTTTTTCAGTGACAATTCTGTGTAATTTGAGCTGTATGTTTAATTAATACATAGTCCGTACAAGGTCTTGAAAAGCCTTGAATTTGATTGAACCAAATTCAAGGCCTTGAAATCCTTGAATTTTACAAAGTAGTCTTGAAATGTCTTGAATTTAATTGTGGTCAATAAAATATTGTTTGGTTCAATTATTGTAACGAATAACAGCTAGAAAAGGAAAAGCCTGTGCATAAAAATAACTCACATGTGCACATTGGGCAATCAGCATTTCATTGTGGTCAATGCCATTGTTTTCTTGGTCGAGTAAAATTTTTAATGTTAACTTAATTTACTGCACTTAGAATTATATCTATGTCTTTTTCAAATAGCCTTGAAAAGTCTTGAATAGTCTTGAATTTAAAATGTCCGGATGTGTACGGACCCTGTTAATAAGTATTGATACGTTTAATTTGTTTCACAGTCCCACAAGATGTCTATATTATGATATACATTCATGAGTCTTTAACCAATGAGTAACTATAAAAAGTACCCTGGGGATGCTAACTTTGTTGTATTAAAATACTTAGACCACACATAGATAGATCTACCACAAACAGTGGTTTTGCAGGTATTAGTTTTTGTCTGTTTTACATTTACGTAAGAAAACATTCGTAGCACATGTCATATCAGGTGTCACTGTGACATTGCTGCATGTCACAGTCATATAAATGACATGTAGTCACATTAGGTATACAATTACAGTTAGGTTGCGTTCTTTACCTATACATGTATTGTCCTTGCTGTTGAATATGTTATCACTTTGCTTGGCTAAGATCGCAGTTGGTGGCTTGGTAAAATATTAATAAACCCATAATTAAGGTGCTCCATGCTCCATTATAAGCAGGCCTTCCTAGTAATTGTGCTTGTGACTACGGTCTGCAGGATATCATGTAATTAGGAAGGAATATATAGACTGTGATTTCTTCCTTCACTGTCAATAGCGCCTTGTTATTTGTGGGAATTAAACTGAGTCATGACAGTTGATTCCTTCATCCCTGTTTATTTATATTCACTATAGGCAGGGCTTTATGCAGGATCAAATTATTGCCAGTCACATGTTTTGGTGGACACATGGATGTTATCTGTTAAGCTAGTTTATAAACTTTCAAATTGTGCCTGATGACCTGAAATGGGCTACAAACACACATGTGACACCATTTACACTCACTTTCAAGGCATAACTAGCAATATCTATGGTTTTGGAACACCTTTTTTTGCTCCTTCATTTTTTACCCGTCCACCATATTTCTACCCGTCCATATTCGTTTTTACTCGTCCAAATGACGGGTGGACAGGTCTCTATATAAAGCTATGACTATAGGGGTGATATATTCTGACTTAAAAGTTGTCTTAGTTAATGATTCAGTCTCAGTCATAGTGCATAAGTATATTTAGCAAGTCGATTCATTCCAGTCTCAGACTGCCTAAGTCTTATTCTTCCCCATTGCGAAATGACCTTCCTGCGAATTATCCGAGCTCGCAATTCGGCAATTTTTGTGACAATGCTGTGATTTGAATGATAGCACTGCAATTATTATCAACACTGAACAGTTAAATTCTAACATTGATTCAGCTTCAGTGAAACATGTTTAGGTTTTCAATTGATATAATTTATACTGTATGACATAACTGTACAATAAGAAATAAATATGAAAACTGGAGGCACACCATATCTTTCGAGCAGCCTTTGCGCATTAATTGTAGCATATGGCTGGATGCTTCCCAGAGAAGCCGAGATGATGGAGTGAACAGGTCTGTCAGGGAAGTCAAGTGTAAAGCGCTTTGAACGGTCCCGGGGACTGGATACTGTACTATATAAGAACTTGCCTTTACCTTTTTTATCATAGCTTTATGCAGAGACCCGTCCACCCGTCATTTGGACCGGTAAAAACCGCTGTGGACAGGTAGAAATGGGAGTGGTTGGGTGAAAATGAAGGAGCAAAAAAAGATGGTCCAAAACCGTAGATATTGTCAGTTATGCCATACAATTACAAGTGAGTGTAAATGGTGTCACATGTGTGTTTGTAGTCCATTTCAGGTCATCAGACAAATTTTAAATTTGTAAATTGGCTTAACAGTTAACAGCCACGGGTCCTCCAAAACATGTGTGACTGGCAAAAATAAAGCCCTGAGGCACACTCTCCTTAGGCCGATCGGTATGTCAGTTACAAGATATATTTATAATGTAATAGTGGGCTAACCAGTGAACTTCCGCTGTGATCTGACGCACCTAGGATATGTCTGGTCTGATTCATGTGTGACTTACAATCCTGACAGTTGCTGCCAGGCTCTTACTGTCGGTGGATTCGTGCGACCTTTGTCTTGCATTGATTCTTCACTAAGAACACATCCTGTCAGTGTCATGACTGTCTGTATTGATGTGTCAGTGTGTACATTGCAGTGTATAAACAAGTCATAAGACATTATGACATTATTTGCCTGTTGACTTTTCTATTGATCAGTGTCTACACAATTGACCTAGATTCAATACAAAATTATCCAGGAAAAATATCCAGACCGCCAAAGACAAGCCCCATAGTGGATACAGTCTGCCCTATAAAATACGTTCCTCAATTTATGGTCATTTTGCTGAAGATCCATCAGACTGCCATCACTACCACTACAGTTACAGTGGCTCAGGGGTTTATGCAGGATCAAATTATTGCCAGTCACATGTTTTGGTTTGCCAGTCACATGTTTTGGTGGACACGTTGATGTTAACTGTTAAGCTAGTTTATAAACTTTCAAATTGTACCTGAAATGGGCTACAAACACACATTTTTTTGGTCACTCATTTTTTTGCCCGTCCTCCATATTTCTACCCGTCCATATTCGTTTTTACCCGTCCAAATGACGGGTGGACGGGTCTCTAGATAAAGCTATGCAGTGGCTTCCAATTGTATACCGAATAAAATTTAAATTGGTTACTGTTACATACCGTACCCTTTCTACTCAACAACAAATATTTCACATTTTCGTCTATTTTTAAAACTCATATGTTCTCTACATTACATGTTTCACTATACAGAAACGTCTGTCATCAATTGAATCACTCTAAGGATATATCAGGGCCACCAGAAAAGCCTGGTTTCTTTGCTGATATATTATAAGTTATAAAACTATTAATTAAAGCGACATGGTGTGTTCGTGGCTTTTTATTTTTATTGCAAATTCATGTTAATCAGTATCAGACATGGGGTCAAATACATTTGTATTTGTATTTGAAAGTATTTAAATACTTTTTTTTAAGTATTTGTATTTGTATTTGACATTTAGGAACTGAAAGTATTTGTATTTGTATTTAAATACTTTCCTAAAGTATTTGATATTTCAAATACTTTTCAAATACTTTTTCAAATACTTTTTCAAATACTTTTTCAAATACTTTTTCAAATGTGTATACTACAGTCAGGGACTAAGAACTTAATTACACAGCTTAGCACATATGGGCACCAGTAAACCCTGGGCACCAGCTAGCTAGCCAATTCCCTTTGTGTGATAGAGGAAGAAGCCTGGCACTGGTTTATCAAGCCCTTTGTTCAAGCCAGGTATCCCCAATTAAATAAGCCACAGTGGACTTGGTTCAAACATCACTGAGCCCAGTGTGCAGGGCAGCCTAATTGATACAGATGATAAATGGAGAACCCAATTCAAGTCAGATCTTGTTAAGTGATCCTCAGTGAATGAATGGAAAGCTTGGCTGTGGGTTCTGTCCACATTGCCATGATTGTGTGAAAAGGGTGTGGAGGAATGACTAAAAGGAACATTGCATTCAATTAGTTTGCAGCAGCACTATCCCATATAAGTACTAACTTCCACCATCCTGGGTGATATAACTGACAATTTTTGAAGTATAAAGGTGGAATATTATTTTACATTATTTAAATATTGACTAACAGACATTAAAATTTATATATAATAATTAAATAATTGTGAAATTAACCAATAACTGTTTTGTAGATAAATTATTACTTATTGATAGTACATGGGTAAATCTAATTTTATGCAGAACTGTTAATTACTCAGGTTTATATATATTTTATTGAAACAATTATTTTCATTTCTAGAGAAATATGCTGAAACTCAGGCTTCATCGTTTTGTTTCTTTTACCTATATAGTAATATATCCTGAAAATGAAAAGTATTTGAAAAAGTATTTGAAATACTTTTGAAAAGTATTTGTATTTGTATTTAAATACATTTGCATTTAAAAGTATTTGTATTTGTATTTGAATCCCTCAAAAGTATTTGTATTTGTATTTAAATACATTTCAATGTATTTGACCCCATGTCTGATCAGTATAAGTTATAACTATTGTAGCGTCCTGGCTGCTAATAAATGTTTTCATACTGCATCGCATGATCATGCATTTCCTTCTGGGCTATTAACCACGCCTACAATGGTTTCGAAAACGCCTCATGGTCGATATGTAAACAGAGTTAAACACCCCTTACTGCGTCTATTTTCAACCCCTAAATGGTACATAAAAACATATTTTGACTGTCTTTATGCTATAATAGGTATACTTTATAGAAGTTTATACCATATAACATGATTTTGCAATATAAATAAAAAGCCACGAACGGACCATGTCGCTTTAAGGTGCAGAGAACATATTTTATTATCTACGCCACATCACATTGCGAACCATCTGTTGCAGCATCCCCGTTGACGGTACAGTGCCCCCTGGTGACGGTACAGTGCCCCCTGGTGACGGTACAGTGCCCCTGGTGACGGTACACCAGCGCCCCCTGTGATGCCGCTGTGGAAGTCAACCAAGAGTCCGCAGGAGCTGGTGCGCTCGCTGCGAGACGCGCTCCTGTGTCTGTCTACGATGGACACGCAGCGCGACTCACGCAAGATACAGAAGGTAACTAAGTACTGCCAGGGCAGGCCATGGTTCCTTCTTGTTCTATGGGAAATTTGGGACTTTTGCTTCATTCATGTTGCTCCACTCATGTTGCTTCACTCATGTTGGTCCACTCGTATTGCTCCACTCATGTTGCTTCACTCATGTTGCTTCACTCATGTTGCTCCACTCATGTTGCTTCACTCATGTTGCTCCACTCGTATTGCTTCACTCGTATTGCTTCACTCATGTTGCTCCACTCATGTTGCTCCATTCGTATTGCTTCTCTCATGTTGCTTCACTCATGTTGCTCCACTCATGTTGCTTCACTCATGTTGCTCCACTCGTATTGCTCCACTCATGTTGCTCCACTCATGTTGCTCCATTCGTATTGCTTCTCTCATGTTGCTTCACTCATGTTGCTCCACTCATGTTGCTCCATTCGTATTGCTCCATTCGTGTTTCTTCCGTTCATGTTTCTTCACTCGTTCTGCGCTACTCATATTGGTCCATTCATATTGTTTCACTCATGTTACTTCACTCATGTTGCTTCACTCATATTGCTGCTCCATTCATATTGCTGCTCCATTCATATTGCTCCATTCATATTGCTGCACTCATGTTGCTCCATTCATATTGCTCTATTTGTATTGCGCCACTCGTGACCATGTGTCGAAATGCACATGACATGACTGTTGTCACTGTGACCATGTGTCGAAATGTACATGATATGACTGTTGTCACTGTGACCATGTGTCGAAACGTACATGACATGGCTGTTTTCATTGTGACCATGTGTCGAAACGTACATGACATGGCTGTTGTCATTGTGACCATGTGTCGAAACGTACATGACATGACTGTTGTCACTGTGACCATGTGTCGAAACGTACATGACATGGCTGTTGTCATTGTGACCATCTGTCGAAACGTACATGACATGGCTGTTGTCATTGTGACCATCTGTCGAAACGTACATGACATGACTGTTGTCACTGTGACCATGTGTCAAAACGTACATGACATGGCTGTTGTCATTGTGACCATGTGTCGAAACGTACATGACATGGCTGTTGTCATTGTGACCATCTGTCGAAACGTACATGACATGACTGTTGTCACTGTGACCATGTGTCGAAACGTACATGACATGGCTGTTGTCACTGTGATCATGTGTCGAAACGTACATGACATGACTGTTGTCACTGTGACCGTGTGTCGAAACGTACATGACATGACTGTTGTCACTGTGACCATGTGTCGAAACGTACATGACATGACTGTTGTCACTACATTGCTCCAGTTCACTCAGCTGTTTAAAAGAGTACCTGACTATAGACAGTGGTGGATATGTGTAGGAGCCTAAATGATCACACATTCAACTGACCCAGGCAAATAACTAGTCAGCCTAATGTGACCCTCTGGGTAAACAATAGGTCGCTAATCCCTCCAATTGGCCATGCTCACAGACAATAGGGGGGTTTAAATCGCCGGCGCAGTCACATGGCATTGTCAATGATTAATCAATGTGCCATCTGGTAACTATTCAATAAAATGCCAATATAGATTGTAATTAATGTATGTTTGACAAGTTTCACCACCAGAAACATTACAAATAGAAAGATGCATGTCAAAAACTTGTTTTATCAAATATAGCCTGCGTCACCCGGGCCAGGATTACAGCCAGCCACAGTTAACTAATTTGGTGAATTACTGTATTCAATTACTGAGCAGTCAAATGAAGTTTTAAGATAGGTAATAATTATTATCAATACACTGTTTGAATCACTGCGGGGCAGCAAGAGTAGAGTAGGTGGTTCTTAATTATTTTACCTTGTTATAAAAGTGTATCTTTCAATTTATGTTATTCACACCTGTAATGTAAATTTTATTACATTAATAGTATGTGTTAGGTGCTGTTTCTTTATATTTTGCTAAATTCCCAACAGTTGTTCAGCTTTCATTTTATGGTTAAACAATGTTCTGTTAAATTATACCGGATGTTTATTTGCGTTATATATATTTAGCTAAATATATAAATGTTTAGTTAATTAAAATAGGACATTTTTTTCGTGTGGATATTGTATAGAATGGCTAAAGAGAATCTCATTTGGCTAAACAAATTTCTGACCTTTAGCCAAATTGGCTAAACAGATTTTATATATACAATAAAATGAAATATGGCAAATAAATATATAATATACAGTGTACATAATATGTTCTTTAAAATGATAAAGACATATATATTTTAAAATAATAGATTATCAATTTAAAAATAATTGTGTTAATCTAGTTTATATATATATATATATATATATATATATATATATATAATGTCCTTTAAAATTATCTTCTTTTAAGTTAGTAAATAAATAAATATTATCAGAGGTCTAAAATGTCATTTAAAATAAATTATATTTACAATTGAATGATATGTAAAATTGAAAAATATGTGTCGATACGTACATGACATGACTGTTGTCCTGTCACCATGTGTCGATACGTACATGACATGACTGTTGTCCTGTCACCATGTGTCGATACGTACATGACATGACGGTTGTCCTGTCACCATGTGTCGATACGTACATGACATGACTGTTGTCCTGTCACCATGTGTCGATACGTACATGACATGACTGTTGTCCTGTCACCATGTGTCGATACGTACATGACATGACTGTTGTCCTGTCACCATGTGTCGATACGTACATGACATGACTGTTGTCCTGTCACCATGTGTTGATACGTACATGACATGACTGTTGTCACTGTGACAGGCGTCGGAGGAAGTGTCCAAGACGCTGGTGACGATGAAGAACATGTTGTACGGGACCCCGGACCAGGACCCACAGTCGGAGGTGATGGCCCAACTGGCCCAGGAGGTGTACAACAACAACATCCTGCTGCTGCTGGTGCAGACTCTACACAGGATAGACTTCGAGGTAAGCACTGGGGGTGACAGGGTTGGGGCGAAATGCGGTTTTTGTATTTCTATACAGAAGTGTGTATCTGTGTACGTATTTGAATTAGATATCATAAAACTCCATTTTTAACAAGATCGCCACCTAGAGATTCAACTCTAGATGGCAGGTGGACTAGGAAGCCCTTTGGCTTATCGAGAGTCCAACCTATCTATCTAAGTATACCCCGCCCGTCTTAGGTGTATGTCAATTTTATTTTCTCTTCCCCCTCCTCCCAATCTCTTCCCCCGATTCTCCACCCCGATTAATTCCCCCTCCTCCCCGATCTCTTCCCCCTCCTCCCCGATCTCTTCCCCCTCCTCCCCGATCTCTTCCCCCTCCTCCCCGATCTCTTCCCCCTCCTCCCCGATCTCTTCCCCCTCCTCCCCGATCTCTTCCCCCTCCTCCCCGATCTCTTCCCCCTCCTCCCCGATCTCTTCCCCCTCCTCCCCGATCTCTTCCCCCTCCTCGATCTCTTCCCCCTCCTCCCCGATCTCTTCCCCCTCCTCCCCGATCTCTTCCCCCTCCTCCCCGATCTCTTCCCCCTCCTCCCCGATCTCACATTTGAGCAGCCTGACGGAAGTTGGCAAAAATGTATGCCAGGGAGTAAAGTGTAAAGTGCTTTGAGCAGTCCTGAGGACTGGATACTGACTGTGTAAGAATTTAAACTTTTTCCTTTCCTGTGCCACAGTATCACAAGTGTGTTACCGATGTCCCACCAGTAAATAACTTACTGATGTTTCATTAATTAGTAATTGTGTTACTGATGTGACCCCATGTTGTAATTGTGTTACTGATGTGACCCCATGTTGTAATTGTGTTACTGATGTGACCCCATGTTGTAATTGTGTTACTGATGTGACCCCATGTTGTAATTGTGTTACTGATGTGACCCCATGTTGTAAGACGCGCTTTTGGTCTGTCAGGGCAAGAAAGATGTAGCACAAATCTTCAACAACCTGTTGAGACGACAGATTGGTACCCGCATGCCAACCGTAGAGTACATCTGTACCAACAGTGACATCCTATTCACCCTACTTAAAGGGTAAGTAGTAAATACCACAGTGTGAGTGCTTATGTAACAACAGTGACATCCTATTCATCCTACTTAAAGTGTAAATACTAAATACAACGGTGCGAGTATTTATGTACCAACAGCGACATCCTATTCACCCTATTTAACCCTGCAGGTGACCAAGAAAAATCCTCTGTGGCATACTGTTCCAATAAAAATCATAACTTCGCTAATATTGGTCATAAAAATATGAATGACGCATCATTTTAACGCTATAAGGTTGCTTTATTATAATAAAATTATAATATATGTAGAACAAATGAAAATCATGCGGATATTTGTATTTGAAATTGAACTAAAAAAAATAAACACCTATTTCATCCTGCAGCCATAAAATGATCGTGTGGATGAATATACTTCATCATTTAGACAAATGTAGATTTATATATTAGCTGCGAAATAAAACAAAAATGAAACAAATCCATTGAGAACTATGATATTTATGACATCAAAATACGTTGATTCAAGGCGGCCGATTGCGGCCACGCTCGTTACCGTTGCAACCCACGCGCCCGGCCGGAGAAATGTCGCACTGCTAATTTGGTGAATTTTCACCCCAAAAACGCCTCCAAAGTCAATCAAACTACATGAACTAATATAATAACCTTGTTTATGAATACTGTCAAGCATTTTGTCAAAATATCAACGCAGAAACTTGAGATAATCCCAAGGAAAGTTGCGAAGCGGATAAACAGTTGTTTACCGCGCCGCCATTTTGTCTTCAACTTTGGCTTCACGGGGTCGATGACGCTACATTTGAAATCACGGTTCTGATTGGCTGAATGGATCGAATCCACATGGTTTATTTTTGGCAGATTGGCCACTCACAGAGCTTTCTTTTGATACCGAATGTGTGGGGGTGTCGACTTTATGAATGGATGCGTAAATTCATTCATCTGGACATAGTAAAATCTCCCAAATATGGGCAGCAACTATATCACGTGCTTTTTAAACTCGACTGCGAAGAATCTGTCACTGAATCTATGCAAGGAAAAATATACATGATCTAGAAAAATCTGTCAGCAATCCAATGATACCAAATTTTCTGGAAATGGAAATGAAAATTGTTACAACAGAAGCAGGTGCATTTGGGCCGATTTTCGACCCTGGTCACCTGCAGGGTTAAAGGGTAAGTACTACGTACCATGGTGTGAGTACTTGTGTAACGACATCGACATAACTGTATTAAGCTAATAAATAAATATACCTAAAAGATCCTTTAAATTATGTATTTGATATTAAGCTAATAAATAAATAATGTATAAAATGTCCTTTAAAATTTAAAAGATTATATGTTTAAAATTATTACGTTACGCTAAGATTTCACAATAAAAACAGATTTCGTGTTCAGCACTATGGTGCCACTATCGGTCCACTATTGTAAAACAGGCACAGGTAATCACTATGTGCCAGTGCCAGGAGCCGTGTACATGTTTCAATAATGTAAATGATTTAATTTTATAACACAGTGTGTTTATAAATATATAAGATATGTGAGGAAAGTCTAGCGGCTGTTAGATATCGTTTTTATAATTCGGTCAGAAAGTAAAAGATCGCGAAAATGAATGGCGATCATCAGGCGATTTTTTTATGCACGTTTGTGTGCGTTAGTTTTAAATTCAAATTGCCATGGTCGTTGGTGAGGGGTCGTTTATACAGCGTAGACATTCCGTCAATGAAAAAATGGTCGTAAAAAACGGGTGGTCGTAAATGAGGGTGGTTTGTCAGGGGTTCTACTGTAGTGTAGTATTTCTACCGCTGTGTCACAGATATGAGCATCAAGACATCGCTCTGACGTGTGGTATGATGCTGAGAGAGTGCTGTCGCCACGAGGAACTCGCCCGAATCGTTCTGCACTCCGACAAATTCTACAACTTCTTCACATATGTCGAGATGTCGACGTTTGACATTGCCTCCGACGCCTTCTCGACTTTCAAGGTATGGCAGTGTGCGAATTCGGCACAGACAAAAGATTATCAATTTTTGTTTTAAACATTCCCCCAGTCCATTAGCAAATCAATTATATTGTCAAATAAATTGTATTGAGTACAGCGATTTCGTGATTCTACGTGTATACGTATATATGTATATGTACTTTATAAATTTATGTTTTGGGGTCACAGGAAGACGGCACATTATGTGCCATGTGACCACCATGTAACAATACTTGTTTGTTTTGATTGCTCAAGTACATGTATAATGTATTCTTGTTGTTGTTACGAAATAAAATTTGATTTGATTTGACCAAAATGAAAGGTTTCAGGGTAAAATGCAGTTTTTTTTCGAAGTTTGGATCTGACTAGGACGGAATGTTTCTTTATACACATGTTGAGCTAAGATGCTTTCTAATTTATTAAAAAATTGGAAATCCATATTAAATTATGTGCACCAGTTCTGATAGGTTTTACCTTGTGAGAACCAGTTAAGAAAGGTTTGTATGAGTGGGAACCAGTTTTGACAGGTTTTGGCAGGTGAGAATCAGTTCTGACAAGTTTCGTTGGAGTGGGAACCAGTTCTGACAGGTTTAGGCTTGTGGGAACTAGTTCTGACAGGTACCATCTTGTGGGAACCAGTTCTGACTAGATTTGCCTTTTTGTGAACCAATTCTGATTGGTTTTGTTTCGGTGGGAACCAGTCCTGACAGGTTTCAGCCAGTGTGAACCGGTTCTGACTGGACTGACCATTTAATAATAATAACAATATTTATTATTTATAAAGCGCAGTATCCAAATATGCTCAAAGCGCTGACCAATAAAATATAAAGCTATTTATTATGTATTAAAACTAATATTAATAATAATAAATACAACTGTAAAATTTACTTTCAGATAAAAAGTGTAGAAACGTTAACTTATTCATAATAAAACTGTTAATTAAATATCATATAGAATTAACGACGATGAGTAAAATAAATAAACCAATAAATAAATAAAGCTAATTACTACGCTATTTACATGCAAAACACATACTAAACGATGGCATATATAAATTTCAATACTATGTGTAAAAATAAGATAAGATGAAATATTTGAAATAAATTTTCTAAAATGTAATTTTCAGGAGCTACTCACGCGACACAAGATCCTGTGCGCAGACTTCCTCGAGGCGAACTACGACTCGGTGTTTGACCACTACCAGAGGCTACTTAACTCAGAGAACTATGTCACACGCAGACAGGCGCTCAAGGTGAGGCATGTTGTTGTTCTCTTGACATCCAAGGCCGACTTCGATTGAGCTACTCGAATAACTCGCGTAACCCGAGTCCCAATCGAACAGCCAAGATCACTCGAGCACGTGACCATTTTTGACGTAGATTAGCTACTCGAGGCAACAGCGAGTTTTGCAGGATTCACTCGAGTCACTGACGTCATTAGCAGTGACGCTAATAGGGAACGTAGGCCCCTACTGCATAAGAAATTTATTAAACATTTCATATGACACAATCTGTTAAATATGGAGTAAAGTCACCACATTCTATGAATTATTATTAAATTCCGAGAAGATGAATGTCGCAATCTACACACTAAACAACTGATTACTTAATTTTATTTATTTACGTAAGGGGTTTATGTCCGTGATCACGATCATCGGTGTTCAGTTGGATTACGCGCGTAGAACTGCGCACGCAGAGTTACGTGAGTAACTCGAGTAGCTCAATCGACGTCGGCTCCAATCGTCAGGAGTCCGGTTGGCCTTGGTTACCAAACATCTGTCACCCCTTCGACTTTCCTCCATAGTATGTGTCCGCTAGTTTTGTGTGGTTCTTGCCTTCAGAGGGGCTTTGACAAATCAAATTGCAGTTTGAAACTATCTGTACAGAAAAACTAACAATATCTATGGTTTTGGAACACCTTTTTTGCTCCTTCATTGTTTTACCCGTCCACCCATATTTCTACCCGTCCATATTCGTTTTTACCCGTCCAAATGACGGGTGGACGGGTCTCTACATAAAGCTATGCTTCCACCTTACCCCTCGTCCCCTGTCAGAAGTGGTTGATGCACTGCGCTACAGTACCAGTACCCCTGGCTGATCGGCTCCACAAAACTTGGGAGTCGCCTATAAAATCATGGCAGTTGACGTCACCAGTCACCACTGTGTCAGTCGTGGGGATAGTGCAAATACCTGCCCCAATTTGATGAGAGATACACGACTGGTGGTGATCACAATATAAGGACCCGTTCACATCCCAAACATTGCATCATTGTTGGTGACTGATGTTTTTATATTATGAATTTGATCCATATATCCAGTGTGCAATTTCATTTGCTTGGGTTAAAAGATCATTTTTGAAAGGGGTGTGCCAGAGCAGAGAACGGTATTCATATTATAATACTTACTTAAGCCTTTTCGCTGTTTTCTGTCTGTGGCCATCTTCTCCATTTCTTTCCGGGTGTACCCCATCTCTTTTGTACCTTTTTCTGTGTCTCTCTACCAGGTGTTTCGTGGCCTACCTCTTCTCCTCTTCCCTGGGGGGTTCCATGTGATTGCTTGACAGGTGATTGTTTCTGGTGGTTTCCTTAGTGTATGACTGTATGTCCTATCCACCTCCATTTTCTCTTCTTTATTTCATTTTCTATGGGTAGTTGCTTGGTTGTTTTCCAGAGTGTGGTGTTGGGTACCTTGTCTGTCCACTTCAGGTATATAATAATACTAATACAGAATAATAATAATTTTTATTTGTAAAGGAATATACTTCTGCTCAGAAACACATAAAATACAACATTTGTAAAACATAAAAATCAAAATTGTGTGTAATCAATTAAATGTACACCTAAAGAAAAAATTAAATGATAATAAATAGATATATAAATAAAGCTTCTAAATATCTCAGTGCATAACCTAAACTTATCAGCAATAAATTAATAGATTAAATAAACAAAATTTATAAATAAGTTAATGTAAAAGCGAGATACTGTACTAAAATCAGTAATCAGCCGCAGTGACCCCGGGCGAGCCAGAATGGTCTCATGTTGGAAATATGCGCTCTGCAAACAAGCTGCTGTTAACATAACACAAATCCAAAAACTCGTGGGGAGCGCGATCGTTCATCGTAACTACAGCAAAGGCCTGGAATACACTCCCAAACAACATCAGAGCCAGCGCAAAAGTCTGTGTCTTCAAGACAGCCTTGAAGACACATCTTTTTAAGACTTATTACTATGAGTGATATATGTGAACTTTCCATTGAACATGTTTCCGGACTGTATACATTTTATGACACTAACTCTTTTTTTTTTATTTACTTATTATTATTGTATATAAATTTCTCTTCTTACTTATTATTATTGTATATACATTTTTAGAAACTTTACTTTACACCGTTTTCATTACTACTTTATTTAATGGTAATTATATACTTTTATTTTTTTATTTTTTGGGTCTAAAGAAGGTCGCTTTATTGGCATTAATAGTATTGTTTTAATAATGATGTTTTATATGTAAAAGCGCCATGAGCGGCTATACAAATTGCCATTATTATTATTGTTATTATTATGTTGTTGTTGACACTGGGTGACCTCTTGTTGACCTCTCTGGGTGACCTCTTGTTGACCTCTGTCACCAGCTGTTAGGAGAGCTGCTGTTGGACCGTCACAACTTCACAATCATGACGCGGTACATCAGCAACCCCGACAACCTGAAGCTGATGATGAATATGCTGCGGGAGAAAAGTCGCAACATCCAGTTCGAGGGCTTCCACGTCTTCAAGGTATGCGTGCCACAGACTGCCTCAGTTCTTTCAAGAAGCAACTGAAGACATTTCTATTTAAAAGAGCGTTTTCACTTTAACAGAATTTTTTTAATATCCAAACATTTTTAATATGTACTATTTATCAATTTATTTTTTTATTTTAATATAATTAACTATTATTTATTTTTAATATCTACTATTTTAATATCTATTATTTATCAACTTTTTTTTTTAAATTGTAATATAATTAACTATTATTTACCAGTATTATTATTTTAGTATTATAAAGATTAATATTATTTATTTATATTGAATTTTTTTTATTGATCTATTTATTATACAACTATGTCTCTATTTTTGATTTTTAGTTAAACTTAATTTAGTTATTCATGTAAAGTGTAATGCGCCTCTGAATGCTTTTATTACTAGAGATATGGCATATACAAATACTGTATTTATTATTATTTATTACTAAGGTATCGTCATGGCAACACATCATTCACACATTTTTAGTCCTTTCGGCCAAAGGTCCAGTGGACTTATGGCATCACTATATATCCCCTGTGTGTTGTTAGCTCTCATATCTCAAAACCACTCGGTTAAAAGTGAACCCAATCAATGAAGTGTCAAAATTATTCCATCAAAATAGTTACTTTATTTCACCAAATGTTTAATGTGAACCCAGACGTGCCAATGTTATTATTATTCCTTGTCATAAAAGGTATGTTTCATCTCATCAGGTGCACCTTGCAAAGCTGAACAAGCTGATATTAAAATTATTCCACACAAGAATAGTTACTTTTCCTCTAGCCAGGTGTCCCTTGCAAACCTGGAAAAGCTAACACTGAAATTATTCCATCACAGTAGTTACTTTTCTTGTCACCAGGTGTTCCTTGCAAAACTCTAAAAGTGGATGGTAAACATTATTCAGTCACAACAGCTACGTTTCTCACACCAAGTAATCGTTGCGAGCCAATGAGGAACTTTTTACACATAATTTATTGTAACTTTTTTCCAGCAGGTGTTCATTGCACTCCCTTACAAACCAACTTTAAAATTATTCCGTGTCGTGATAGTTACTTTTCCTGTCACCAGAGTTGGTTGTGAAAGCTGATGTTTACATTACTCCATGTTGTAATAATTACTTTTCTGTGCACCAAAATTAGTTACTTTTCCTGTCGTTGCAAACGTGAACAAGCTGATGGTAAAATTATTCTATGTCATAATAGTTATGCCAGAATTTCTTTGTGAACCTAAACAAATCAATGTAAAATTATTCCGTGCTATAATGGTTACTCTTCCTGCCACCAGGTGTTAGTGGCGAATCCGAACAATCAAAAGTTAAAAAAAGTCATAATAGTTACATTTTCTAACACCAGCATTTAACAGTGAACCTAAACAAACCAAGGCAAAATTTATTCCTTGCGATAATAGTTCCTCTTCCTGCCACCAGTTCGTGGCGAACCTGAACAAGCCAAAGTTAAATAAATTTCTTGTCATAATAGTTACATTTTCCAGCACCAGCATTTAATTGAGAACCTAAATAAACCAAGGCAAAATTATTCTGTGTTATAATGGTTCCTCTTCCTGCCACCAGGTGTTCGTGGCGAACCTGAATAAGCCAAAGTTAAATTCATTTCTTGTCATAATAGTTACATTTTCTAGCACCAGCATTTCATTGTGAACCTAGATAAACCAAGGCGAAAATTATTCCGTGTTATAATGGTTACTCTTCCTGCCACCAGGTGTTAGTGGCGAACCCGAACAATCAAAAGTTAAAATTATTTCTTGTCATAATAGTTACATTTTCTAACACCAGCATTTAACTGTGAACCTAAACAAACCAAGGCACAATTTATTCCCTGCGATAATGGTTACTCTTCCTGCCACCAGGTGTTCGTGGCGAACCTGAATAAGCCAAAGTTAAATTCATTTCTTGTCATAATAGTTACATTTTCCAGCACCAGCATTTAATTGAGAACCTAAATAAACCAAGGCAAAATTATTCCGTGTTATAATGGTTCCTCTTCCTGCCACCAGGTGTTCGTGGCGAACCTGAATAAGCCAAAGTTAAAGTGAAAAAAAAGGCTACAGTTTAGTGTTATGCACCTAAAAGAGTTTACACTAGCTAATCATTTGCATCTACAATCCAATTTTTCACCTTAGTGGTTACCTCAGAAAGTGGTCTTAAAGTGGGAAAATCTAGCTAAATCACCGACACCATGAACCGGCCCATCTTGGATCTTGCAACCAATCACAACCCAGCAGTTTGGAAAAGTAATACGTCAGAGAGTCGTCTGCTGGTTCAGCTGTCATAACAGAGAGCCAAGCGGTACGCTAAAAGTTGCCTTACGTCGGTTTACAACGAAATCGCGACATCAATATGCCACACTGTTCCTCAAACGCTTATAGTAATAGTACAGTGAAAGACAGTATCAGTAAGATGTCTTCTTGTTAACCTATGAATCGAGCAGAACTGAAACAGTGGTTCGGTGGATTCGTTTGGACAGTCACAGACACAGCGCGGATCCTAGACGACCCGATTTGATTGACCTAACCATCAAAACGACCACCAACAGCCGCCAAACTTCTCCTCACATATCTTACATACATATGCATACACTACATTATGTAATAAAATCTCTTGCATTCCTCTGACGAAGAAAATCCACACACAAAAACGCGCAGACCTCGAGTACAACTTGTTCGGCCGCTCAGCGGTACCGTAAAATCGCTTTTAAAAGCTTTACACAAAATACCGCTAGACGCCACGTTTCTGACTGCTAATATTTAATTGTTTTACTTCACACGCGCGAAATAGTTTAATTACTTATAAATAATATAATAATAATAATTAATTATTATCATCACTATGATTTGCAGGAAATTATAAGTTTTATTATTTTTATATTGATATTTTATTTTTATAATTGTTCATATATGTTTCTAGTATATTTATGTTTTTTTTCTTCTGGTGTGTATTTGTTGTTTAGCATTTTAATGTATGTAAAACGCCATGAACAAGTTTAAATTGGATGTGGCGCTATATTAAATAAACAAACAATTGTTTTTATTATAATATAATATTTTATTTATGTAGCGCCACATCCATAATTGTTTGTGGCGCTTCACAAAATAATGCTATTAAAAATACAATAAAGAGAAAACTACTCACAGATAATATTATTTAAAAATAAATAATGAAAATACATGTTTCTATATCATTAACTAAGCTGACCTATCAGTCATAAATAAACATACAAATTACATAACAACAATTGAAATAAATGAATATAAAAGTATGGTTAATAGTAATAAATAATTAAAGTAGTAAAATAAGTACGACGTAATAATAATTTTTATTCAGCACATACACAACCATTATGCATAAGAACATATTACTGAAGCTATTTGTTCTACTCATGAATGACATTTCCACCATCAGATATGTAATAATTATTATTTTTGAACAAGACACTTTATTAATTATCGGAACAATAAATCTCTAAAATGTAAAAAGGAATATGAATATATGGGAAATATTATGGTGGTAGAAAAAGAAGGATTTAAAAACAGTAATATTAACATGTTATTGTTTTAGTTATTATTGTTAAAACATCGCTTATGTAATATAAGCTTGCATGCTCGCAGTACACGCGGGATGTTTATAGAAATATTGATGAAATAAACAATGTGACTTCATTGAAAAACACGTAATTTCCTTTTTCTTTTATAACTAATAGGCAATTTTGGATAATTATGCAGACACATGTTTTTTAATATTTATTTTTAAATATTACCTGTGGGTAGCATTCTTATTATTGCATATACTTTAATAACAGTATGTTGAATAGAAGAGAAGAGAATTGTAGATTTGGCGCTATATAAAATAAACTAATAAAATTATATATTTGTATATTAAATTGTTATTTTTTATCAACTCTATTAGACCCATATCACCAAAGCGTTGCCTTAGTTTGCCGTTTAACATTTTCTGTAGATCATAGTGATGCAGCTAATTATTATTATATTATTTATAATTAATTAAACTAATTCGCGCGTGCGAATGCAGTAAGGTTAATAAATATTCGCGCGCCATCTAGCGGTATTTTGTGTAAAGCTAACTTATAATAGCGAGTTTACGGTAGTCGAAGTTGTCGAGTTGCCGTTCGCCAAGATTTGCGTTTCTGTTGTGAATTTTCTTCGTTAGACGAATACAAGTGATTTTTTGTAATGTAGTGTATGTATATGTATGTAAGAAATGTGGGGAGAAGTTTGGCGGCTGTTGGCGGTCGTTTTCGTGGTTAGGTTAGAAAGTAACAGATAATAATATGCATGCACAGTTCACGCCGACCAAGAAGACTCTCTGACGTCATTTTGTTTCTAAAATGGCGTAGTCTGTAGACTTTCTATGTCTATGTGTTTTATATTTTTTTCCTGGTAAACCACTGACGTTAAAAATATGATTGTTGTTGGAAGTTGTTACTTTTTATTCACTCTGTTAATCCCATATGATCCAAACATTGACTTTGTTTTCCCTTTAAATTCATTTCTTGTCATAATAGTTACATTTTCCAGCACGAGCATTTAATTGTGAATCTAAAAAAATTAATTATTCCGTGCTATAATGGTTACTCTTCCTGCCACCAGGTGTTAGTGGCGAACCCGAACAATCAAAAGTTAAAATTATTTCTTGTCATAATAGTTACATTTTCTAACACCAGCATTTAACTGTGAACCTAAACAAACCAAGGCACAATTTATTCCCTGCGATAATGGTTACTCTTCCTGCCACCAGGTGTTCGTGGCGAACCTGAATAAGCCAAAGTTAAATTCATTTCTTGTCATAATAGTTACATTTTCCAGCACCAGCATTTAATTGAGAACCTAAATAAACCAAGGCAAAATTATTCCGTGTTATAATGGTTCCTCTTCCTGCCACCAGGTGTCCGTGGCGAACCTGAATAAGCCAAAGTTAAATTCATTTCTTGTCATAATAGTTACATTTTCCAGCACGAGCATTTAATTGTGAATCTAAAAAAATTAATTATTCCGTGCTATAATGGTTCCTCTTCCTGCCACCAGGTGTTCGTGGCGAACCCGAACAAGCCCCGCCCGATCCTGGAGATCCTGCTGCGCAACAAGGACAAGTTGGTAGACTTCCTCACAAAGTTCCATACGGACAGGTCGGAGGACGAACAGTTCAACGACGAGAAGGCATATCTCATTAAACAGATCAAAGAACTCAAGCCCCTTGACCCGCCCGTGCACCACTAGGACGTGGCGCCACCTGGTGTCCGTTTATCAATCGCTCGCTCGCCACTGGCAGGGTTGGAGTCGCCCCCACCGCGACAAACAGGCGATAATAGAATGTGTTCGTGACAGTCGATGATAACAATGACAGTCATTGCCGTGGCTGCGGTGATGATGTAATAATTCCTATATAGCAATCATTACACTCTTTACAGTTTTATTACAGTACAATATTATTGTACTGTTTAACTAGCTGTATCGGTAGATTCCAATAACCATTGATAATTTTCAAAAAGATTCTACAAAGTACATATCGTGATGTAAATAAAATTCAGTTGATTTACATAATTTTGATATGATAAAGGATGTTATTGTTAATTTTGTATATTTAAATGTACACGGGAGAAATAATAACGATAAGTAATTTTCATATTTCGACTATCTTCTGTATGGCTTTATTCCTAATTTTGTATGACCACTCCTGTGTACAAAACAGAAACCTTGCTAATAGAAGTGTAGAAATAATTTAAACGATACTTAACGTTTTGACTCCAACCCTGCTTGGCCGAAGAAATGACTTGTTGTACATAGTGACATTGAGAGGGTGGAGGATTTGCTGTTTTGGCGTTGGTTCTTCCCACAGCCGCTAGGAGGCCGCATCTACGGCGTTGATTGGTGTGGTTGGGTGGCATGGTGTTGAACCAATCAGTGTCTTTGTTAAAAGTGGAACATGTTTCTGGCAAGAGTCAAAGTCTCAGTTGGCGTTTAGAATTTAACTGGCAGTATTTACAACTCGGAATAAAATATAAATGTTCTCAAATTCAGTCAGCGGAACATTGGATTCATGATGATGGTTCTTTGCAGTACATCCTGATGAAATGCCAGTATGGATGTATATGTGTATACATATTCCTAAAAGCACCACAAGCTTTGGTCAGTGTGAAACACATCTGCCCAATGCAGCAACAACTGGAGTAATGTTTGTGTGTGTTGCCTTTAGGAAGGGGTGTATATACGGTATCAAAGTGACTACTTGGAGGTGTTTTGGTGGCAGATAAGAAAACGAAATTGTTTGGCATTTTACGCTTCACTCGATCGACTCATAATTATGCGTCACGGTTTAGCGAATGATTATTTTTGTCGCATCTATGAATGTATGTATATAGAAGCACTGATGCAACACCCGAAAAGTTCTGACGTTCTATGTGTCAGTCACTTATCCAAGCTACTTTACTGGTTGTACTCCAGTCTCTCTCAGAAGTTGTAGGAAGGAGTTACGTTCATGTGGCATACATTGACGGTTTGTTTCTTTGTGAAGGTAATTTTTGTTTGAGTACATCAGTTAGGCGTGAAAAAGCATGATCAATATTGTCCTTGTGATTGCATGGGATATATATTACATGACATGCACACCGCATACACACGTATATGTGTGTATATTATATATACTTATGAAGGTTCTGGAACTTAACATAATAAAATATTATTAATTATATCCTTTTTGCGTGAATAAAGCTCAGATCAGTGCTTAAATGAAAACCTTTCCACAATATTGGATTGTCTAAAGAATACAAAATCTTAGCACTTTATACTACGACCAGCATTTTTGTGTATTTTAAGCTTTTGACATTATGAGCTGACAATATATGTGTAGCATGATATCATGTATTTTCCCAAAACCATTCATGTACCATATATGTATAATATATATATGTATATATATATATATATATATATATATACAACTCCTGGTCACATTGAGAACAACCTTTTTATATTGCTCACCGATACCTAAATTCAGTGCATTTCATATATTAAAATACTTTGATAAAATT
This sequence comes from Oasisia sp. SBJ-2009, assembly GCA_964017155.1. Taxonomy (NCBI): domain Eukaryota; kingdom Metazoa; phylum Annelida; class Polychaeta; order Sabellida; family Siboglinidae; genus Oasisia; species Oasisia sp. SBJ-2009. The sequence goes on along the minus strand of OZ024867.1, from coordinate 20,897,509 downwards.
ACCAAAAAATTACCTGACGTTATAGAGCCAACACAATTTCAAACAAAAACATGGACTAATATTATATAGCAGAAATGCATAAGTTACATGTTGAGTGGTTCTAATGGAATGTCAGGTGATTGATGAGACACCTGGACTGATTAACAAGTAGAACGAGATATAGTCTAGGCTAGATATGACAAGGACTGGAATGACAGCAGTGCATGACTGGAGACAAGATACTTGGTCTGACGTTGTATGTTATGATTATGTAACAACATGTAACAGTGCACATTTGCAATTACAAACGTCTTGTGTGAAGTTGTCATTTTGCAGTGTAACACGTTAACATGGTATGTGTGACCAGTTTGGTTTGTAATTACAAAGAACGGGAAATTTCAGTTGTAACACTTATGTGTTCTGTATTCGGCAGTGTGATTTTTGGAGAGGTAAACTGGGCTCAGAAAAGCACTATATACTGCAATACATCTCGATGTACTCTGCATATCAACCTTTGGTGGAAGTACACTGTGTAAATTGACTCTTAAGATCATAACATTTAACATCTCTAGGACTCGTGGGTAATCCTAACTGTTGGTGTTCTGTAGATGTAGATATAACTCCAAGTGAAAGTGAAATACACTTTAGAAACCATGCTGTTCAATATCTTGATGAATAAGTCAACAGATTAAGATACACAACATTTATGTATTTATTGATATGACATAATGCAGAAAGCAGTCAGTATTGGCACACTTTCCTGTTGTATCTATTGTAACGTATGAGCAACGTGAAACGGTCCACGCTGTTTTATTGTGACATAACTAACAATAACATTACCAGGTTTATTCTCCAAAAGTATTGCTTGGTAAATTGCCTGAAACAATATTGTTAATAGGTGATTTATGTTGCTACAGTGTACTTTTTTTCTCACATATACTTTCGTGAACTTTGGGCAAGGCTCAATAAGGTATAAGAGAAGAACCATTGCATGAATTATGTTCTGACAGTTAGTGAAGTCTAGAGAACGGACGTTGTACGTGGGAGACGACAGAGAGCACTAATATTTAAATGACGCTGTAGTTTTACTAACCTGTCTAGTATAACATGATGTTGTTTATTCACTGTCCACCAACGTGTAAAGGTTCGCTTCTCGGTACAAATGGTCGCTGCCGGGTGTTAGTTTCAGTTCTTCGGGTGTATAAAATGAAATATATTAGAATTCTCTAATCGAAGAACGTCGTTTTTCAAACACAATATTCTGCTGATTGTATTAAGTTCAACAATGGACGTTTTATATTTTCAGCGCTTTGATGCCACAGACTCAAAATAAACTGTTATTGTAACTATTACAGCGCGTCTTGTGTGATGACGGCCCAATGAAAACCACGACTTACCACGCACACACACGTTTACCAAGTAGTAAGTAAAAGCTTTATTTCCTGATGGTTCCCAGAAGGAAGTAAAGCTTTCACTTACTATGAACTTATAGTTATACTAGAGTTACTTGTTGTAGGCCTATTGCCGCGGCCCCCTCACACGGATGGAACCAATTTGTTATGCATACATGGTGTTCATTAAATTATTATGAAACTGCAAAACAAATGTTTAACACCGTAGTACTTTCGATAACTTCTTTCGAATAAAATGTTTTATGGTCACCAAAAAAGGAACATCAGTAGGAGATGAAAGTTCTGCCACGGATAGGCTGATGACATCGCGGGCTGCTTACGTCACAATCAATATTAGGCGAAGTCGTTTCGTCGAGTATAAAAATATGAAGGTCAGTACTTCAACTTCTATGTGTTTAATCAGCATAGTCATATGTCTAGATTTTGACACTACTATAATAAATCCATTCGGAGTTTCGAATACGCGTGCTATCCCAGTCACACTCAGACTGCAATCGACATTTTATAAACGATTATAACTATATAAATTCTTATCCTCGAAAAGGGCGTGCAAGTCTCGCGCGCGAAAACGAGGATGGGCAGTTGGGGGCAGAAAGACCATATTCTCCATGTTGACGTATAGCAGGTTGTTTTGTTTTTGGTTGTAATAATCGAACTGTTCCAGTATAACTATTTCAGTTATACTGTCCGAAGGACTATTACAAGCAGAAGCAGTGGAACACTTTGCCGGTGACAATGCTCACGGAAATCATGAATTTTAATCGATTATTATGATGGTTGCAATGGCAATGTCAGTGGCATTGCCCGCGGCAATGGCATCGTCGGCTAGTACTTATGTTTGGCGATCTTCAATAATAATGAAAAGTGCCATTTGCCGCGCAGTACAATCTGTTTGGGGCAAACGTATACATGTGTTATGATTATGTGCATTTAGACAAGTTGTCAGATATGTAAGTGCTTATCGAAACCTAGTCTAGTAACAGCAGATGCAGCTTGTCAAAGAGTTTCTGTGGGATGACCGTGTTGAACGCGGAACTTTTATCTACGAACAAGATGCGTGCATATCTGTTCGGAGACTCCAAATGCTGCATCACAAAATGCAGGGCCAAGGCAGCATCATCATCAGTGCATCGGTTTTCCCTGTAGGCGAACCGGATTTCATCCATGTTCGGGTTGGTGACATACTGTAGAGCGCAGTGGCTCAGGGGTAGAGCTTCGGACTCTCGACTACGAGAACCCGGGTTCGAATCCTGGCTGCGGCGTTAAGACCTTGGGAAAGTTTTTTCACTCTACATTGCTCCAGTTCACTCAGCTGAATTAAATGAGTACTTGGCTATAGACAGTGGTGGATATGTGTACGAGCAGCCTTCGCGCATTAATTGTAGCATATGGCTGGATGCTTCCCAGAGAAGCCGAGATGGTGTCTGAGTGAACAGGTCTGTCAGGGAAGTAAAGTGTAAAGCGCTTTGAACGGTCCTGAGGACTGGATATTGCGCTATATAAGAACTGCCTTTACTTTACTTCAGATACGTAAGAACCAGTCGCTTCATCACCTTCATCACCACTGACGTCATAGCTACAGGACGGTAATTGTTGAGCGCTTTCACCTTTGGCTTCTTCGGTGCATGATTAATGGTCACTGCCTCAAACAGTCAGGAACAGTGTGCTGATGGAGAGAGGCGTTAAATAGGTCCGTGAATACAGGTGCAAATTCATTAGTGCAGTGTTTCAATGTGGAGGTGGAATAGTGACAAGTCTACAAGAGACGCTCCCTACAACCGGAAGCCACCATGCCAGAAAGAGCTTGTTTCTAGTTGTTTGATTATTGTACCATTTGGTCAGACTGATTATTAAACGTGATTAAATACAAAGGAACTTCGTTCTTCTTTATAATCAAACAAGCCGAGAGGAACATGGGGAATAAGCCGAGACAGTACGGGACAGCCATTCGATTGCAAAACTGGTAAATAGACAAATTTGCGCTGGCACACATTCATTTTATCATTGCCGTCATTGGTAACATTGTCATTGAAACCCTACGAACTCTGCCATTTAACTGCAAACATGGTGATTGAGGTTACGTGTCCATTCCCAGGATGTGACCACGTATCACGGAACGACGACGCCGCAATAGTAGTTGAGCTCCTAAAGATTCATGGGTTAACACACTCGATTCATGCTGCGGCGACACCTGGTGGGAAAATGGAAAAGCTCAAACGCCCTACCGTATCGTTAGCTGGTACGCCAGAAACCTGGGCATACTTTGAAACTAGATGGGGCGAATATCGAGACGGCACACACCTCCGAGGGGACGACATCGTTGTTCAGCTATTGGAGTGTTGTGATGACGAATTGAGACGGGACCTTACTCGTTCAAACGGAGGTTCCATGGTTGGAGGCACCGAGGTAAACGTGTTAGCGGCGATAAAGGCACTCGCAGTGCGCAGTGAGAACATCATGGTGGCACGGTATGCATTACATGACCTGCGCCAGGGACGCGAGGAACAAATTCGATCATTCTACGCCCGAATCAAGGGTCAAGCTGACACCTGTGATTACAGAATCAAGTGCACCAAAGCCGGGTGCGACGAGATGGTCGACTTCGCGGGCGAAATATTGCGCGACGTACTTGCTCGCGGTATCGTGGACGACGAGATTCAATTGGATTTGATAAGCGTCCAGAACCAAAAGATGAAGATCGAGGAGATGATAAAATTCGTCGAGGCGCGTGAGTCAGGCAAACGATCGGCATCGCGCCTGCTGGATACCCCGAGTGTGAACGCGGCAAGTAGCACGTACCGCCGCAACAAGCAACAGGAAGTGCGAACCAGGGGCGCGGCGACGACTAAGCCGAGACCTGATCCGAAGCCCGGATATACGTTCGACCCCACGGCACTGTGTCGGTTCTGCGCAGAGAGGGGCCACGGTAGGAACCCGCCGTGGGGCATACGGAGGAGCCAATGTCCAGCGTACGGCAAGCGATGTGGTAAATGCAAGAACGTGAACCACATAGAACGCGCCTGCCTCGACAAGGCATACGCCCGCCGACTGACTGAGACCATCGAGACAAGTGACGAATAGACAGCGGCCTTCGAACTGGGCACGATGGTAAACGGACCGGTTGCCAACGTCAATGCAATCGCTCTAGACCACCATTTGTATGATAACCTTTGTGACAGGTGGCATAAACGCACATCCGCCCCGCAGCCATACGTCCGGGTCTACGTCAGAGCATTCGAGGAAGATTACCATGCCCTCGGTTTCACACTAAGGAAGCGAGTAAGCGCCGCTGAACGCCCCGCGATGGCAGATACAGGATGCCAGAGCTACCTAATGGGCATACAAGTGGTCGAGAGGATGGGGCTCAATGCAGGCGACCTCATACCGGTCACCATGACGATGAGAGCGGCGAACCAGGGACGAATACCTAACCTCGGAGCGATGGTGGTGCGATTCTCGGGTACCGACAGCCGGGCCATAACGCACGAGACACGACAAATCGCCTACATCACCAACACATCAGATCGTATCTTCCTGTCACGGGCCGCATGCATCGACCTGGGGATGATTAATGAGACATTCCCTACCATTGGCGAGGTCATTGCATCATATGACGTAACCACTCCGAGCCCATGCCCATGCACACCGCGCACAGCACCGCCGCCACTCCCCGAGGGCCTACCAATGCCCGCGACCGAGGAGAACCGAGCAGCGATCGAGTCGTGGCTGAAGAGGCGGTACAGGGCGAGCACAGTCAACACATGTACCCACCAAACACTGCCCATGATGTCGGGCCCACCCTTGCGACTGATGATAGACAAGGATGCGACACCCGTCGCACAACACAGTCCAATACCGGTGGCCGTGCACTGGCAGGACGAGGTCAGGGCCGGCTTGGACGAGGATGTACGTCTCGGTGTGCTCGAGAAGGTACCAATCGGCGATCGGGTCACATGGTGCCACCGTATGGTGATTTGTGCCAAAAAGAACGGCAAGCCAAGGCGCACAGTGGACTTTCAGGTATTAAATGTATATGAGGCACGTGAAACCCACCACACCCCATCCCCGTTCCATCAGGCGCGAGGTGTTCCCCAGAACAAGCGTAAGACTGTGTTCAACGCTTGGAATGGGTATCACAGCGTACGTCTGCACGAGGACGATAAACACCTGACGACGTTCATCACACCATGGGGGCGTTACCGCTACTGCGTCGCTCCACAGGGGTATCGAGCATCGGGCGACGGCTATAGGCGCCGTTACGACGAGATTGTCTCGGGGATAGGCAACCACACAAAATGCATCGACGACGCCTTGCTCTGGTCGGATAGTATTGCCGACAGCTTCCATCAGGCCGTGCAATGGCTTGACGTGTGCGGTCGGAATGGTATAACCCTGAACCCGGAGAAATTCGTCTTTAGCAGGCCTGTCGTGGATTTCGCGGGATTCACCATCACAATGGACAGCGTACTACCCAGCCCGAAATATTCTGATGGAATCCTGAACTTCCCGGTGCCACGTAATATTCACGACATCCGCTCATGGTTCAGTCTCGTGAACCAGGTGTCATACGCCTTCAGCATGGCAGAACGAATGTTACCGTTCCGCGCACTCCTGAAGGCGGGCCAACAATTTCGATGTGACACGGAGCTTCAGGAGTTATTCGATGAGTCGAAGGAGCACATCGTCCAGGAAATCGAAACCGGTGTCAGGATATTCGACAAGAGCAAGCCGACCTGCATTGCCACCGACTGTTCGAAAACCGGAATCTATTTCTGGCTACTACAGAAGCACTGTGATTGCACGCCGGTTAAACCATTCTGCTGCAACGGCGGCTGGAATGTGAACCTGGTCGGTAGCCGATTTACACATGCGGCAGAATCGCGCTATGCCCCGATTGAAGGCGAGGCACTAGCAGTTGCCGACGCACTGGATAAAGCACGCTACTTCGTGCTTGGTCGCGGTCGATCACAAGCCACTCTTGAAGATCTTTGGCGATCGCTCCCTGCAGGATATCCCGAACTTGCGCCTACGTAACTTGAAAGAGAAAACACTGCGATACCGCTTCCGTGTTACCCACGTGCCGGGTATGAAAAACAAAGCAGCCGACGCAATGTCACGTCACCCTACGGGGCGCCCGGTGAAGATGGAACTCCCGGACGATCACGCATCACTATCGAATATCGGATGGATTCACACTCACCCTGATGCAGTGCTTTTGATCAGAACACACGAACCAGACGACGCTGATTCGGAACTACTGACACACCGTGACGCAACGGGGATACTAGGGTCGGTGACATGGGATCGCGTGAGAGAGGCCACCGCGAGCAACCCCGATATGCACTTACTCACTGAACTGATCGAGGACGGCATGCCGAAGACTCGGAACGAGATGCCAGTGTCCATCCGACAGTTTCACCAGTACCGACACGAGCTGTCGACAACCGACGGCGTAGCCATCTATAAGGATCGCGTTATTATCCCGCCCGCGGTACGACACGCCGTGCTGGCCGCCCTCCACGCAGCACACCAGGGCGTGTCTATGATGACGGCAAGAGCGGAAACATCGATATTCTGGCCCGGTATGACAGAGGACATCGCCAAGGTCCGCAAGGAATGCGATCACTGCCATCGTATGGCCCCGTCCCAGCCAGCCGCGCCGCCCACCCGGCCCATTTTGCCCGTCTACCCGTTCCAAGCGATATGCTCCGACTTCTTCTCATACAAGGGCGTGCACTACGTAGTAGTTGTCGATCGCTACTCGAATTGGCCCATCATCGCGAAGGCATCGGCGGGCGGGGCCGGCCTTGTTAACATCCTGAGACAGCTTTTCGCGACCTACGGAACACCGGAGGAGCCTGCATCGGACGGCGGTCCAGAATACACATCGACCGACACCCGCCAGTTCCTCCGCACATGGGGCGTGAACCATAGGCCGTCCTCAGTCGCCTTCCCCCATAGCAGTTGCCGCGCGGAGGTCGCTGTTAAGACAATGAAGCGCTTGATAACGAACAACACCGGCGGGAAGGGCGATCTGGACACAGATGCAGTACAGCGAGCGGTCTTACAATACCGCAACACGCCAGACCCAGACACAAAAATGTCACCAGCAATGTGTGTATTTGGTCGCATGATACGCGACTTCATCCCGGTGATCCCCGGCAAGTGTCTCCCCCACGACACCTGGCGCGACACACTACGTGCCCGCGAAGATGCACTCCGCAAAAGGCATATCAAGACGCACGAGTACTGGAGCGAACACACCAGGCGCATGCCGGCACTGACAGTGGGTGACTATGTCCGCATCCAGAACCAAACTGGACAACACCCGAACAAATGGGCCTCGGCCAATCGATGTAGACCTCTGAATGAGGCTTGCCCCGACCACACGTATGACCCCACTGACGATCCCGCCGATGTTGCCTTCGCCGCCCGTCGTGGGCCCCATCACTCCTGCTGGCCCAGCTCCAGCCCCAGACGTAGCTCGCCACGCGCCGTCTCTCGGCTCACCGTCTCCCGTGGCCCCTACGCCTGTCACTACGCCGTTACACCATCCTACACTGAACATCGCTACCCCGAGCCGCCCGATAATGCCGAGCTCGATACCACCAGCTAGACGTAGTATACTGCCGACGTCACCGTTGCCACCCAAGGCACCTCCAGAACCTGCTGTAATGTAAGACGCTCCAATCGTGAACCCAAGGCACCGACTTGGCACACTGATTACGAGATGAAATGAACTCTCAATAAGACTTACAGTGTTAAAATGTTTAATCACGCCATTCTAAATATTCTTAGCTTATTATTCAGACACTCTTCGTAAAAGCTTGGAGGGAGATAGAAAATAATGAACACTCCCGTGTTCTAGTGACAAGTCTACAAGAGACGCTCCCTACAACCGGAAGCCACCATGCCAGAAAGAGCTTGTTTCTAGTTGTTTGATTATTGTACCATTTGGTCAGACTGATTATTAAACGTGATTAAATGCAAAGGAACTTCGTTCTTCTTTAACTTCCGCCATTTCTTCCCTCCCATTCTCTCCCCGTTCGACTGGTGTAGGTGCAAAGAATCCGTCCATGACAGATTTCAGTGCGTTAAACTTAAGTTAAGGTGAGACCCTGTATCGCGAAGTGCTGTCCCACTGCAATACAAGTGTCATTTTTAATGCAACTAAATAATCCGGAGCCACCGGAAAATGGTACTAAATGTGAGCAATTTTCTAAATAACCCAATTAAACATATACGTCATTTTTATCAAATGTGCCGATTAACCCTTACACGCGTGCGCATGCACCCACGCACGTGTACACGCACGCAGGCATGCACACTCACACTTAATATTCCCTATACTATACCTGATTCCACGGACGTGTTTGTAGCCGCGGTTAAAGTTGACGCGGGAGCATTGCGTATACCTGATTTCATGGACGTGTTTGTAGCTCCGCTTATAGTTGACGCGGGAGCATTCCGTATACCTGATTTCACTGACGTGTTTGTAGCTAGTCTCGCTTAACCGACTGTCGGTCGGCTGCGGAACTACGCCGAGAAGACAGTCTGGCTACATTAACGGCTTTTGTTTGGTATCCGAGTGATCTATACAATGCTGCCACCTCACGGACACTGCCGTAATTTTTTTTTTATAAACAACTGCAAATTTGTATTTCTATTTATTTTGTGTTAATATAAGTTTAATTCTGAATAGTTTTTATAATACAGCATTATTTGATAAAAAGGTATCCTTATTTAATTGGTATGCTATCCGTGTGGGGTAGACAATGCTGCCACCTCACGGATACTGGTTAATCCTGCCGTAATTCTTATTTTATAAACAACTGTAAATTTGAATTTTTACTTACTTTTATGTTAATTTAAGTTCAGTGTTGAATACTTTTCATAGGATATCATTATCTGGTAAAAGTATATCGTAATTTTTATTTCATAGTTGGCCTGAGAGCCAATCAGCGTCTCTACCCTAATCTGGGGTAAGGCTACCCGGATATAGAAACTTAAGCCCATTAACTGTCCCAGGCGGAGTTGAGGGGCTTAAAAGTGCTGCCACCTCACGGAGTCTGGGTAACCGAGGCTAGTTTGTAGCTCCGCTTTTAGTTGACCCGGGAGCATTCCGTATACCTGATTCCCTGTACGTGTGTCTAGCTCCGCGTATAGTTGAGCTGGGAGCGAGAATAGTGCAGGCACAAAGAGCGCCTAAGGCGGCTAATACCGCAACTGTTGCTGCAGCGATAAAAGCTAGCGTCTTAGCACTGACATTGAACTCAAAGATAGACAGGAAGGATACAGTAGTGTCCGATGGGTCAGATTGTGCTGTGACAGGTGGACGCGCAACTGTAGAAACAATCTCGTCGCATCGTCCACCTGTGTAAGTACGAACGCACAAGCACGCCGTCGTGTTTGTCACCGAGTTGTGTGTGCAAGTCCCACCGTTCATGCAGATGTTATTTATCCCACAGTTAGCCCCGCAATGGTCTCTCAAGCGGACACAGCCAGTGGTGTTGGTGGTCTCCAAGTACTTGCAAAAGCCGCCGTTGAAGCAGGGGTTATCCCGTTCACAGATAACCCCGCAGTGTGTTTTCGGGCATACACAGCGAGTGTTGTTTGTTGCTTTCAAATAGTTGCACGTTTAACAAGGTTTAACAAGGTTTAACAAGTTGCCGTCCAGAACCAAGCTTCAGACGGCATGTGAACAAGGAAGCCTATGGCTTATCGAGTGTTCACTTTAAAAAAAAAATATACAATATTATAAACTGCACTAAAATGCTGCTAATTAAAATGCGTTGTCTCTGTAAATACATAAGTAAAATAAAATGTATACGTTGTCTCTAAAAAATATACAAGTAAAATAAATAAATACATAAAATATCCTACAATAACACCATTTTTTATAATAATAAATTAATTAAAATAATTATATGAATAAATAATTTAATCAGTATTAAAATAATTTCTAAAACATTTAAGTGTTCAACCTAGGTATAGCCCGCCCTTGCCAGATAATTGTCAATTTTATTTTTAAACATATTTACACTGCTGGCATTTACACAATCATGACTTAAATTATTTAAATCAGTTATTGTTCTCTGGGAGAAGGAGAATTTTCTTTTATCTAATCTAGAGTATGGCTTGACTAACGCTGCCTTATGCCCCCTTATCACACTATCTTCTTTTAGTTTGAGAAAAATGTTGCTATTAATATCTTCATATCCATTCAATATCTTAAAAACTTCTATTAGGTCTCCTCTTAATCTTCTAGTTTCTAATGTTGTCAATCTACATTCTAACAGGCGTCTTTCATAGGATAAATGTTTAAGTTCTGGAATTAGTTTAGTTGCCCTCCTTTGAATTCTTTCAAGTTTATCAATGTCTTTCTTTTGATATGGCCTCCATGCCTGAATGCAATATTCTAAGTGTGGCCTAACTATTGCCTTGTACAATGGTATTATTAAAGTCTTATCCATAAATGTGATGTTTCTTCTAATTCATCCTAAAATTTGATTTCCTTTTGCAGCAGCAAGTCCACATTGCTCTGAAACTGTCATGTCGGCACTAACTGTAACTCCCAAGTCCTTTTCTTTTACACTTGTGCCTAATATAGTATTGCCCATAAAGTATTCTTTACTCACATTACCATGTCCTATGTGGATGCATTTATATTTACCAAAATTAAATAACATCTGCCATTTTTCAGACCATTTTACTAACTTGGTTAGATCATCTTGTAAAGTTTCTTTATCTGTATCAGTTTTTACAGTTCTGAACACTTTTGTGTCGTCTGCAAATTTAAGTACTTTACTTGATAAGTCATCATCCAAATCATTTATAAATATCAAAAACAGTATTGGTCCCAACACCGACCCCTGTGGAACTCCACTCAAAACTGGTTTCCAGTTTGATATCTCTCCCTCTACTATTACTCTCTGTCTTCTATCTGTCAACCATGCTTGTATCCAATTTATCATACTTTCCCCTATACCGTAGGCTTTTAATTTAATGAACAATCTTTGATGTGGCACTTTATCGAATGCTTTCTGAAAATCCAAGTATACTACATCCACCGGTGAACCATCATCTACCCACTTAGTAATATCTTCTAAAAAACATAAGAGATTGGTTAGACAAGACCTAGCTTTTAGGAACCCATGTTGAGATTTAGTTATTAATTTGTTTTTTACAAGAAAGTCTACCATGTGGTCTCTAATAAATGTTTCTAATAATTTGCATAATACTGATGTTAAGCTCACTGGTCTATAATTTTCTGTCTTACTCCTCGACCCCTTTTTAAATAACGGTGTTACATTTGCCTCCTTCCATTCTGCTGGAACAATTCCCTCTTTAAGTGATATATTAAAAAAAATTAGCAAGTGGTGTACTTATTTCGTTTACAATTTCCTTAAGTAATTTAGGTGTTATTCCATCAACTCCTGGTGATTTATTTGTTTTCATCATTTTAATTTTTTTGGATATCATTAAAATGATGAAAACAAATAAAGCACCAGGAGTTGATGGAATAACACCTAAAAAAAACGTTCCACCATTCAAGCATGGATTATCCAGTTCATAGAGAATTCCGTAGTGTGTTTTCCGGCATACACAGCGAGTGCTGTTTGTTGCTTTCAGATAGTTACACGTTCCACCATTCAAGCATGGATTATCCCCTTCAAAGATAATCCCGCAGTGTGTTTTCGGGCAGACACAGTGAGTGCTGTTTGTGGCCTTCAAATAGTTGCACGTCCCACCATTCAAGCATGGATTATCCCCTTCAAAGATAACCCCGCAGTGTGTTTTCGGGCAGAGACAGCGAGTGCTGCTTGTGGCCTTCAAATAGTTACACGTCCCACCATTCAAGCATGGATTATCCCCTCCAAAGATAATCCCGCAGTGTGTTTTCGGGCAGACACAGTGAGTGCTGTTTGTGGCCTTCAAATAGTTGCACGTCCCACCATTCAAGCATGGATTATCCAGTTCACAGAGAATTCCGTAGTGTGTTTTCCGGCATACACAGCGTGTGCTGTTTGTTAATTAATTGCTTTCAAATAGTTGCACGTTCCACCATTCAAGCATGGATTATCCCCTTCAAAGATAATCCCGCAGTGTGTTTTCGGGCAGACACAGTGAGTGCTGTTTGTGGCCTTCAAATAGTTGCACGTCCCACCATTCAAGCATGGATTATCTCCTTCACAGATAATTCCGCAGTGTGTTTTCGGGCAGACACAGCGACTGGTTTTAGTCGCCTCTACGTACTCGCAGGTGCCTGCGTTCAAGCAAGGATTATTGCACGGGAGAATTGCAGAATCCATTGTCCGAAACAACATAGCACATCTCTTCAACGAAAGTGTTCCCATAAAACATACACACGTATTGAATCAAGCTCTCTTGTAGGTGTCCAATAGTATCTTCCCGTGAATTAAACATACCGACAAAACAAAAACGAAGACGTATCTTTATTATACCACCATCCACCTTGGTGAAAGGCAAAGCAATGATTATTCCCAAACGACGATCATTGCTTTGAAATGGATTATTGATTTGTTTTCCCAAATATGTATTTGCCTTTGGACATGTCCGGCTGGTTTTTATTTTATTAAGCCGAATCCTGTAACTATTAGCCCCGTCTTCAAGACGGAAATTCTTAGCAGTCATAGCACAAATTGTTCCATCAAATGCATATGCTTCCATCCGAATCTCAGAAGGTTTATGTGCATGGTCATATGTCAATTGGTGCACATATTCATCGCCTAGCCATAATTCCGTATTTCCGCCATTTTGTCCAAATCCGTTTTTATAACTGGCCCGCGTTCGTGAAGCGAATGTTACAGTACCGTCGACTCTGCGCATTAACAGTATCCACCGCCGTCCGCTGTTTGGTCACACTATACCTCTAGTTTCGGTAAGGCTGTCGTACCTGGGTATATGGTATGAGGCCCACTTTTCGCCGTAGATTCCCGGTAGCATTTCAAATCGATACAGTCTTTCGGTCTGCAGTGTAGACCACGCACGACGCACGAGGAAAGCATTGCGGCCAAAAGCAAAACTTTAACACGAAGTTCATATATGTGTACTGATGCAATTTACTCAGATAATGAACTAGTATATCTAATGATACAGATCGACACGTTCACAAACAAGCGACGTTGGTTACTATGGTTTTACCTTTTTTCCCCTTCTTACGTTTTCCATAATGCTCCACGACAAGTCCAGTTTTAGCGGAAAGGTTTCTTTTTTTCGGTAGGTGCTATTGTATTTCATGTTCTTCCACAATAACAACAATATATTGAAATACTTTCCCCGAAACAATCGGCTGCTATTGTGACGTAAGACACCTGAACTCTTGATTGCGCAGACCGTCCAAAACCGCCCAATAAACTCACAGTACGTAGGACTTTCGTTTACCGAGATCTGATCCTTCTTCTACATTAACCAGCCAGCTCAAACTGTTGATCTAAGCTCTGTGTAGGTCACGGAAACATGTGCTGTCGCCATCTTGTGAAACATTGTTTTCGCTTACGAATTAAGTGAGTTTATTTGGAAAGATGTCGAGGTGCGTTCCTCTAGTTGACCTCCGACATCGTGCGGCACCTGGCGGATATTACTGAGATCAATAAATCAGTCAATCAATTTCACGACGATTTCGATTCGTATATATTTATAAATGTTTGCAATGTGAATAATGTCGACAGCGATCTCGGAGACCTTATTATCGTCCATCTACGTTGTCTGTACGACTTTTCTTTGTTGAGATACAAAGAAGATGACCCGTCGGTGGCATGTTCATTTCGCCGATATGCAGCCATTTTGTTGATCAATTAGATCACCGTCCTTGCCTCGTTTTGTTTATTTATTTTACGGTGTTTTATTAATATGGACTATGGTTACATTGCTTCTTAGTGGGGCGGATATGTGGAAAATATAAGAGGGATTGTGGGTTTGGTGGTAAAAGCACCAAAATTGGCATAGTTGATGTTAAACAGGTACTAAACGATTTTAGATATAGTGCCAAGCTCAATTTTTCCCCTGGTGTCCATAAAATGACCAAATCCAAGATGGCCACCAATCGAAGTGTGAACATTTATAAAAGACTTTATCCTCATTAATAATTGACATAAAAAGATGAATGAAGTATCTATTTCTATGTTTTCATGTATGGGGATTCCAACGGAACCATCATTTGAATGGTAAAATGTAAACAAATTAACATTTACAAGAACAATGAGTAAAATATGGTCGTAAAAATGCACAACGACAAGACAATTTGGGTGCAATATATTCTTTTTTATTGCCAATCATGTTGGCACAATAGCATGGAATCATATTTTCAACTGTTCATACATATTTATACTGAATATAATTCAAAACATTAGCATCGATATTCAATAATGATAATTGCTGTCATTTTATACAGCTTGACAAGATGAAACAAAAATAAATAAATAAAATAAAGCACCATTCAAAACAAAATGTTGAACATAAGACTGGACTCATCACTTTGGCCAAAAAAAAAAACAATACAAAATAAAACAAATATACAACTGAGTGACATCATTAATACTGCCATCACTCCTGTATTATTACAACATTATCCAATTGAAGCCTTCACACTTTACACAATGTCATACTATGACTGACAAGCGGATATAAAATGGACTAGAAACATTAACAAACACATTTGGTAATTCCAAACGCATATAGTTGTGAACAAAAACAATAAATCGGATAGACACTGAACTGCTGCTCGACATCACATCTTAATAGTGATCACTGTTTTCACAGTTGCCGAATACGCGTGGTGAATGGTGAACATACACAGACACGTGAGCACAGCACATGCTTCCCACAGGTTGAGAAGACTTCTTTCTCTGTAGACAGATTTTCCACGACTTCATGTGCTAGGAAGTTGAATAGTTCTGTCTTGTTCTCGTCCACTCGCAGGAACTCCTGCCAGTTTCCCGGGATGGAGTTGGCTGCTGCAACACGTCGTCTGACGCCCTTTCCACGATTTTCTCTTGCTGTGGACTTCAGGCTATCTGGTATGTAGACATCCCAGATGATGTCCACCCTTGTGACTCTAGCCAACTGTGCTTTGATGTATGGAAGGAACACTAACATGGCATAGTCTTGGAAGGTTTTCGCTCCAACTGGCTTCAGCATGTTGATGATAGCAGCTCCATCCAGTATGATGACGTCGATGACTGGAGCTTCGCCTTTGGATGTGCACAGCTTCTCCAGGCAATCTGTGAGATCTGCCTTTGTACCGAACCGCAATTTTCCCAACTGCGACAAGGATGGTGGGTATGCATAATTTTCATGCTTGAAGAAATTGTCCAAGTCTCCGTCTCGTGTCTGGCACGCGATGTACAGCCTGGAAAATAGTGCACAGTCGCTCTTGAGGGATGTTATCATCTGTGTAGCTTTGGATGGTGTCCATTTGGATGGTCTGTTGAACAGTGGCATACTGTTCTTAGAGATGGTGTCTGATACAGGTGATGTACGCTCAACCAACCGATACGTTTCAAAGCTGTCATCCTGATCATGCCCCTTCTTCTCTATCCCTCGCACAATTGTCACTACAGCTGGATCTGCGATGTCTCTGGTATCCAAAACCAGAAGATCTGCACTCTCCTCCATAAACGGATTCCAAGGTCTTCGATCACTTCCACGAGAGCCTGAACTTCGCTTGCAAAGGTGACTTGTACAGCCATTGTGTGTTCGTGGTGCCTGCCGTTGTCCCTGCCAGTGTGGTTATCCAGGCATGCTGTTTCAAAGCCGTCGATGGTCCTCGCAATTTCTGGTCCAGCTACCATCCATCGCAGTAGAGCTCTAGGGTTTTGCGTCAAGCCGATTGCTCCACCATCACCTTTGACGACTGCGTTGGTTTGCTCATGCGCGTGGTCGATAGCTATGGCTGAGAAGGGACGGGTCGACTTGTGCACTACGAAGCTGCCTCGGTCAAACTCTTTCGCTACATCAGGGGGTCGTTCATGCAGTGTTGTCATATCACGTATATGTACGGGAACCCAGCGAGAATAGTGTTTGTGATCCAGGGCAAAGAACCATGGAGCCAGTGCTCTCAATGCAATGATGTAGAGTGGGAAGGTTTCCTTCGCGAATTGAACGCACAAAGACCAGCATAAGGCATTCCAAGTGCATGACCATGTACCAATAGTGGAACTGTGGAGAAGCCTCAACCTGCTTCACACACCAATCACTAGACGGTAGTGGTTCACTTGTGTCCAAGCAATATGCATCATATGCTGTACGAAGCATAATTGACAATGCACTGGAGGGGACTTGGTGTGCATGCCTGGTTCGTTTGACATGTGCGCCCTTGAGAAAGGAGTCAGCCGTTCCTGGAGTCGCAATACCTGCCTGAGTGAGAACATTTGTCCAGCCAATTCCGTCGAGCAAATCTCAGAGGGTCGCCAAGGTTGCCATCTCTATATGTAGCCCGCCAAGTAGAACTACAAACTTGTCTTCTCCGTATGATTCTGGCCAATTCCATTGGATGATCTTCGCAATCTATCCATTTCGCCTTGGCCGCACCCAGTTTAACATCAATATCATAATAATATGAATTTAAATGCATTGTATCGACAAATAGGTGTTGGTATTTGATTCCTTATGTCAGAAAACATACACAATGACACTTAATTCATGTTTATACGATATTTATTCAGGAAGATATGACGATAATTAGAATTTCGCGACTCGGGTGGCGGCCATCTTGGATTTTTCAAATTGTAGGGCCCCATGGGAAAAATTTAGCTTGGCACTATATCTGAAATCAATTAGTACCTACTTAGCATCAACTATGCCAATTTTGGTGCTTTTACCACCAAACCCACAATCAAATCACATATCTGCCCCACTATCTGATAAGGGAGCATGCACGTGTGAAAGGAGCGTGCTATCTTTTACATAGGAAAAGAAGATTCAATTCGGCAATATGATCGGTAAACGGTAGCCATTTTGTAAATGATAGCATGATTTTTTTCTTCAGTCACGTTGGAGTGTTTTACAAAAGCAGTTGTAATTTGAAAACTTTCCGTCATCATTTGATAACAGTTTTACTAGGATAAAATTAACGTGCCCGGCTTTATTCGTTTCACAGGATCACTGTGGTGTGTTCTGTGATTTCTTTTAATATATACCTATAATGACGAACTTGTTTATTTATGTTATAATCATAATTGTTGAAGTTTGCATCAAAATTTGAAACGTAATTGTTTGCAACACATACATTTTAATAACACATTTTATTCACACAATCATTCCACGTACAGTGCTATAAATTTAATAAATGTTAATGCTTCGGTTGTCGAGTTACCAAAACGTTAATACAAGCGTCATGCACAGCTGGCTGCCATCTTAAAATTGTCTGCCCACAGCAGCCTGTATAATAAGAAGGCTGTTTTAATTAGAAATTATATTTGCATTGTACAATATGTGTAACATGTGCGACAACGTGTATCGCATATGTTAAGTGATGGCTAATCAGTCTTGTCCCGAATGAAACATACGTGAAATAGTGTACGATAGTCCGTTTAAGTTCATGAATAAACTAAAATATAATCTCATATAAACTTTCATGTCTTCAAGAATTTACTGCTAAAAAGTGATGTTTCACTATCCTGCAGTTGTAACATGACTGTGCGCTAAAGTAATAAGTTAATAAAATAAATATGACAAATAAATAAATGCAATTAACTATACATTAAGTGTACATTAAAACGATGAATAAATTAATAAAATAAATATAATAAATAAATTATGTGTACATTAAATTTCACGGTCATATACAATGTAAAGGATACGACACTGTGAGCTAAAATAATAAGTTAATAAAATATTAGAATAAATAGATCAATAAAATTATTAGTACATAAATAATAATAAAAATAATAAAGCAGGCAGTCCATGATTAACACTAAAACAATCTACTATAATATCAATGTCTGAATGATTGGGATGGCGGCTCTCTGGAACACTTCTGCGGTAAATGCGGTGACCGCTTCCTCGGTAAGTGCGTTCCACAGTGGAATATAGCGTACGTAGAATGACTGCTGGTACTTGGTAGGGCGTGCAAGTGGCTGGTAGGGTTCGTAGTTTGTGCTTGTGTTGGCGTCTGGTGCGCCCGTCTGCTGTGGTGATAATGACAGGCAAGCTGATGTGCATTAGTCCGTGGTGAATTAAAAAAACATAGTGGCGTCTCTTATGCGCCTTAGTGTGTACAAGGGGTTGTGACCTCCACCTGACCTCCAGCATATGCTCTTGATCTTGTACTGAATATTTAACATCAGAAATAGTTTCTACACACCCAAATATTACCAAAAAGATGTATTTTACATTGTAATTACTAAAAACCTATAGTTATTTTTATTCATGCATTGAAAACAGGCGTCTTGGTCGCGGCAGTGAAGTGAATTTATGTGTATACATAAATACATGCATCTTTTGTATATATATGAAAAGTGGTTCTGAAGTAAATGTTTAGATCGGATGAGCGGCCATCTTTGATTTATGCAAATTACCAAAGTGGCCGTGTGGGCAACCAAGCAGAATGTATTGTAGGACCAGATATCAGTCTAAATCAATAAAACGTTCATAGCATAGAAAATGTCTAGGCTCGCTGTTTTTAGATATCACTATATTGGAAGTTAAAAAATGTGTTGCTTTGCGAGTTTTTCTCTAATTCTATTTTTTGTGTGGAAATATCAGCACAGTAGTTTTTCACTTAACCTCACATTTTTAGCCAAAATACGTCGTAAATAATTGTTTTCTCACCGTATCCAATTTGGCCACTCTAATACTCGCACACTCACTCACTCACGCACGCACGCACGCACGCACGCACGCACGCACGCACGCACACACGTATGCTGTTTTTAGTTTTTGTGTGATATACATGCCGTAAAATATATTACCGCCCTAAATAATGATCCCTAGCAAAATGTGAGTAGTATATCTGAAGTGTCTGCATATATGATGGCGAGAGTCCAACATTCAATGGTCCTGTCCCTGCCACAGATACCCGCATATATATATATATATATATATATATATATATATATATATTCGAACGCATATGCTTTGATATTTGACTTGTGTATCTGGTACCCCTAGTTTTAATAATCTACTAGGTAGAATTTCGAAATTCACAGCGAAAGGCACGAAACCGCGCTATTTTCCAAACTGGCTGCCACGCATATAAGTAATGCATATAAGTAATGCATATGACCGTAGTAGATAAATAAGTTTGGTGTCTCTTGACAGGTTTTTAAGTATACCCGACCCAGTGGTGACGTCTAGAAACAGTTTGAAACTTAACTTAATTACCAAATTCCAAGATGGCCGCTACCCAACATCTGTCTATAACAGAAATCATTAAAAACACCCTGCAAGGGTCGGACTTTGGGGATATTTTAAATGGGACGAAACTGTTTGATAAAATGACGTTGAACTCAGTGTTATAAGAGTCATTATGTTCGCTGGTTCCAGGGAATAATGATGGTTTCAGACCTAATCAGCTCGCTCCATGTCATATCACACAGCTATCTGGGGTCATCCATTAAAACTTTAGAAAGACTCAGTCCAACTCGCAGAGTGGGTTCAGTTGTCCTCACTGCCATCATTGCATATGTCACCATACCAGAACAGTTTGACAAGTTCTATATACTACTGCTACTACTAATAATAATAACGTTATTGTCCAAATCATAGAGTGGAAATACATTTTGCACTTTGGAGGTTGCATAAAAACACAATATTTAAAGTGACATAGTAACGCCTGTATTATAATAAGATAAATTAATTAAGTAATAAAGAGGATAAAACATCACTACATTGGCAGCGGTAGAGAATGTGATAGTTCAAGGATTATTTTGTGTATGGCTGATTCAGATACTTGATGGAGGATGAAATGCAGGATTTAAGGGCTCGCTGGGTTTTTACTGTTGGCATTCTGTACCTCCTTCCAGAGAGAAGTTCGTAATGGTCGTATAAGAAGTGGGTGGGGTCAGATAAGATTTTGGTTGCCATTTGCAGTGTTCTTGACTTTACAATTGCTCCAGTACTCAAATACTAATAATAATAAAAGGATTTATATAACGCCATCAATCCAAGTTACCTTGTTCGAAGGCGGTGTTACAACAAATCATAGAAAGAAGCTAAAAGTAAAAAATCATAAAAACATGGCATCAAATATCGAAATAAATTATCATAAAATACACATACTTATAATAATAAAAATGTCTTATAATAATATATGTTATGAATGTAAAAATACTAAAAGCAGTTCAGAATAATAAATGAGTAAGTAAATCCTAAAAACTTCAAACGTCCGTCAATGTACATGAGTAAAAACCTCTTTTTAATAAATAAGTTTTAAGGAGTTTTTTGAACTGGTATAATAAATCACATGTTCGCATATTGTATGGTAGAACGTTCCATAAGTGAGGAGCAGCGATGCAGAACGCTCGATCACCGAACTGGCGGAGATGTGCTATATCGATATATCGCTGATGCATGCCAGCTGCACTCAACTCCTCACTCAACTGGTCAAGCTGACTATTGTGGTCAGCTGATGATCACATACTAGATTTAACAAGATTGCCACCTAGAGATTCAACTCTAGATGGCAGGTGGACAAGGAAGCCGTTCAGCTTATCGAGAGTCCAACCTATCTATCTAAGTGTACCCCTCCCGTCTTAGGTATATGTCGATTTTATTTTTAAATATGTTAACACTACTAGCACCTACACAATCAGCTGGTAATCAGTTCCATTCGTTTTCTATTCTTTGTGAAAATGAAAAATTTCTAATATCTAGTCTACACTGCTTCTTTGCTAATGTAACTCCATGTCCTCTAGTCTTTCTCTCTTCCGTGAACAAATATTTCTCTCAATATTTTCATACCCATTCAATATTTTAAAAACCTCAATCTGATCTCCTCTCAATCTTCTGGTTTCTAGTGTTGTTAGACCACATTCTATTAGACGCATTTCATAACTAATATTCCTGAGTTTTGTTATCATTTTTGTTGCTCTCCTTTGTATTCTTTCTAGCATATCAATATCCTTCTTGCGATATGGTCTCCATGCTTGTATACAATATTCTAAATGAGGCCTAACTATTGTTTTATACAGCGGTAGTATTAGTTCTTTTTCTTTGTACACTATATTTCGCCCAATTAATCAAAAAAAATTGTTTTCTCTTTGCTGCTGCAATTCCACACTGCTCTGATACTAGGACATTGTCCCAGCATAGTTGCTTCATGCAATAGTCCCACCGTCTACCGAAACGTCAAAATCTATCGACGTGTCTAGGAGGCTAAGTTGACGATCATCTAGTTCTTCACAAACTATGACTGGGTGATTGAAAGTGCAAAATGCCTAAATCCCCTACCCCATTGGATGTTTGTCAACTGTAAATGCTTAGGAAAATGCTACATGAAGCATTACCCGTGCAAATAGGTTATAACAACTGCGTGATACTTTGCTACAAGGAACGGTAATCAGTGTGCCTAAATAAATAATCGGCTAATTAAATCAAATACAGCTTGTGTAGCACAGATACGTCACTATCGTACGTATAGGTTGTACATATTGGTTGTTAATCTAATATCGGGATTGGGTATGCCAACTTGGTAGTAAAGACTAATATCCTACTAATGTTGTCGTTTTATATAATCATGATTTTACTTAGTATGAAAAGAACATTCTACGTAAGTATGAACTTAACTTTGATTAGCACACCACTACTAATAAGTTTTTAAATGAGAAGTGTTAATCGGATTTATATAGCATGCTCTTATTTCTGTCTTTTGTAATGCACCTCAACAAATAACAAATCCAGCCCGGGCTGCAGCCCGGGCGCACGTTTTGACTCACCACATAGGTTAAGGCTACAGGGCCTTTTTCGACAAATGAGTAACGAGCATGTGTCCACGTGGGTAGCCTCTGTTTACACGGTACACGTGGTAATGTTTCCATGTGGTTCTGCTTTTGTTTACATTGTACACGTAACTAGGTAAACCAGACAGCGTAAAGGGGAGAGATGTCACTCAGCCGGTGACATTTTGGATTTTGAACTGGTGGCGCACCAAGCGGCTGGGTGTCATGCGAGTTCATAAGCAAACCGGCGTGCTTTCATTCATTTGGTTAAAAAGCGATCGACTGCTCGTACGTTGACTTGGAGTGTGTGTGTGTGTGTGTGTGTGTGTGTGTGTGTGTGTGTGTGTGGGGGGGGGGGGGGTGGCCATGTAAAGATAAAAAAAAAAATTATGCGCCAAATATATTGATTTTCAAAAATATATAATATTTTATGGTCATTTCACGGCTACATTATGATAGGATTCATGAAATCTCAGATATGATCATTATGCCTGGTTCTTTCTTTACCATGTCCCCAGACAACCTCTCCCTGTCAGCTGAAGATATGCTGCAGTCAATAATTATGTCCATAGCCTGAAAGTGCATTTTAAAATTTGTTGAAATTTTCCGGTTTTATATATACATCTTGATACATGTACTGCCTATGGACACACAACTGGTCCATTGTAAATTTGAAAGGATGTATGTACAGTAAATTATGATGTAGCCCTAAGTGTCTTTTTCTACTACTTTCAATCTTTGTATTCTAGTCATATTTACTTCTTGTTTTGGTACACATGATGTTTAACATCTCACCTAAACATGCTAAACCTACACCCGCCCAAATTGCCAACACCATCATATATGCCTCCCTGTGGTTTATGTGTTCCTCTATTTTAATACTTTGTCATACAGTTGTGTGTGCGTTAAATTATGTGTCTATTCCTAGTCATATTCATAACTTGTTTTCATGATGTTTAAATTGTATTTTTTTTACACCATTGCATACTTTTGTATTTTTAATGTCTGAAACCTCAACAGTTTTATTACTGAACGTGGATTCCTTAATAAATCAATCAATCAATCAATCAATCAATATAATTCAGTTCAGACAGTTACTGTCCAATCCCAATTTTTAGAAATATTTCATTCCTATTCTGAAACAGATCAAAAACATGAACAAAAAAAAACATGGGTACAATAATACATTTATTGTAGGCATTAATAGCATGGGTACAGATATTAAAGTTAGTATACACTTCAAATGAGCCCCAAAAACATGCCAATTTGGTTTGATTTGCCAACATTTGCAGAAAGTATTCAACATCATCTTTCATTTATCAAATACATATCATTTTGTAATCAAGCCACTTCAAATGAGTTTATTTTTTATTTTTGACACACACGTCTACAAATAAATAATGTCTGCACATGTCCATCTATGTTTAGAATTAATGTAATTTCGCAGATGAAAGATGCATATGATACATACAACCTGTGCTGTATATTGATACATGATAGTCATGCGCCACACAAAAAGTAAAAGAATATGTGCCAGTATTAAAATGTCAATACATTGTTAGCTACATGTACATTTGTTCACAATATTCATTATAGTTAGTCTTCAGTTTCATTGAATTGGCATAGTATGCAATTCATATCGTGTGACTGCAAAATATAGCCAAAATGTTGGTTGCCATTTACAATATTTAGTGTACAAATGACATACAGAATTATTTCGGTGTTCTCACAAAAACGTTACAATTATTGAAACATACTAATGTTATCAGTTGATTATGTAAAACACCTGTATAACCCCTCTTATACCTTAGTCCAGCCAGGGCTATATGTATACTGTATGGTGATGTACTATATATCTAGTCAACTGTCTCAAGCAATTTACAACAATACAATCATCTGGTCTGACATGAATATAATCAAGAACATTGATTTTACCAGGACTGAAGTATCTTGCTCAACTACATGCTCAGAAGATGAAGTTCTATCCTTGGGGGGCTTGCGTTCTTTCTGGCGATCTGATTGATTGCAGCTGAATAACGTGGGAACTGCATCCCATACCAGCTTGTCACGGCTGTTGGCATTCATAAACTGTGACTCGGTGAAGTGTTTAGCGCACATCCGGCAGTTGTTATAGAGATACCCGCAGTATCTTTTCAACAGATCTTCCCTTCTAGAGTTTATAACCCATCGCTTACTCCTGAAATAAGAAGTGCAAAAACATTGAATTACAGCCAGCATTACACATTTATTGCTAATATTTTGCCAAGGCACCTATTCTATTATCTATAATTTAGATACACCATGTATATGAACAAGGACAAGTAGGCCAGTCTGGACACATGATACAGTGTCAGTGATATTTACTCTTAGTTCAGCCCACCACAAGATCCTCTGGGACATACTGTTAATTTATTGTCATTGATAACCACCCCCCGCCCACGACAGTACTATTACTTGGCCCAACTACTACTAAACCCGTCCCAGCCATACGGAGTGTTTTTGTTTACATCACCAGCTGACATCCAGTCTGACACTGACTGGGGGGGGGGGGGCGTGTCGAGGCGTTGCATTTATGCATTTATGTGTGTTATGCATGGTATTTCTTTTTAGTTTGTATTGATTTAATGCCTACCTGTCTTTATCTTTCGGGAATCTGAAGAATGAAAGCTCTGCGTTGACGCTTTTGTTGTTGCTGCAGCCAAAGGCTGAGCAAAACGAACCGCCGTGCCTGGCGTACGCCATGTTGATCTGACTTTTGCAACCCAGCCGCTTGGTTCGCTGCGGTCTATGTTTTAAAAATGGCGTCCAATGGGAAACAGCGCATGTGATTGGTCTTCCTTTAATTGTCTTTGGCTAAACCTAGACGTAGTTTTTTCTCCGAATTCCGTATTTACAGTCTGTAAAGTGTGATCATCCTTTGCGCACTTTATCTCAACCAACTGAACAGAAATATTATTTGAAATAACAATAAAAATTATGATTGAAATAGTTATATTACTTTGAAGAGAAAGTACGTGCCATTTGGTAAATTAAATGGTCATGTCTGTCGCGAGTTTTTTTGTATTTCAAATTAATGATGTGTGTAAATAATTACTAAAAACAATGTAAAAGTAATACAGTAATTAGTAATATGAAAATAAAGCTGGTACAAATTTAATGTAATTGATTTTATTCAACAAACAACAACAAAATATACAAGTAACACATAAAGATTAATATAGACACAGCAACTAATTGCTGTGCACACATAAGCACTGTACCATACAGAACATAATCTATAACCCAGATAGCAGTAATACATTAATTAGTAATACGAAAATAAAGCTGGTACAAATTTAATACAATAAATTTTATTCAACAAACAAAAAAACATATACAACTCAAGTAACACATAAAGATTAATCTAGACACAGCAACTAATTGCTGTGCATACATAAGCACTATACCATACAGAAAACAATCTATAACCCAGATAGCAGTAATACATTAATTAGTAATGCGAAATGCGAAAATAAAGCTGGTACAAATTTAATATAATTTATTTTATTCAACAAACAAAAAAACATATTCACGTAACATAAATAGATTAATCTAGACACAGCAACTAATTGCTGTGCATACATAAGCACTATACCATACAGAAAACAATCTATAACCCAGATAGCAGTAATACATTAATTAGTAATGCGAAATGCGAAAATAAAGCTGGTACAAATTTAATATAATTTATTTTATTCAACAAACAAAAAAACATATTCACGTAACATAAATAGATTAATCTAGACACATGCAGCTACTAATTGCTCTGCATACATAAGCACTATACCATACAGAAAACAATCTATAACCCAGATAGCAGTAATACAATCTGGACAGTTGCAACTGACAGATATTTCTGCCGCCAATATAGATATACATAGAACACGCCCTTAGAACTATAGGGGAAAGATTAATGATCTAACTCTGTGGCCGCCAACGAAGTGAAATTTCCCGCTGGTTGAACACGTGATGTTCGTGGAAACAGGCTTAGCCACATAGTTAGATAATTAATCTTTCCCTTATAGACTACTGGCGTGTTCTATTTATATCTATGGGCTTAGCAGAAGCACGTGGAAACATTATCACGTGTACCGTGTGAACAGGGCTGCCCACGTGGACACAAGCTCGTTACTCATTGGTCGAAAAAGGCCCTGTAGCCTTAACCTATGTGGTGAGTCAAAACGTGCAGCCCGGGCTGCAGCCCAAAACCGCCATGCGGATAGCCTCGGTTACCCAGGCTCCGTGAGGTGGCAGCACTTTTAAGCCCCTCAACTCTGCCTGGGGAATGTAACGCTCAGCATTTGTTACCCGCCAGGGCGGCCTTACCCCCAGATTAGGGTAGAGACGCTGATTGGCTCTCAGGCCAACTATGAAATAAAATTTAAATAACTATATACTTTTACAAGATAATGATATTCTATGAAAGGTATTCAACATTGAACTTATATTAACACAAAAATAAGTAACAATTCAAATTCACAGTTGTTTATAAAATAAGAATTATGGCAGGATTTACCAGTATCCGTGAGGTGGCAGCATTGTTTAACCCCTCACGGATAACACAGCAATTAAATAACGATACCCTTTTTATCAAATAATGCTGTATTATAAAAACTATTCAAACTTTAACTTATATTAACACAAATAAATAGAAATACAAATTTGCAGTTGTTTATAAAAATAGAAATTACGGCAGGATTAACAAGTGTCCGTGAGGTGGCAGCATTGTATAGACTACGCGGATAAACATTCAAAAGCCGGGATATTTACCAGACTGTCTTCTCGGCGTAGTTCCGCAGCCGACCGACAGTCGGTTAAGCGAGACTGCCATGCGGAGAGATTTGTGGATTCTGTGAAGGATCCCATGGTTCATGGACATTAATTATTATGTATAGTTGGATCTGGCATAGTTGTAGGGCCTATATCCATATGGACTAGCATTATAAACATAGACAGACGCATGATGTTTTGTAACAGTCCTATCATCCAGGCATAGCAAGACCAGCTATATTACAATAATATCCACGTAATATTGCCACCACAAAGTTATATTTCATTGAAGCCTGACATTAATTAGTGAAATAATATTAAATCAATTTCCAAATAATATTACAACTATAACGTTATATCTGATTGAAGCCATTATTGAGATATCATGT
The DNA here is from genome assembly GCA_964017155.1 of Oasisia sp. SBJ-2009. Taxonomy (NCBI): domain Eukaryota; kingdom Metazoa; phylum Annelida; class Polychaeta; order Sabellida; family Siboglinidae; genus Oasisia; species Oasisia sp. SBJ-2009. The sequence continues at coordinate 20,870,020 of OZ024867.1, read as the reverse complement.
ACATTTCCAGAGACTAATCGAAATACTGAATATTTCAAATGTAATACAGAATCAACCAGACTAGCGAATGTAGCTTTGAACATTTTACAAGAGCAGTCAATTGCTGCAGCGATAGCGTTCCATTATGTTATGATATAGGACGACCATACATAAGGTAGGTACACAGTTATTTCCGTATACCGTTTTCCAGAAGAAAAAAATGGATTAGGAGAATAAATAAACTTCAGGAAACAAACACGTGTTCGGGTGCATTACGGACAATGTAAAATGGCGATGACGTGGCAACCGACGTGGTAACCGAACGTGCAGACTTTTGTGATTATATTAAATTAGGCTATTATTTACACGAGTAAGTGGTTTTAACAATGCGTTTTTATAAACGCCGTGTTAATTACCATGGTTTATTATTGGTCGCGTTGCTTTCGTCGCTGATCGTGCATGGTCAATATTGCAAACCGAAAGACTGCATTGATTTGAAATGCTACGGGTTGTCCACGGCAAAGGATGGGCCTCATACCATATACCCAGGTACGGCAGAATTACCGAAACTGGAGGTATCGTGTGACCAAACAGCGGACGGCGGCGGGTGGGTAGTGTTAATGCGTCGACTCGACGGTATTGTAAATTTCACTTCACGAACTTGGGCCAGTTATAAAAACGGATTTGGACAACACGGCGGAAATACGGAATTGTGGCTGGGCAATGAATATGTGCATCAACTGACTATTGACCATGTACATAAACCTTCTGAGATTCGGATGGAAGCATATTCATTTGATGGAGGAAATTGTTACATATCTGCTGACGATTTCCATCTCGAAAACGAGGTTGGTAATTATACGGTGCGGTTTGGTAAAGTAAAAAGCAACGGGTGTCAACTTGCAACTAATGACTGGGAAAAACAGCGCAATGCACCATTCCAGACCAGTGACCATCGATTGGGTAATGATCGTTGCTTTCGTTTCTACAAAGGTGGGTGGTGGTATCACTTTCATAATAACAAAGACGCAGAACCTTACTGTCATTTTATATACTTCACTGGAAGGTACTATTCGAAACCTACTGTTTCGTTTGCGTCAATATATGTAAGAGGATTTATGGGAAAGCAATCATTGAGAGGTTGTGCTATGTTGTTTCGAACGATGGATGCTGCAACTCGCATTTGCCACAATCCTTGCATGAACAATGCCATTTGTAAATACGTACATGCCAGTAACAGCAGCAGCTGTGTCTGCCCGCAAACACACTGCGGGGCTTTCTGTGAAAAAGCTAATCCATGTATGAATGGTGGAACGTGTGTGTATGTGAAGGCAACTAAAAAAACTCGCTGTGTCTGCACGATAACATACTGCGGGGATTTCTGTGAGAGGCATACCCCCTGCCTGCACGGTGGGCTATGCGAATATGCGTCGAACACAGACCTGTCTTTTCGTTGTGTCTGCCCGAAAACACACTGCGGGCATTTATGTGAAAACACTTCTGACTGCAAAAATGGTGGAACATGCGTGCCTGGTAAGACCATTGGAGAAATTCGCTGTATTTGCCCGCAAACACACTGCGGACTTGAGTGTGAACATGTCAATACCTGCGTGGGCGGTGGAACGTGCAAGTTTATTCTGATGACGGGCAAATTTTTTTGCGTCTGTCCCCAAAACCGCTGTGGCAGTAGGTGTGAGAAGGAAAACCCGTGCAGCAATGGCGGTACATGCGTGTACCTGGAGGCCAACGACATCATTAAATGTGTTTGCCCGTATACACACTGCGGGAAAGTGTGTGAGAAAAATAACACCTGCATCAACGGTGGGCAATGCAAGTATTCGGCAGCCACCGATAGCACTCGTTGTGTTTGCCCGAAAACACACTGCGGGGTTAATTGTCAGATAAATGACCCATGCATAAATGGCGGCACATGCAGATATGTGGAGGCCATTAATGACACTCAATGTGTCTGCCCGAAAACACACTGCGGGATTATCTGTGAACAGGATAATCTGTGCACGAATGGTGGCACGTGTGAGTACGTAAGGGACACGAACAGCACTCGCTGTGTCTGTCACAGAAGCCATTGCGGAGATAAATGTCAGATAAATAACCCATGCAAGAATGGCGGAAGATGCAACTATTTGGAGGCCAGTAACGACACGCAATGTGTCTGCCCGAAAGCACACTGCGGGCGTGTGTGTGAACTGGCAAGTCCGTGTGAACATGGCGGGACGTGTGTGTATGAGGCGGCCACCAACAGCACGCGCTGTGTCTGTCCGATCTCACACTGCGGAAAAAGATGTCAGATAATGAACCATTGCGAACACAACGGCACTTGCGCGTTTGCGAGTGTCGTTGAGATCGTTCGCTGCGTCTGCCCGAGCACGCATTGCGGATATATGTGCGAGAAGGAAAACGATTGTGATGAGCATCATGCTTGTATATTTAACTTTAAAACGGAGAGGACAGAGTGCGTGTGTCCTGCTAACCTCACAGATTCAGAGTGCCGCGATACTGCGACAGTCGCGCACGCGAACACGACCGTGTCAAGTAATGTGACGGCGCCGACGGAAAGTCGCAAAGCTGTTTGGACAAAGCCGTTAATTGCGGTGACTGCTGTGGCCAGCGCCACTGTGGTTGGCGTAATCGTAGCCGGTGCTGCTGTCACCACAGCTACTACCGCTGCAGGTGCTGCAAGCGCAGGTGCCGCCGCCGCAGCTACTGCAGCTTCAATGAATGCCACAGCAGCCGGAGCTGCTGCGACAGCTACCACAGGTGCGGCTGGCACCACAGCCACTGGAATGGCTACAGTCACGTAGGTGGGGAGGGACATGTAGGGAGAGACGTGTGTGTGTGTGTGTGTGTGTGTGTGTGTGTGTGTGTGTGTTTGTGTTTGTGTTTGTGTTTGTGTGTTTGTGTGTTTGTGTGTTTGTGTGTTTGTGTGTTTGTGTGTTTGTGTGTTTGTGTGTTTGTGTGTTTGTGTGTGTGTGTGTCTCTCTCTGTGTGTGTGTGTGTGTGTGTGTGTGTGTTTGTGTTTGTGTTTGTGTGTGTGTGTTTGTGTTTGTGTTTGTGTTTGTGTTTGTGTTTGTGTGTTTGTGTGTTTGTGTGTTTGTGTGTTTGTGTGTTTGTGTGTTTGTGTGTTTGTGTGTGTGTGTGTCTCTGTGTGTGTGTGTCTGTCTGTGTGTGTGTGTGTGTGTGTGTGTGTGTGTGTGTGTGTGTGTGTGTGTGTGTGTGTGTGTTTGTGTGAATGTGAGTGTGTGAGTGTGTGAGTGTTATTTGTTTGTGTGTGTGTGTTGTTTGTTTATAAGTGTGTTGTGTGAGTGTTATCTGTTTGTATGTGTTCTTCGTCTGTGAGTGTGTCGTTTGTTTGTGATTGTGTTGTTTGTATCTGCGTGTGTATTGTTGTTTGTGAGAGTGTTGTTTGTTTGTGTATGTTGTTTCTGCCAGTTTTCACAGCAGGTATGCTTACGAACAACTTATCTGACAACTTACCATGTTTTATAATTCTCGATACATTGCTATCTAAGCAAAGTGCCATCAAATGGATAACAATCAGGTTAAATAATCAAAAAACAGCAACAATATTATGACTCTGTAAGGCACTCGTGTATAAATGATCAGTAATACAAATCAAAATACTTTTTCATATCCAAAAAATATTATACCTTGTTTGAAGACGGACTGTCGCGATTCTAAAACAAACATTTTCCAATAAAAACAGATTCAAAAAGTACAAAGACAACCAATCAAACTGGATACCTTTTGGGGTAATATAACAAATTCAATAAAATACAAAGGCAAATTATCGCAAATTAAAACAGACGACATAAAATAATATATCTTGCTTTGCGTCATTGATCAATCGTTGTGTCTTTAAAACTATCTTATACAAAAGTATCAGTTAAGAGAAACGTATTCCTTTCAAAAGCATATTTGATCAATAAAAAATTATGTAAGAAAAACACGGGACACTATTAGACAACTATTAAATAAAAAACATACAGTTTGAATTTCCAAAATATTTCACTATTATCGGGGTACATATTTTGGATAAAAGAAAAATTGCGCAAAAATGTAACGAATTCTTTGTGAATATCGGCAAAACAGAAAAACTAACTTCGTCTAGACAACATAAGATTCTAGTAGTTACTTAACGGAAACATCTCCGTTCACTTTTATATTCAAACATGTTATAGAAAAACAATTAACATGTTTGACCTTGCATAAAAGGCGATCAGAATTATCTTCCATAGCAAATATAATTCACACACAGAACCTCAAATGAAATTATTAAACTTATTGAAAGTCGATGATAGTTTCACTAAATAATGCTTGACGTTTCACCGTAGAATAGTTGATAATAGTGTTAGTAGTGCTATTCTAAATCACTATTTTCACCAAACACCGCACTCCATTGCTATCGCACAATACGAAGTCGCTGCATCGCTATTCATTATTGCCCCAGAATAGTGCATAGAATACAACCTCCACCCTTACTCAGAATCATGCCTTCAAGAATTACAGAAAAGGTATATACTAATAACCTTCAGGGTTTCTCTTTGTGTCTGACGAAATACCTTTTAGATTAATACAAAGAGACTTGCACACTTGTTAACTGTTATATATGTGGGCCACATAACTAATTTCTAAGTTCTGTCATATTTTTATTACATTACTAAACTGCCTACATGCTTGTATTTCACCTTTACCTGTCCCATAGTCTGGTGGACCGTTGGGGCGCCACCGATGACCTGGCAACCAGCTCCCTCCATTCCTCTCGCCTCTCAGCCTTCCTCGTGGCGGCGCCCAGTGTCATGCCAGTCCATTCTGGGACGTTGTCCTCCCATCTCTTTTTCTGTCTGCCTCTCCTTCTCCTTCCTTGTACTGTGCCCTGCAGGATTGTCTTGGCAAGCACTGTAGATCTTGTTACGTGCCCGTACCATTTCAGTTTGCGTCGCTTTACTATGGGCAAGAGGCCTTCATTGGGCCCAATGCCTTGCCGAGTTCTGTTTCGCACCTCTTCGTTTGAGATGTGGTCTCTGTAGGTGATGCCAAGGAGTTTGTTTTCTTAGGCATCTCATCTCCATGGCCTGTATCCTTCTCTCTGTGTCTGCTGTTGGTGTCCAAGACTCACAGGCGTATAGGAATATGGACATGACCAGTGAGCGCATCTGTCTGAACTTTCAGTTGAGCGCTATTTTTCCTGTCATTCCAGATGGTCTTGAGTTTTGTGAGTGCTGCTGTGGTCTGGGCGATACTGGCGAACATTTCAGGTGTGGATCCTTCATCCCGCGATGATTGCTCCCAGATATTTGAAGTTGTTGACGCAAACTAGTTTCTCGCCGTTGACCCTGATGTCATTGCTGATGCCATTGGTGTTGTTGGTCATCAGTATGGACTTCTCTGCATTGATCTGCATGCCAAATGCTGTAGAAGTCTTGTCAAGGCGCTCCACCAAGTTTGCTACCTCCTCTTCCCTTCCTGCCAGGCCGTCTATGTCGTCACAAAACGCAAGTTCGTTATTGTCCTGCCGCCAATGCTGACTGTTCCTTCATGGTCATTCAGTGCGTCGGTCATAATTCTCTCCAAGAAGATGTTGAAGAGGGTGGGGGAGAGCACACCGCCTTGTCTTACTGCGCCTGTGGTTCTGAACCAGTCCCATATGCTGTTATTAAGGTAGACTGCGCTGGTGGCCTTCTCATAGAGGTTCTGTATCATTCTGATCAGGTTGGCGTTGATGTTGTACTGCCTCATGGTGGCCCATAGTGCTGCATGCCATACCCTGTCGAACGTCTTCTTGAAGTCCACGAAGACGTGGTAGAGGTCTTGCTGGCGTTGGAGGTACTTCTCGCTTGTATTTACTACATAAATGATTATGAAGACCTGACCTTGCTACTGTTTTTACTAACCTTTGTGTATATGTGTTGTGTTGACAAGAATGACCTTTGTATTATGTTTTTTCAATGAAATACTCCAATGAAATAGTAAAAAGTCTGATGTATTTTTGTTAGGAACTCATTATACGCATTTACATGTGTAAAACACAGTTAGAAGACATAAAAAATTAACAATAACTGCAAGGATTTGCTTATTATTAATTGCTTAATTTACAGTGAATTTATTTATCTCTGGTGGCACTAACGCTAGCGGTTTTTCTTAGCCTTAGGGAGTGTCTCCTGACGTATACGAACCAATTATTAAATATGTGTTACTATTTTTCCTGTTTGTGTTTATTGTCGAAATTGGTTTTCCAATTCCAATATATATATATATATATATATATATATATATATATATATATATATATATATATATATATATATATATATATATGTATATATATATATATATATATGTATATATATATATATGTATATATATATATATATATACTAAAATAGATTTGCATTTGGTAATAACGCATTCTGTTTGTGATCATTACTCTTCATTTTAGCGAAATACACTCTACACAATTCATCGCATCTGCGGTGCAACGTCGGCAGGTTTACCATCTGCAGGATATTTTCGTATTGATAACCTGGAAATATAGTTTTGAGACACCTTTTTTGAATTATTTCTATGTTATCCGATAAGTATTTAGGTAAGTTCGTATGCCACACAGGGCACGCATATTCGACTACAGGTCTAATTACAGATACATAAATTCTGATCAAATCGTTTTGGTTGATACCAGCACGTTTCAGTTGATAAATCATGTACACTCTCTTTCTTGCCTTTGAAATAATCTCATCTACATGTGCATTCCAACTTAAGTCAGATGATATAGTTACACCGAGAACCTTTGCTTGAGACACTCTTTCAATATAATTCCCATTCATATAAATATATGGCAGAGAATCTACAAACGTTCTGTCTCTTCTGAATGATGACGTCACAAATGTAATTGACAACAATCTAAAACAAGTAGAACTATGGTTGACAGTGAATCAATTATCGCTTAATTTTTAACAAAACACATTTCCATAAATAAAAGACAAACTACAACATGTGAATATAGTTTTGAATGGACTAAACATTGAGCAGCTGTCACATACAGCATTTATTGCAGTCATCAAACTTAGCATAGAGAAAACAAATAAAAACAATATCAAAAGTATCAAACATCGTAGTTTTGTTTATAACACTATGTGTTGCAAACGTTATAGCACAAGTCTCATATTGCTGTGCGATATGGGGAAATATGTATCAATCCAGACTCAGAAAACTATTTATGTTACAGAAAATGGTATACGAATAATCTATAACTTTAATTACCATGGTCATACATGTGTTTTTCAACTTATTATAAAGCAAACAACCATTCTTTAAAAGATCCTGTTCAACCACTCTTTTAACTTACTGTACATAAGCATACCAGAAAATGCAAATTGTTATATTAAAATTTCAGATACCTCTCTCAGGTTACTTTGTTTGATCGTCGCTAGATAAAAGCAATGTCAAACGGTTTAGTAACTGAAATAACTCAGTTAACAAGTTGATCACAATTCATAAAACATACAAGTCGTTATGTTTTTATACATGTAAAGGCATACCCCGGGGTCACCATTAAAGTGATTTTCGACTGTAAGACAAACACTGCGGCAACACGTTTGTGCAAGTGTACATTCTTTTGTAATTAATTTAAAATTTATATTATAGTGTTTTGTTTCGTGTTTGTGATGCGCATGACAATGTATGTGTGTATAACATTTTTAACCAGCAGCAGCAGCAGTAACAGCCCACCACATTGTGCATGTTCGTTTGTTGTTGAATAACACGTTCGTTCTTCCATCCGTCCGTCCGTCCGTCCGTCCGTCCGTCCGTCCGTCCGTCCGTCCGTCCGTCCGTCCGTCCGTCCGTCCGTCCGTCCGTCCGTCCGTCCGTCCGTCCGTCCGTCCGTCCGTCCGTCCGTCCGTCCGTCCGTCCGTCCGTCCGTCCGTCCGTCCGTCCGTCCGTCCGTCCGTCCGTCCGTCCGTCCGTCCGTCCGTCCGTCCGTCCGTCCGTCCGTCCGTCCGTCCGTCCGTCCGTCCGTCCGTCCGTCCGTCCGTCCGTCCGTCCGTCCGTCCGTCCGTCCGTCCGTCCGTCCGTCCGTCCGTCCGTCCGTCCGTCCGTCCGTCCGTCCGCCCGCCCGCCCGCCCGCCCGCCCGCCCGCCCGCCCGCCCGCCCGCCCGCCCGCCCGCCCGCCCGTCCGCCCGCCCGCCCGCCCGCCCGCCCGTCCGTCCGTCCGTCCGTTTGTTCATTAAAATGATTGATCCTTGCCTGTTTGCCGCTCGAGATAAGCATCTAATAAGGAAACATTCAGGTACTCTAATATACGCTGGCTTCATAGAATATTAAATTGAACAATTGTATATCCGTTGCTTGTTTCTGTATACATAAGAGTACTTTTACTATTTTACCTTTGCATAAACAAGGGCGTTGCCTCTCACACCTACGGAAGCCCGTTGTTGCCACGGTGAATATATAATTTTATGACAGCCGCTATTTAATTATCTGGCGGCCGCCGCTTAATTATCTGGTGGCCGCCACTTAATTATCTGGCGGCCGCCACTTAATTATCTGGCGGCCGCCACTTAATTATCTGGCGGCCGCCACTTAGATAATTAAGTGGCGGCCACCAGATAAATAAGTGGCGGCTGTCAGAAACAAATATTTTCACCGTGCCACCAACGGGCTTCCGTACACACCAGCATTGGTCTGGCAATTGTCACCATTTGTCACATGTCACACATGTCTTTCAGTGGGATGCGTGGTACTGACTTTGTGGCTAGGTTCGGTGCAACTATGGCCCTGAAATGGGCCCGAGTCTATGGAGCCGAACAAGCTGACGAAGAGGAGGAGGAACGGGTAATTGAACAAAAAGTAGAAAACAATTGGCAGGCTTTTCGTAGGAATACAATTGGATTGCTTGGTCTCGGCGAGTTGGAAGAAAGCGCGAAGGCGACGGAAGATGAATTAAAACCTTTGTTGTAACACCAACGTTGCGAGTGGGCTTGCAATGAACGTTACCCGTGCTCCCCAGTAGTACACGAATACCCTCAGTTTCGTTAGCAATGGGATGAGAAGCGTTTGTCAATAAAGACTGGCCACCGAATGCGATGCTTCTATTTCGTTTTTGATGAGTAATTGGTGAGCGTTGAGCTGCCGTAGTATGAAAGAAAACATACGATGGTATGTAATATTTGATAATAATAAATAATATGATGCTATTGTGATGGATAAAACATGTACTGAAATCGTCCTACTTTACAACAAAAGATGGTGGTGAAATGTATATAATTTTGAACAACATAAAAACTAATATTGTTAAAAGGCAGTTATTTTTGCATATATACTGCACGATCACAACATAAACCTAGGTGTTGTTTGTTTCGTTTTGTTGAATGCTGTTGCTGGACCAGTTATCTACAGTGACACATACACATGAACTTAGGCCTGGCTCTGCCGTGTAGAGACTGTTGTTTCAACCACACTCTCTCTATAGACCTAGCTCTGCCGTGTTAGAGACTGTTGTTTCAACCACACTCTCTCTATAGGCCTGGCTCTGCCGTGTAGAGACTGTTTTTTCAACCACACTCTCTCTATATGCCTGGCTCTGCCGTATAGAGACTGTTGTTTCAACCACACTCTCTATAGGCCTGGCTCTGCCGTGTAGAGACTGTTGTTTCAACCACACTCTCTTTATTGGTCTGGCTCTGCCGTGTAGAGACTGCTGTTTCAACCACTCTCTCTCTCTAGGCCTGGCTCTGCCGTGTAGAGACTGTTGTTTCAACCACACTCTCTTTATTGGTCTGGCTCTGCCGTGTAGAGAGTGGTGTTTCAACCACACTCTCTCTATAGGCCTGGCTCTGCCGTGTAGAGACTGTTGTTTCAACCGCACTCTCTCTCTATATGTCTGGCTCTGCCGTGTAGAGACTGTTGTTTCAACCGCACTATCTTTATAGGTCTGGCTCTGCCGTATAGAGACTGTTGTTTCAACCACACTCTCTCTATAGGTCTGGCTCTGCCGTGTAGAGACTGTTGTTTCAACCACACTCTCTCTATAGGCCTGGCTCTGCCGTGTATACACTGTTGTTTCAACCACACTCTCTCTATAGACCTAGCTCTGCCGTGCTAGAGACTGTTGTTTCAACCACACTCTCTCTATAGGTCTGACTCTGCCGTGTAGAGACTGTTGTTTCAACCACACTCTCTCTCTCTATGCCTAGCTCTGCGGTGTAGAGACTGTTGTTTCAACCACACTCTCTCTATAGGTCTGGCTCTGCCGTGTAGAGACTGTTGTTTCAACCACACTCTCTCTATATGTCTGGTTCTGCCGTGTAGAGACTGTTGGTTCAACCACACTCTCTCTATAGGCCTGGCTCTGTCGTGTAGACACTGTTGTTTCAACCACACTCTCTCTATAGGTCTGGCTCTGCCGTGTAGAGACTGTTGTTTCAACCACACTCTCTTTATAGGTCTGGCTCTGCCGTGTAGAGACTGTTGTTTCAACCACACTCTCTCTGTAGGTCTGGCTCTGCCGTGTAGAGACTGTTGTTTCAACCACACTCTCTTTATAGGTCTGGCTCTGCCGTGTAGAGACTGTTGTTTCAACAACACACACTCTCTCTCTCGATAGGCCTGGCTCTGCCCTATTGAGACTGTTGTTTCAACCACACTCTCTATAGGCCTGGCTCTGCGTGTAGAGACTGTTGTTTCAACCACACTCTATATAGGCCTGGCTCTGCCCTATTGAGACTATTGTTTCAACACACTCTATATATGCCTTGCTGTGCCGTGTAGAGACTGTTGTTTCAACCACACTCTATATAGGCCTGGCCAGCTGAAAACCCTCGTCAATATATATATATATATATATATATATATTTATATATATATATATATATATATATATATATATATATATATACATACATAATTCGGTTTGGTTCAGTTAATAGCAGGACTTGTGGTGGTATAACCAAAAGAGTCACAATGTGTTCGCCGTTAACGAGGAACTGCCGGATCAGTATGTGATAAGCGTATACTACTTTTAAAGCCTTGGAGAGTTTTAAAGGCATCAAGGCTACTGCAAGGGTGTTAAGAAACTATCCAAATGTTCTCGCTCCTCCATTAATTGCTATTTTTAATAATTCACTAAGAGAAGATGTACTCCCTATAGAATGGAAAATGGCCAATGTAATACAGTTGCCAAAACAAGCCCCCCCCCCCCCCGTATCGATTAAAAAGACATTCGACCAATTTCACTAACTCCAATAGCTGCCATGGTGTTTGAATCAGTAATAATGAAATGGGTGGATGAAGCAATTGAAAGTGAAATTGATGCTAAGCAAATTTGGAGGAATTAGCGGAACGTCCACAACATACTTTCTTGTCGAACTCAGTTGTTGTGGTATAAGGCGACATAAAAATTGAATTCTTATGTCAGATTTGAAATGCTAGACTTCAGCAAAGCGTTTGATCTTATTAATCAGCATTTGTTACTAGTTAAGCTACATTGGTATGGGTTGCCCGCACATATTTTAACATGGATGGTAACATTTCTATTAGACAGAGCTCAACGAATTAAAATAGGAAATGAATATTCCTATTATGGTCATCCCAAAGGGGGAGTACCGCAAGGGACATTGTCTGGACCTAAATTTTCCTTGTTTACATAAATGATTTAAGAACGACTATTCCATTGTACAAGTATGTAGATGACAGTATATTATTTGAAATATGCGACAGAAATGGTGTATCTGTTGTACAAGAGTCGGTTGATATTGCTGCTAGATGGACAGAAAAGAATGACATGAAAATTAGTTCGGAAAAATCAAAAGAAATAATCATTAGTTTTGCACAAGATGGCAATTTCAGAAACACTATCCCGAATATAAAGATTGATGAGAGGGATATAGCACAAGTTTGCCATGCCAAACTATTAGGTTTGAACATTTCTCATGATCAGAAATGGAACAAACACTTGTGACAAATGCTGGTACACGCTTGTACCTGTTATATCAGTTAAAGCGTGCAGAGATTACACAAACAGATTTGGTCAGTGTATATGTTAATGTGGTGAGACCAGTTTTAAGACATGCATGTCCTGTATGGTACATTAACTGCCCTAATATTTGAACAATTGAATATTTGACAATATTGAAATTATACCAAAAAGGGCATTAAAATGTATTTTCCCGGATTGGGTTACGCGGAAATACTTAAACGTGTTAACCTGGATACGTTGAATGTAAGACGGGACAGCATTTGTCAAAAATATTTCGATAACATTAAAGGCGGGACACATTAAATGATCTGCTGCCTGACAAAAG
>OZ024867.1:20760224-20852724 GCA_964017155.1 Oasisia sp. SBJ-2009 | reverse complement strand
ATCCATAGTTGGAATCTCATCGAGGCTTGTCTTGATAATGCGCTGCGGGATGTTGTCCAGAGCTTCGTGATCTATGTCGCCAGGGACGTTGAGTAGCTTCTGGAAGTGTTCACTCCATCTTGCCACAACTCTCTTGCTGTCAGAGAAGGTCTCCATTCCATCTGATGATTTCAGTTGAACAGATCCCTTCTTTTTGGGACCCCACACTTCCTTCAGCCCATTGTAGAAGCCCTTCATGTTGTTACTGTCAGCAGCTCTCTGCAGCTCCACTGCCTTCCTTTCCCACCAGTCTGACTTCAGTGCACGCGTGTGTTTTTGTAGCAATCTGCAGGCATCTTTGTATGCTGCAGTGGTGGACCTGGTGCTCCTGGTTTGCAACACTCTCTGGTGGGCTTGGTCTCTTCTGTTCATAAGAGTCTGTAGCTCCTTGTCGTTGGGGTCGAACCAGTCCTGGTCTTTTCTGTCTGGCTTGCCAAGATATGTCTTGGCTGTGTTGTACACGACCTGCTGCAGAGCAGCCCATTCCTCATCTGGTGTTGAGTTTTCCTTCTCCTCCCATTGGGCGAGAGCACTGTCTATCTCCTGCTCAAAACTCTCCCTATGGCTGGTGGTACTTAGTTTTGCAATGTTCAGCTTGGTCGGCTTACTTGTCCCTTGCCTGTTGTGCTTTTGTCGTATTCTGAAAGCCACTTTTGACCTCAGCATCTGGTGATCAGTCCAGCAGTTTGCTCCACGCATGACTCGGGTACTGTGGATGTCCATCTTATCCCGACACCTCGTGATGATGAAGTCGATCATATGCCAATGTTTCGAACGAGGATGCATCCAGGTGGTCTTGCGTTCATCCTTCTGCTTGAACATGGTGTTCGTCACTATCAGTTCGAACTCAGAGCACAGAGCCAGTAGAAGCTCGCCATTGGAGTTGCATTTCCCAATCCCATGTTTGCCCATGACCAAGGGCCACTTGTCATTTTCTCTTCCTATTCTCACATTGAAGTCTCCTATCAGCAGTAGCTTATCTGTACGAGGGATGCCACTGAGCACACTTGCCAGCTGGTTGTAGAAGGCCTCCTTGTTTTCATCTGGGTTTGTCATTGTTGGAGCGTACACGCTGATAATTGTAGCAAAGTTGTCCTTGCTCAGAGGTAGTCTCATCGTCATGATTCTGTCACTTACTGGCCGTGGCATTTCTGTCAGCTTTGTGACGATATCCTTCTTGATAGCAAAGCCCACTCCTGCCTCCCTTCTTTCTCCTTCCGGTTTGCCACTCCAGAAGAAAGAGTATTCCAAGTCGTCGAGACTACCAGACTCTGAGAACCTTGTTTCACATAGGGCGGCGATGTCGATGTTGTATTTGGCAAGTTCCATTGCGACTAGTGCCGTACGTCTTTCTGGTCGGTTAGCTCCATCTCGGTCGAGGAGAGTCCTGACGTTCCATTGTCCAATTGTCAGTAGTTGTCTTCTTTGTCTTCTTCTTCCTAGCTGATTTTCCACTGTCGACGGAAGATGAGGTCGAGCAGCGCGGTCCTTGGTAACCCGGGCGACGGCCGATCCGGTATGGAGTTTCATACAGTTGTACATTTCATGGAAGCTGCTTGCAAAAAGTGTTGAAGTGCCGCTTGCTTTTGCAAGTTACTAGCGACACTCTCTCGGGGAACAAATAGAGGTCTCACACCGGCAAGAACATGTCAAGACAGGCGCAAACTATTTGTCCCTGCAGTGGCTGGTCGAGAGATGTTGGGAGTTCCATACATCAACCGCCCTTGATGCTGCCACAGTGACATGGTTTTCTGTTTAGGGTTTGCTCCCTTAGCCTTCGGTTCTGACAAGAACCTGTACCACAAGGCAGTGGTTTACAACTTTGCATGGCAGGGGCGTCAAACTCCCTGAGTTGTTGCAGTACCTGAGGTACTGCAACACCTGCATGCCTGTGTAGGACTTCCCAATCCCACCTTTCGGCAAAAAAAATTGTCATCACTAAAATTAGATCAAATTACGCAAAGTGCATAAATCCTCTGGTTCCGTTGTAGGCGATATAAATATACACCAGGGCAACCAGGTTGCAATCCAAGGGATGACAGGGCAAACAAACATTAATAATCTATTATGTGCTTGATGGCTATATATCAATACAAGGGTGCAAAAATGACAGAGCCCGGCATGATGAATATTTACTGGACTTAGATCAAGTTGCGGGCTGCTGCCAACCAAGCAATTTATCTAGTGATTTTCCACTTGGTAGTCGGAAGTTTAGTTCTTATTATTTATTTTCCTACTAGACCGATGTAGGGTTTTTAAGGGTAGTGACCAGTCTCCGACTCTCGCTATACATGCCTATAAATTTGTTTTATGAACTGAAAAGGTATGAGGACATTTCCTATGCTGACCCCCTCAGGCCGTGGGGTGGTCAGCGTCCCCCTCGTCCTCCACTGATCGACGCCCATGCTGTGCTTGTGTAGAACTTCCCAATCCAACATTTTGGCAAAGAAATTTGTCATAACTCAAATGGGAATATGTTACACAAAGTGCGGGAATCCGCCGCTTCTGCCGTAGGCGATAAGCATCAAGCATGCGAGGGGTGAAAGTGCAACACAAATTTCATCATTTAAAATGTGCTTGATGGCAAAAGCTTATTAATAATATCAACACAAGGTTGATAGAGCCTGGCAGCGGCTTACATTTGTCCGGTAGTTATAAACTTTCCGATTGACATTTCTGCGTATGCGTGACAAATTTAAAATCACCAATGTGCAGCGAAATAACAATGCATTTTTGGTATAAATGCCACGGGCTGTTCGATAACTCTCCTGTGATGACTACTGTGAAGATTTATTTAAAATGTCATTCAATTCATTAAAATATTACGTTTGTTTAAATAACTATCACGGATTATGGCGCACTAGCAGCAAACATGCCTCAAAAATGGTTTGCCCCGTGCTAATTTGCGATAAATAACTTTGCTGAACTTCATATCGCGAGATTATAGTTTAGCTTGTCCTATGTAGCGGCTTTTAAGAGAGAGGAGTTTTGAGACAGGCTATATGCCTCGCAATTTTCTGAACTAAAAAGTGGGGGGGACAATTCATATGCTGTCCTCCCACCATGAAAAGTCGGGGGGACGCGTCCCCCCCGTCCCCCACCGATCGACGCCCGTGACTGGAAGTACACCCCTTAGAAACAAACTTCCAATCGACATGTCTAGATCGAAAACCAATCACACAAAACGAGGACCTACATAAACATAATTTGTTATCGTCGGTATGTCTGACGTAATATTGCTAAGTAAATTGGTGCTTGATTATATCAGCTTTCCGCCTTTCGGTCTGTTTATAGACACGATCCGGTTGCCCGATTATATTCGTTGGGACAGCACTTCGAGGTGTGAAAATATGCGGCCGTAACAAGAGACAAGTTGCTGAGGCGATCGAGGCGACATTGATCGCTGGCGCTCCCATACACATTGTTGTTGCGTAATGTTTTAGTAACTTACCAGGCGACGGTCGTGGGCCGTGTATGGGTGGCCGTTCGGGTCATAACGCGACAAACTTGGCAAACGTTACAGCCAATAAAGAGTCATGTAGCTAAGCATCGCGGGTTGAACTTGAACTTGACAGACACAGAACATATGTTAATAAAGAATGCCAGGACGCCAGTAATAACTAAAATAGTTGATGCAACTGGACGCCCTTTAAAATTACAAAAACACTGTCTACCTCTAATAGAACATGGTGTACATAATAATAATTTAATTAATAACAAGATAATAATAATGCTAATACTAAGAAAAGAGTAATAGGCCTACTAATGTAATGATACTACTTATACTATAACAATAGTTTATTACTATACATAATCTAGTTTAATAAAAACTGACGTGAGAAATTATACAATTATTGGTCGCGTTGAACATAAATTGAACTACTTCGCTATAATAACTATGTATGTTATTATGTGGATATTAACGGTGAAAATTAACGGTGGAGTAGGATGATTCAATCATTAGTTGCCACGCTCAAATGAAATGTGACTTTATGATGGAAATATTGCCATAATTAAATTAAATAACATTTTGTGTTGGCACGATGCTATGGAAGTTGTTGTTTCTGTTATTATTTGTCACGTTTCACTTGAATATCATTTTGTACTGGCAATTGCAATGGGGAACCTACAGAACTAATAAATTAGATGGCGTCGTTACGCAACTCGGGGCTCAACCGCCAACGTCCCGTTACCTCGTTACACCGCATTCATTCAATATAGCCATCATTTGTTAACACACGTTGTAGATATGTATTATATTAATAACAGTTGGAGTCTAAAATAATTCAAAGATGAACTAAAAAGGAAATCAACAACTCACGCGTCAAAAGCGCGATTACGTTACTGGCCCGAGTTGCACATCAGCGCCCCTAGCGATCCTGCAAGTTTCCCATTGTTAGGTTGGTTTATATAAAGGGTTTCGTAAGACAAAAGGGTGTTCCGAGTTGAAAATAAGGTTTTCTTAGAAAATTAGCCTATCTTGTTAAACATAAGCTTCATGGCAGTCTTGGTATTTTATTTAAATATAGGGCCCTACAAGCAAAACGTCATGAGTATATGTGTGTTTCAGATATACGACAGCAGCCGATCAAACTCCTAGACTAGTAGCTCTTGCATACCTACTCTAGCAGCGGCCATGCCCGCGATGTTATACGATGCCCGCACCAAACGAAAACACTAACACAAAGTACGAACATTGTCAGCCTCGTGCACAAGTTACCAACACTCTTTTCGTGTTCGTTCTTAAATGGATCATCGGGTCATTGCATTGCAGTTGTAAGCACAGTTAGGTAGACACATGACGTCCGTGTAATTTAGATGCGCCTGACTCTTAATCGAGGGGACGGTGGTTCAATCCGACCTACCGCCGTTTCGAAACTTAGGCAATTTCGTTCACCCCACATTTGCCTGTGACACTAAAAACCGGTGGTCCATTCTACTTGGTGTCTATGCAAGGGTAAGTACAAGATCCCACACAGGGCGTAAATGTGTAACCTGTAGTGGACTCACTAATTCTTGAGAACTCCTGCGTTAGCCCAAGTTTGGGCTGTTTGGAGGAAACCACCTGGGACCTGAGACCTGGGACCTGGGACCTGGGACCTGGGACCTGGGACCTGGGACCTGGGACCTGGGACCTGGGACCTGGGACCTGGGACCTGAGATCTGAGACCTGCGTCCTGATACATGATACATGATACTTGAGACCTGTGACCTGAGACCTGAGACCTGACACCTGAGACCTGACACCTGACACATGACACCTGACACCTGACACCTGACACCTGACACCTGACACCTGAATGACAGAGACAGATGGGTAGCTGACCTGGTCGTTGGCGGAAAGACTGGAGCGTTTTAGAAGAGGTGTGTTTAGATGACAGCGTGTTTAATGCTTGCCAGTGGATGATTCCTATGACAGATTGATGATATTCCTGGGAACCGGCGCCTAGATGGATGGATTAGCTTTCAGGATAGCGGAGGCCACTGGCTCGATGTTGGACGTCGGTTAAGCCCGGCGCACACGAGAGCTACCAGCTGAGCTGAGCCAATAGGCACGCGTGCCTGTCAGCTCAGCGGATAGCTCACGCCGCGTTTCAGCGCACACGGTGAGAAAGATCCATCACGTGGTCTGGTGCCTAACACATTACATCACAACTGTCAGAAAAACACGTGGAATACTCAAATCACAATTGTGAAAGCTACAACGGCATGCAGGATTGTTTGACTTATGAGATGTAATGCAACATTTAAAATGTGGGTATATATATATATATATATATATATATATATATATATATATATATATATGTATATATATATATATATATATATATATATATATATATATATATATATATATATATATATATATATATATATGGTTGTAACTACCGAAAACGTCGCTTGTATGAAATATTGTGTCTTTGATCTATAAAATCAGGGGTATGGCTTTAATAGGAATATAAATAGCTTTGTCAAAAGGAGCTCGGCTTGCTCTTTCTTGCGATAGTTGTGTTGTCATGGTGATATGCTAATTTATATGACTTTGTGCCTACGAAACACACCAAAAATCCCTTTTTGGCTTGTCCACAGCAAAGGGTAGTATTAAAAAGGATGGTAATTGTAATATTCAATAACGGTTAGCTGCTTAACTACATGTTTTAGTTCATTCTATGAATACATACCTATTATTTTATGAAGTTCCCTAAACTATTCGCATCTATTTTCCTTTCCTTTCACACGTGTATAACTTGTCCACAATAGTCATGTATTTTACGTTATCTGCATAATTTATATCATAACTATGTACCAATGAAGTGTTATCTGATTGGAAAGTATGTCTGCTTAACACATATACATGGGGTTGTCACCTAAAAACAAAGGCCATGAGCATAGTCAACTTTTCTGATCGTCAGAAGACATCAAAGTGGCAGAAAAACAGCGTCCTTTTTAAGAATGTATTCTACGTTATTCAAGCGAAAGTGGTTCTGCTGCGGGTCTAACACACAGTTGGCAAAACCAAAGATAAGTTTGTATTTAGCAATGCATGCATGATAAACAAATGTGACATTGTACTAGCTAGATCCCTTCATAATGAGATTTTTTCTTTCCCAACTTTACATTCAAGGTATACTATATGAGATTACCTTGTTTAATTTTGTGAAATAAAAGTTGTGCGTGATATACATACCTAATTTAATTACATATGATTCAGTAATATCAAATGATGTATTTTACGTTATCCTGTATTCTACGTTATCGCGGGGAAGGAAGCATTGTAACACATTCCATGGCGTTCTTACGGCAACGTTTGGGCCATATCCAAACGAAAGTGATTTTGCTGCGGGTCTGACACCCAATTTGCAAAACCAAAGGTAAACTTGTATTTAGTAATGCATGCATGACAAACAAATGTGATATTATAATAGTGAGATTTCTTTCACAATGAGAGTTTACTATCGTATAATTTCACTTAGACTGAGTTATGTTTGTATTCAAAATGAAGCTATCACTTGTAGCTGTTTTAATTCAGAAATCTGCAAAACAACATGGTAGCTAGTTAATGGTGTATAATTCTTGCACAAAGGACTTATAACACATTATAGTAAACATTTATTGATAAGGTAAGATATACACTTACATATACAACATTTGAAAGGGAATGCTGTTATTACCCCAAATAGTATCAAGTCAACGAAACGCGAGTGGAATTCATAACAGAAACATGTCAACACATTCAGACACATGCAACATAATATTACGTTTCAGGGGCCCGTGGAATAAATAACGTAGAATGCACGTCCATGACTATGTTTTCTGAGTATGTATTATTTCATTGTAACGTGTAATATCTCTTGGGTATCTTCCTGTTGTATTTTGTGATCGGTCTGCTATTGTACTTGTGTTGTTTTAAAGTTCAAATATAAAGTCGCGAAAGTCAGCAAACAATCAATACGTACTACGTTAAAACAGTTGACTTGACCCCGGAAGCTACAAAGAGACGAAGACGTAAAATTCCAAGGAAAGATGCGAATACACCGAGCGAAGAACTGACCCCAGTTGGAAATCAACGCCTATACAAAGATGCTACCATAAAGAAAAACGACAATTGTATATGAGAGACTATTTCGAAGTTCATGTTCACCTCAAGGACGATTTCTTGGAATGCATGGATGCCTCCAAACCGCACTCAATATGAGAACCTTGCCATTCTTAAAACACACTCGCAGAAACCTCATCATGCACCTTGCAAGTAGATGTCACCGAGACCTACATGTGCTATTTTCTGGAGGAAATAAACAGCTAAGGACCAAGTGAATGTTTTTCCTGCGGTGATACACTACAATAATAATAATAGCTTTATTGTTACATAATATCATGTACATATATTAATCAGCAACAGTAAAGTAATAATTACATGTCTAAGTAGATTATGCAATGTAACAATTGGAATTAAGCAACAGTGCTTATTTTCCTTATTCATGTATTTCAACAATTACGAAACAATTATAATTTCTGAAAATAAAAACGAAACCCTATACAGCAACATCATAATAGTGCAACTAGTTAATTAAAATAGTGAAACAGTGAATTACAATTGTACCACAAAATTAAATACATCGATGCACGTGTGTAACAAGTACAATTGTGTTTAAATAAATGTTTAATATAATTATAGAAAAGCAACGTACAATAACAGTACATTCAGAACAGAAACAACATATTACTGACTTCTCAGAAGCAGATATTTAACACATTTTTAAAGATCTGTAAAGTGGCAGAATATTGTAGACAGTTGTCTAAGATAAGGGTGTTCCATATTTTTGGTCCGACATAAGCCAAAGATAATTGTCTGCACTTTGTTCTGCAGAACGGTATTTTATATGCGAATGTCTGCCTTGTGCTATATTTATGCGTCATGGGTGACAATACAAAGTTTATACGTCATTAAATAAGATAGGCAACATAGCCTTATTATGCTTGAACATAAATATGCAGCACATATATTTGTTTATCTGATAGATATTCATTATGTGCAATGTTGACAATAAAGACTCTGTGTGGGGGTGTACTTGAAACACAAAAGCCTTGCGGTGCTGTCAGATGAAATGGCGCAGTGTTGCATCATAAAGGTCATCGTTGGTTGGAACAAGCAAGTCAGTATAGGAACAGCTCAATCGTGAATCTGTTGTCAATTGTAGAAGGCCAGGTTCGATATATCTGCGTCAAGGCAGTACTTCGAAACCGCGCAAGGTAATGTGGTAATGGTCCGTACGATGGGAGATGAGGGACTGTGATTTGTATTCAACGTTAACCAAGCTAACTAAACAAATTTTGCGAAACAACGAATATCCAGACCACTGCTATGTCTTCTGTCATATACGACAACAGTGTGGTCTTGTAACAACACGACAGTTGTATCCCTGTATAATGTTAAAATGCTGCCAGAATGCACAACGTTATTTTGTATTCAACGGTATCAGCAAATGTGATTGCTGAAACATGAATACGTATAATTGTGCTATGAAACGTTACATGTGTGCTGCAATACTTTGTAACATGTTGAGTATGTGTTCAGGAAATCTTATATTTAACAGTATATGTCAATAGATCAATGATAAGAAATTATTATATTCGTATGTATTCTACATTATCCGCATGCTGCAGTGTACACTTTAAATTATTATGATATTTACGCTACTTCACCAAAGACATTTCAGTTGTTGATGTTTCCATAACTGCTCCAGATGTCAAAATAAATGTTAAATGATATAATATATTGTACATTGTACCATTGTCGAGGATTGAATGAACACACTATCACGATTTTGTTGCTTAATTTAATTCATTACGCATGTATTTAACACAAATGTCCGAACCATTTTAATAACAATCATACCAAGGTATTATGTATTTAACTAGCCCCAAAATCCATTAAGTTTTCATTATATTACATATGTAAAACGTATCTATATTACGCATAAACAAATCAGAAATGTTTGTACCCTACGTTACGGACATCCTTTGGGGAAAGCTACGCCAGCTACCACATAGTTTGTCGAGACGATGACTATTTTGACTCGATTGAAGACAAGATATCAATGCATGAGATCATATCAAAACCATTTACGTGGCCTACTTGATTAAATAATTGTGGCTTTTTGAAAACGGACAACCTTTGAAACTACACGTTTTTCTGCATCTTCAAAACAAGTTCACATTTTGCCAAAAAAGAAATCTCATATTTAAAATAATCTTAACCTGTATCAGTTCTACATACTTCATAACCATGATATCAGCTTGCACTGCGCGCATTTTTCATTCAGTAACTATATTTTTAAAATATATCCAGGCATATTCATTACGACAAGGTGGCGGATAGCATACGATATATTGAAAAAAAGACGAAAATTCATCATGGTTGGACAGGTTGGTGCAATAAAACAAAGATAGATAAGACGAGAAGAACGATTGTTCCTAGAAGTTCAACATAAATACTTTCATATGGAAGCAAATTATTTCAAATATATTGAAATGTAATTTTTCTCGCCAAATCTGCGCATTATCACTATACACCCGCCCCCGTGCGCTGTTTAGTCACAACATACTTTTCGGTAGGGCTGACATATATTTGGTATTATGCCCACCCTTATATATATATATATATATATATATATATATATATATATATATATATATATATATATATATATATATGCTTGGTCACACGATGCCTTTCGATAGGGCTGACGTATTTGGTATAAGGCCCACCCTTATATATATATATATATATATATATATATATATATATATATATATATATATATATGAAACACGAACACAAATTATGAACATTGCGGCCTTGCGCACAAGTTACAAACACTCTTTTCCAAAGATTGAACTAATATATATATATATATATATATATATATATATATATATATATATATAATATGCGCAAAGGTTACCAACACTCTTTTCCAAAAATTGAACTATAATATATATGTATATATATATATATATATATATATATATATATAATATTATATATATATATATATATATATACACATATATGTTATAGTTCAATATTTGGAAAAGAGTGTTGGTAACTTGTGCACAAGGTTACCAACACTCTTTTCCAAAAATTGCACTATAATATATATATATATAATAATATATATATATATATATATATATATATATATATATATATATATATATATATATATATATATATACATATATGTTATAGTTCAATATTTGGAAAAGAGTGTTGGTAACTTGTGCCCAAGGCCGCAATGCTCATAATTTTTTAACGGCCGGAACGTAATCGCGCTTTTGACGCGCAAGCTGTTTATTTCTTTTTTAGTTCATCTTTGAATTATCTTAAACTCCAACCGTTATTAATATAAGACATATCTACCACGTGTGTTAACAAATGATGGCCTCAGCGATAATTATTACTGAATAGTTATACTATAAACAAAGTTTTAGCGCAAGCATCAGGACAAAAAAGATTTAGGAACAGCAATGGTTAACTACAAGCACACATTCACAATCAATAGTCACAATAATTAACCGATACCAAACGAATAACTAAAAACCCTAAAACAACAACCGGTACTCAGTAAGATGGCCTTGATCTGTCAGGTAAGCCACAACCTATCTCTAGATAGAGGAGGAGTGTTAATCGGAGAACGGCCCGGAAAAAACAGTAGAACACACTTAACAAAAACACACTTCGCAAAAAACACTTTGGGGCTGACGGTCCACATCCCAGGGGTTCTGCCGCGTCACGATTACAATCTCGCGCCTCACACATTTTGTACTATTTAGTATATGAACCACATAAAACGCATGACATCATCTTAGGATGAAATATATAAAAAATAAATGGTAATCGCCTGTTATATTAACGACAAGGAAAAAAAATAAACATTACGCTAACACCACGAATGTATGTGGCGCCACCTAGCGCCATCTAATCAGAATGATCAGGTCACACATAGTTATTATATCTAAGTAGTTCAAGTTATGTATACATTCAACGCGACCAAGCATTCATAATGTTATAGCATGTATCACACATGTGGTTACTTGCGAAAATATACAACTCATTTTTCTTGTCGCGTAACAATATGGACTACAACATGACTTTCCTACACTTTTGATCCGCCAGAAAAACAACCCTACGTCTTATAAATAAACTACAGGAAGCGGGTTTTGCCGCGGAGCATTATGGAGAACGTAACATGGCGAACGCATGGCAACCGTCGTCGCCTGTTTGTGAATGCGAATTTGATCATGATATTAAATAATTCATTATATAGCGGAAGTCAATGGTTTTAACAGCGACTTTATATCCGTGTCGTACTAATATTCACGTGTTGTTGCTGGTCGCAGTGCTTTTCTCGAATTTCGTTCAGGGTCTACACTGCAAACCTAAAGACTGTCTCGATTTGCAATGCTATCGAGTGTCCAAGGCAAAGGATGGGCCTCATACCGTATACCTGGGCACGGTAACGCTATCAAAAGCGCAGGTATCTTGTGACCAAACAACGCAAAGCGGCGGGTGGACAGTGTATATATGCGCAGACATGACGGTACTGTAAATTTCACTTCCCGAACATGGGAGGAATAAAAAAAAGGTTTTGGACAACATGGCGGCGACACGGAATTGTGGCTGGGCAACGAAATTGTACACCAGATGACACTTGACTTTCAGGAGAATACTTCTATGCGCTCCGGATAGAAGTTCAAGCATTGAATGGGACAAGTTGTGGCTTCACTTCTAGAGGTTTCAAGATAAGGCGCGAATATCTTGACTACAAGATTGTGTTCGGAAAAGTGAACAAGAAACTCAAGCGCAGGTGTTATGAGCCATATTTAAATTTGAAAGTTCTAAACAGAAATCCATTCCAGACTCTAACGTGTTATGCTTTCCTAAGTTTCAAGGTGGATGGTGGTTTCGCTTAGCTTCTACACAATGCACCGACGTGTAGGGGAAGTAGGGGCATATCCGCATACTGAGGCATGTCCGCACACCCTATTATTTGCGCATCGCCTAACATCTGATTAGTGGAATCATGCTAAGCGGCATCGTCTAACCCCCAAATCATCCACTTGCACATACTTTTTGATAGAAGTGAATAATTACAAAGTTATGACAT
Organism: Oasisia sp. SBJ-2009; assembly: GCA_964017155.1. NCBI lineage: Eukaryota > Metazoa > Annelida > Polychaeta > Sabellida > Siboglinidae > Oasisia > Oasisia sp. SBJ-2009. The sequence continues at coordinate 20,840,011 of OZ024867.1, read as the reverse complement.
AAAATGTTATTTTCGTAAACACTGATGTAATTTTACTCATATGCTGTTATGTGTATTACTTTAACTGTAAGACGTGCATATACATTTTCTTTCATAATTCCAAATTGCATTTTAATGTTTTATGATGTGTGAAATAAAGGATACTTTCATAAGTAGCATTTTCGCGCAATTCGGAATTATTCACGTGTTGGATGCTTGGGGCATGTTCGCACAGGCCTGTGCGGTCATGCCTCACCCGCTGTATTGTGCAGACGTATTTCGTGCATCGGTGCTTATAATATTATGTAGTCTACTTAGATACATATTTAGATACTTCAGCTGCTTACAACAAATATTATAGGAAACTTTGATATGAGATAGTATATGATGATTATTATATAATTATTTAATATTATCAAACTTATTATATCAGTCATCGCTTCGTCAATGTTTAATAGGCTATATCGTGCTGATTTCACATTTTCCATGTTTGGTATCATTAGGTCCGTTAAAGAAATAAAGCTTAATTGATCATTGCTAATAGAATAAAATAACCAAGATGACAAATGATGTATAATCTATTATATAGAACACTGCCCGTATACGTTAGTCCATACAAAGCCATGCTCGCACAGCCGACAAACTGAGTTTTTAGTTTGACTTTGCGCTTTACGAGACTATAATATTATTATGTCATTTTAGCTAGAAGGCTTCAGACAAGATGGGTTGCAAAGTTTGACTTTCCCCGTTACAAATTCATGCTGTTGTTTGCTTTGACTCTCAAGGAGGAATAAACGTGGACTACGATTCAAAGCCACTGTATTTTTTAAATTTTACGTATACATGAAAACTTGAAACCGTTGATTTGTGTTCTCTGTTTTTTTTTAGTAATGCACGTGTCAGTAGTGTACGCATACCAATACATATTATTACTGTAGTTAATCGTCAGCTCTGTGAGACTAGCTGTTGCTTCGCCAATCCTGGGGTATAACCGTTCACAGTGTGCGGTTATGCCCCGTACCTTGGGGCATGTCCGCACAAATGTATGCCTCTACATTTGACCAAATATTTAAATATCTGATGGGATATGCGATTTCTTAACTAACTAACAACAAAGTAATATGATTGCTGATTCTGAATGCTAAATATCACCCTCTTAGCACACACAATGCATTATCTATAGCGTGTTTCACCTTAAGTGTGCGGACATGCCCCTACTTCCCCTACCTCACGGGAAAATATTACTCAAAACCTACCATATCGGAGAACGCTATGTATATGAGGGCGCTTACGGGAACGAATTCGCTGGCGAGCTGTGCTATGCTGTTTAGGAAGCAGAAAGCTCCACCTTGCAAAAACCCTTGCCTTAATAACGGCATCTGCGAATACTTAGAGGCGACTAAGCGCAGTCGCTGTGTCTGTCCCATAACACACTGTGGAGAGAAGTGTCAGCTAAGAAACACATGCAAGAACGGCGGGTCCTGTACGTACAAGTCTACGAAGAATACAGCAAGGTGCCTGTGTAATCCACATTTCACAGGCGCGCAGTGCGAAGTTGAAACGATTGAAACGGTTGAAACAAGTGCGGGTAATGCTACTGTGGCTGCCAAGAAGGTTTGGACGACTCCGGTTATTGCCTTAGTTGGCGTGGGAATTCTGTCCATTATAGCTATTGTGATCATGGTGGCTCAAACTATTTACGCAACTACTTCTGCTGCGACGCCACACGCTGCGTAAGTCACGTCGCTTACATTTGTCCGGTCGTTATAGACGTTCCGATTGTGAGTGAGTGAGTTTATTTGGTAAAACATTATAATGCAATATAAATATAATATTTACCGAGGATAGACACATTAAAGCACACAATAGCACACTTGTTTCCAATGTGGTCCTCCAAAAAATACTAAGAATGAATTTAAGAAAATATTAAATAAATACATAAATAAATAAACACAGTAATACAATAAGACCGGTACACAAATGTCATCAATAAGACAATGTGCTAACATAAAAGGTGGTTCTATTAAAATATAATAACATGACAGTACGTAGTAACATTAAATTAACAAAAAAGTATATAAAATAGTACGTAGTAAGATCAAATTAACAAAAAAGTATTTAAAATGCCACTTTAAGGTGATAATTCGTCAGCCATCAATTTGCTGTGTAATAGGGTCGTTACCTTTTTTCTAAAACTGTTTTTAACCTGACATTGCCTTATTTTAGTAGGCAGTTTGTTCCAGTGGCATATGCTGGAATAAAAAACGGAAGTTTGCCCAGAACCCTTCACTCTTAGAATGACACATTTTTGACATTTCTGCGCATACGCATCATCAATGTGCAGCGAAACTACAACGTATTTTTGGTATAAATGCCATGAGCTATTCGTTAGCCCTCCTGTAATGATTACTGTGAAGAGTTGCTTAACATGTACAACACAATACACTATTACGTTTGTTTAAATTATTGTCACGGAGTATGGCGAACAGCAGTCACGTGGTTTACGCTTGCTATCTAAACATGCCTCAAAACTTGTTTGCCTCGTGTTAATTTGCGACAAATAAATTTGCTGAGATGTTAGATACATCCTCACGAACAGCCCGTAGTATTTATACCATACATGCTTTGTCACTTCGCTGCACATTGTAATAACTATTATTAAATTATTTATAAAGTACCATAATATCCAAAACATAGTTCCGCACAAACTTGGTAAAACATGAATATACAACATGTACGTAATAAATTAAGCTTATATGCTAAGCAAATGGGCCAAAGTCTCAAAAATGTCCAATTGACTAAAATCAATTCTTTTGTCTCTCACACCGTCAATTATTAAGTCAGTCTAATGAGATTTTCGTCCTATATTGCCACCGCTACGTGCTTTTAGGACATTGTGAAATTTGACAGCATTGTTAATTGGTAAATTGGCAGAAATTGGCCGTAAAGTGCCACAAATGGCCAAAATTACCCTTCCAATTGAAGTTTCCAAAGTTTGACGCAGTGCCATACAAAAACGGTGTTCTATTTATTTCTCTGCGTTCAATGGACAAATGTACTACGTATTGGTAATAGACAGTAGAAAACTTAGGTTTAAAGCTTGAGGAATACAAAATGTACACATCAATTTCTACAGTGACCAGTTTTTGGATGTCCAGCGTCATCGGTTTATGAGGTTCAATTACATAAATGTGCCTTTTTCTCTGTATGATACCAATACGTGTATGCTTTTCCTACATCTAAATCAAACGATATGCAAAAGAAAATATAGGCTTAGACCTAAATGTAACGAAAATACAACCCGTTTATATTAACAAAATATGATGTTGCATTTTGGCTGTGTGTCCAGCGTCATTATATAGAAACGGCTGCCTTCAAAAAATAAGAAACATACGTCATTTTTATTTTTACATATTAAACAGCAACCACACTGCTATATCACCATCAATGGCAATAGCAATATTCACAATACTTCTTGCTCAAATGAGGACAAAACCGATGTTGGAGCGTGTCCAGCGTCATTGCGTAACTAGCGTTATATCAAAAACTACTGCCAAGGGCGCAATCTGCCTTGATATATAGGAACTACGCTGATCTTTGCATCCTTGGCGGCTGTCTCCATGCTGGTGGGTACTTTTTTTGTCTAAGGCCGTAAGTGTACTTTTTCTTATAAAATGTAATATGAATGAAGCTAATATTGTAAGTTAATAAACGTAGCTCCATTTAACGTTAGTATATGTAACAGCTATGTTCTTACAAACAAATGAATGATAACATGATAGATTGCTATGTGGGAATGCTGATATATGACCATCGTAATGTCTAAGCAACTTGATGACGCTGGACACGCACATTTAACCAACAGTACATTAGCCAGACGTAGATGATGCTGACGTGCTAGCTTTTAGGCTAGATGTATTCTAGTGCACATTGGTCTTCATATTAAAGAAGGCATTCCAATTACAAATACGATGAGCACACTATTATGCACAAAACGTAATAATTGTGGATATCTGCTGATCAAAGGTAAAAAGTAGATATAAATAAGAATAATTTCTATTTAAGTATGACAAATCAATATACCTTTCATATGCCACGCAGATTACAAAACATTGTTATACATATAACGGTTTTTATAAATTGATCAAGTAATTTGAAGAATAATGGTCAAAGGGCATAATCTCTAATGGCGGTAAACCTGTACATGCAATTATAGATGAGCTTCTGCAACGCGTATGGCTCACATATTACAGTTCCCGTTACCTCACATGATCTGCCCACCTCGTGGGATTATTTTCGAAAGTAAGTAAACATTTCCCCAAACAAATACAGGTTGACTGATATTGCATTATACATTTTTAGAATACTCCGTCCACCAAAGTGGCATAGTCATGGCAAGCAATGACACGCGAATGTACTGGGTTAAAATCGCGCGCCGTTATCGTGAAAGAAAAGAAGCACAAGACCCAGCGTTTTTTGCCCATCGTGCTGCTCAGAAACGGGCTCATTAAGTCTGCACAAGTGACCTTCCAGACCAAAAGCTAAAGCCCAACGAGCGCGCAAAGTTATAAATGTAAGTAACTTTTTTGTCTTGAATATCGTTCATTCTCAAACAATTGTACACATATCTTACTAAATATTACATGTACCTTTTCTGCTACGCATCAATATTTCCATGTATACATGAATTATTATTAATGCGCAAAATGTAAATATCTTCATACAGAGCAAGACATATCGTAAAAAGAAGAACACAAAGTAGCCGAGGCGTTGGCTATCGCAGAATCTGCAGTGGCAACCCCCGAAGGTGGAAGTGTGGAGGTCGAAGTTACTCAACCCATCTATTACATCTACCACAAGTGAAATACCTATGTCTTGGCAGAGTTTGGCTGACTCAGAGTACGTACACCATCGGCTGTTGTGCGTTGTTTCCAAACTCGTTAACCATTACACCAAATGTAATATGATACGAGCGTTGCATGATATACAATTTTTCCTTCGTAAAATATGTAACATAGAGCTAAGCAACGATTCGTATACCAGCATAATAATAAATATGATATATATATATATATATATGATGTATATATATATATATATATATATATATATATATATATATATATATATATATATATATATATATATATATGGCTGTTTGTCTTGCTTTATGTTTTGCATGTTAAATAAGACATGTTTAGTTCCTGTAATATAATTATAGGTCACAGTAGAAGATTGCTATCTCTTACAAACCACCTGCATGGCTATGTTTGGATGTAACTTTCCAATGGCGTCTACACACTACCGCCCGCATGGTGATATATAATATTATACTTATTTATTTTACACGTTAATACTAACATATATTTGTAAACGTTAATTTCAAGAGACAAGTACGTTTGCGGTGTCATAGTAATATATTATGTTATAAGAACATAACAACGTGTCGTCTTCTCTAAGTACAACCTGTGTGGTTGTTTGTTTCTTTCAGAGAAACTCTGGTGGTGAAGATTAAGTTTCCTAAGCAGCATTCATCAGCAGCACAAGAATTAGCAAATGATCTGACAGCTGAACGTCCTGCTGCTGGAAAATTACCCAAGAAAAAGGTCATCTGCCCAAAAGAAGCCAATTGCCTTGAAGATAAAGACGAAGAGGCTGCAATGACGTCCATGCATGGGTTTGGAGAAACATTTAAGCCACACTACCCGAAATGAAAAAGACTATTCAGGACAAGCAAGAGCTGGTATGACCAATGTTAACACGATTTTGTAAACGCCGGTGCGCCGTGCTGACATAATAATGAGGAAGGACGGATTGAATCCTTCGCGAAACAAAGAAGTGAAAAAGGTTATCGCTGCCCACGAATCACTGGTAATGGAACTGCAAGAAACGTATGTCAGTAAAAGGCGGTCACTCTTCACTGGACGTCACCTAAAGAGATTTCGGACAGGAAGCATGGTCGCGAGGAGGTTGCATACGATATTTTCCCCACAAAATACTTTAACATTGCTACGTTCATACCATTGAATATTTAAACAAATTTATACATTAATGGACCATACCAATTTCATTATATGTATATATATATATATATATATATATATATATATATATATATATATATATATATATATATATATATATATATATATATATATATATATATATATGCATGTTTAAAGTTGTTTTCTTGTATGTCTTGTAATTCGTAATTGTAATTGATGATAATGATTTTGTTTATGTAAATGGCATTTTGCGTGTCCAGCGTCCAGCGTCATCAGTTGTTAAATGACAAATAATATGTACGTAGGATCGATATGCTGGCGACAATAATTTATTTTGGAACTATTGTGTAATTTCTCATTATTTACATTCAAGGAGTATAATAAATATCTGTATATATGTTGCACCTAATGCGTTGTCGTTCTAGTTGTTAATCAAAGTACACAAAGAGATGCTACGTCCACAATTTTAAATTAATGTATGTCACTACGAACTATAAAAAAATCAATATAAACATTATTGTCCATGTAGGTGCATGTTTAAAATCGTATGCGTATTTGTTTTGTAATTTCGGACGAAGGATAACGATTGTGTTCAATTAAAGCTACCTTGCGTGTCCAGCGTCATAAACACATACCACTTTTGTAGGTCACAGTTTCCTACTGTCGATTGCCGGACGCCTGTGACAGTTGGCATTGCTAAAGATAAATGAATGTAGTTACTGGTTATGCATAAACAACCATTTCACGTGCTTTTCTGAGATAACTGCACTAACTTAAACATTTCTACTATAACTTGTAATCATGGTTTAGATCTATTCTGTGCATAACATCCAATAAATAATATACAAATGCTTCCTGACTTTCTGGAGGGTCCAATCACATCTCGTAGTTTACCCCACAGATACTGTGCATACCCCATGAACTACAACAAGCATGTGTCTCTAATTATATTAGCTACAACAACCTTGCGTCTTTAGTGATGTCAGCTACAAAATTCATGTGTCCATAATGATGTCAGCTACAACAATCATGTGTTTCTAATGATGTCAGCTACAACAATCACGTGTCTCTAATTAGATCAGCCACAACAACCATGTGTCTTTAGTGATGTCAGCTACAACAATCATGTGTTTCTAAAGATGTCAGCTACAACAATCATGTGTCTCTAATGATGTCAGCCACAAAAATGATGTGTCTCTAATGATGTCAGCCACAACAATGATGTGTCTCAAATGATGTCAGCCATAACAATCATGTGTCTCTAATGATGTCAGCCACAACAATCATGTGTCTCTAATGACGTCAGCTACAACAACCATGTGTCGGTAATGATGCCAGCCACAACAATCATGTGTCTCAAATGATGCCAGCTACAACAATCATGTGTCTTTAATGATGTCAGCTACAACAGTCATGTGTCTCAAATGATGCCAGCTACAACAATCATGTGTCTCTAATGATGCCAGCCACAACAATCATGTGTCTCAAATGATGTCAGCTAAAACAGTCATGTGTCTCTAATTATATCAGCTACAACAATCATGTGTCTTTAATGATGTCAGCTACAACAGTCATGTGTCTCTAAATATATCAGCTACAACATTCATGTGTCTTTAATGATGTCAGCTACAACAGTCATGTGTCTCTAATGATGTCAGCTACAGCAATCACGTGTCTTTAATAATGTCAGCTACAACAGTTATGTGTCTCTAATGATGTCGGCCACAACAATCATGTGTCTCTAATGATGTCAGCCACAACAATCATGTGTCTTTAATTATGTCAGCCACAACAATCATGTATCTCTAATGATGTCAGCTACAACAATCATGTGTCTCTAATGATGTCAGCTACAACAATCATGTGTCTTTAATTATGTCAGCCACAACAATCATGTGTCTCTAATGATGTCAGCCACAACAATCATGTGTCTCTAATGATGTCAGCTACAACAATCATGTGTCGGTAATGATGTCAGCCACAACAATCATGTGTCTCTAATGATGCCAGCTACAACAATCATGTGTCTCTAATGATGTCAGCTACAACAATCATGTGTCGGTAATGATGTCAGCCACAACAATCATGTGTCTCTAATGATGTCAGCTACAACAATCATGTGTCTTTAATGATGTCAGCCACAACAATCATGTGTCTCTAATGATGTCAGCTACAACAACCATGTGTCTCTAATGATGTCAGCTACAACAATCATGTGTCGGTAATGATGTCAGCCACAACAATCATGTGTCTCTAATGATGCCAGCTACAACAATCATGTGTCTCTAATGATGCCAGCTACAACAATCATGTGTCTTTAATGATGCCAGCTACAACAGTCTTGTGTCTCTAATGATATCAGCTACAACAATCATGTGTCTTTAATGATGTCAGCTACAACAGTCATGTGTCTCTAATGATGTCAGCCACAACAATCACATGTCTTTAATGATGTCAGCTACAACAGTCATGTGTCTCTAATGATGTCAGCTACAACAGTCATGTCTCTCTAATGATGTCAGCTACAACAATCACGTGTCTTTAATGATGTCAGCCACAACAATCATGTGTCTCTAATGATGTCAGCCACAACAATCATGTGTCTCTAATGATGTCAGCCACAACAATCATGTGTCTCTAATGATGTCAGCCACAACAATCATGTGTCTCTAATGATGTTAGCCACAACAATCATGTGTCCTTAGCAGAGATGGTACATGTAATGTACTCGTACTCGAGTACATTACAAATGTACTCGAGTACGAGTACGGTTACTTTGAACATGCATGAGTACGAGTACTCAGAAAACAAATGTACTCGAGTATGAGTACGATTACTTTACAATGTACTCGAGTACGAGTACGATTACTTTAGATTGATGATTACTTTTACGATTACTTTAGAATGTAATCATGATTACTTTCACGATTACTTTAATAAATATTCTGTTTCTACCGTAAAGGAGACCTTCATGGAATCAGGTGTCATTGTTTTCTGTTGCTGTGCCAATATCCAGTGTTCTAACTGATTACTGCTAACTGCTATCCACTATCCAGATGTTGTTATTATTACTAATAATCAGATGACTTTCTCATGTGTTGAATGAACCATTTAATACTGGATTGATACTCAAGATGTCCATATATCACGACACTACAAATTAAAGGTATCATAGTGATACTGTAACAAATAGCATACAAGTGTTATAATGAGTGCCAAATTAGTGGTGGTTCAACTATGTCAATGAAGTATCAAGAGGAAAATATATTAACAATAATATCCAATTTAAATATGTCCTATATCAGATGGGACAAACAGAATAGTTGGGGATTTAGACAGGTTTACAGTTTACACTTAAACATAATGAACAGGGATTTAGCAGCTAACTGCCCAGTCATTCACACCATACTGGCAGAGCAAACAGTACAGGTGGGGCTGTGGCATGGCTTCTAAAATTACAAAGCAAGATGTTAGGGGATGCTTATCACCTGCAGTGCTTCCCAGGGACTGTCATGTGCAATATAACTTGTACTTTGTACTAAGCAGGAGGATGGGGAGATGTGGGAACAGAAGGTATTAATTAGGGAAATCTGACTGAATATTTATTTAACTTAAATCCTCAATAGTAATAAAAAATGAATACCTCGATTATTATTACATTTATTAGATTACTTCTAATATTGCCATTTTTATCTGTCTAATATATTTGCTTGCAACAGTTCATATGAAAAAAAAGTAATCGTGAGAAGTAATTGTGAGTACGATTACTTTGGTAATGTACTCGAGTACGAGTACGATTACTTTGCTTCGTACTTGAGTACGAGTACGAGTACTCAAAAAGTACTCGTACTCGAGTACAAGTATACGAGTACCCTTACTCCATCTCTGGTCTTTAGTGATGTCAGCCACAACAATCATGTGCCTCTAATAATGTCAGCCACAACAATCACGTGTCTCTAATAATGTCAGCCACAACAATCACGTGTCTCTAATAATGTCAGCCACAACAATCACATGTCTCTAATAATGTCAGCCACAACAATCATGTGTCTCTAATTACGTTAGCCACAACAATCATGTGTCTCTAACGATATATGCCACAACAATCATGTGTCTCTAATAATGTCAGCCACAACAATCATGTGTCTCTAATGATGTCAGCCACAACAATCATGTGTCTCTAATGATGTCAGCCACAACAATCATGTGTCTCTAATGATGTCAGCCACAACAATCATGTGTCTCTAATGATGTCAGCCACAACAATCATGTGTCTCTAATAATGTCAGCCATAACAATCATGTGTCTCTAATGATATTAGCCACAACAATCATGTGTCTCTAATGATGTCAGCCACAACAATCATGTGTCTCTAAAAATGTCAGCCACAACAATCACGTGTCTCTAATGATGTCAGCCACAACAATCATGTGTCTCTAATAATGTCAGCCACAACAATCATGTGTTTCTAATTACGTTAGCCACAACAATCATGTGTCTCTAATAATGTTAGCCACAACAATCATGTGTCGGTAATGATGTCAGCCACAACAATCATGTGTCTCTAATGATGTCAGCCACAACAATCATGTGTCTCTAAAAATGTCAGCCACAACAATCACGTGTCTCTAATGATGTCAGCCACAACAATCATGTGTCTCTAAAAATGTCAGCCACAACAATCATGTGTCTCTAATGATGTCAGCCACAACAGTCACGTGTCTCTAATAATGTCAGCCACAACAATCATGTGTCTCTAATTACGTTAGCCACAACAATCATGTGTCTCTAATAATGTTAGCCACAACAATGATGTGTCTTTAATTTTGTCAGCTACAACAATCATGTGTCTCTAATCATGTCAGCTACAACAATCATGTGTCTCTAAAGATGTCAGCTACAACAATCACATGTCTCTAATGATGTCAGCTACAACAATCATGTGTCTCTAAAGATGTCAGCAACAACAATCACATGTCTCTAATGATGTCAGCTACAACAATCATGTGTCTCTAATGATGTCAGCTACAACAATCACGTGTCTCTAAAGATGTCAGCCACAACAATCATGTGACTCTAATGATGTCAGCCACAACAATCACGTGTCTCTAATAAAAATGTCAGCCACAACAATCAATTGTCTGTAATGATGTCAGCCACAACAATCAATTGTCTGTAATGATGTCAGCCACAACAATCACGTGTCTCTAATTGCGTTAGCCACAACAATCATGTGTCTCTAATAATGTTAGCCACAACAATCATGTGTCTTTAATGATGTCAGCTACAACAATCATGTGTCTCTAAAGATGTCAGCTACAACAATCACATGTCTCTAATGATGTCAGCTACAACAATCATGTGTCTCTAAAGATATCAGCTACAACAATCATGTGTCTCTAAAGATGTCAGCTACAACAATCATGTGTCTCTAAAGATGTCAGCTACAACAATCATGTGTCTCTAAAGATGTCAGCTACAACAATCACATGTCTCTAATGATGTCAGCTACAAATCATGTGTCTCTAATGATGTCAGCTACAACAATCATGTGTCTCTAAAAATGTCAGCCACAACAATCACGTGTCTCTAATGATGTCAACTACAACAATCAAGTGTCTCTAATAATGTCAGCCACAACAATCACATGTCTCTAATGATGTCAGCTACAACAATCCCGTGTCTCTAAAGATGTCAGCTACAACAATCACATGTCTCTAATGATGTCAGCTACCACAATCACGTGTCTCTAAAGATGTCAGCTACAACAATCACATGTCTCTAATGATGTCAGCTACAAATCATGTGTCTCTAATGATGTCAGCTACAACAATCATGTGTCTCTAAAAATGTCAGCCACAACAATCATGTGTCTCTAATGATGTCAGCTACAACAATCAAGTGTCTCTAATAATGTCAGCCACAACAATCACATGTCTCTAATGATGTCAGCTACAACAATCCCGTGTCTCTAAAGATGTCAGCTACAACAATCACATGTCTCTAATGATGTCAGCTACAAATCATGTGTCTCTAATGAAGTCAGCTACAACAATCACATGTCTCTAATGATGTCAGCTACCACAATCACGTGTCTCTAAAGATGTCAGCTACAACAATCACATGTCTCTAATGATGTCAGCTACAAATCATGTGTCTCTAATGAAGTCAGCTACAACAATCACGTGTCTCTAAAGATGTCAGCTACAACAATCACATGTCTCTAATGATGTCAGCTACAAATCATGTGTCTCTAATGAAGTCAGCTACAACAATCATGTGTCTCTAATGATGTCAGCTACAACGATTACTTATGCAGCGATTTAAAAAATAATACCATCCATTTTGCCATAATTAATAATCGCACTTTTCTTGCAGTATTTTATCGAACAAAACCGGGTCTAAATTCGTAACGGCTGGGGTGGCGAAATCTGCCCAAAAAGGATTCGTGGTTTACAAAAAAAGTCGCAGAGATGAAGAGGACGAGGAGGTAGAACCTCCGTGGAACATGTTCTATCGGCAGCTAACTGGAATATTTGACACCAACGACGACAATGAGGATAAAGAACTGCGACCGACAATATCCGAGTTGCGACGTTTATTGAACTTTAAATAACTGTGTTTCAGACGCTACGACTACAAACAGTATTCCGCTTAAATACTTTGTGGATATGACTCCTGTTATGAGTGTACGTTGCAAATACGAACGGTATTCCACTTAAATACTTTGTGGATATGACTCGTGTTATGAGTGTACGTTGCAAATACTAACGGTATTCCACTTAAATACTTTGTGGATATGACTTGTGTTATGAGTGTACGTTGCAAATACTAACGGTATTCCACTTAAATACTTTGTGGATATGACTCGTGTTATGAGTGTACGTTGCAAATACTAACGATATTCCACTTAAATACTTTGTGGATATGACTCCTGTTATGAGTGTACATTGCAAATACGAACTGTAAACTGCTTAAATACTTTGTGGATATGACTCGTGTTATGAGTGTACATTGCAAATACGAACTGTAATCCGCTTAAATACTTTGTGGATATGACTCGTGTTATGAGTGTACGTTGCAAATACGAATGGTATTCCACTTAAATACTTTGTGGATATGACTCGTGTTATGAGTGTACGTTGGAAATACGAACTGTATTCCACTTAAATACTTTGTGGATATGACTCATGTTATGAGTGTACGTTGCAAATACGAATGGTATTCCACATAAATACTTTGTGGTTATGACTCCTGTTATGAGTGTACGTTGCAAATACTAACTGTATTCCGCTTAAATACTTTGTGGATATGACTCCTGTTATGAGTGTATGTTGGAAATACGAACTGTATTCCACTTAAATACTTTGTGGTTATGACTCATGTTATGAGTGTACGTTGCAAATACGAATGGTATTCCACTTAAATACTTTGTGGTTATGACTCCTGTTAAGGGTGTACGTTGCAAATACTAACTGTATTCCGCTTAAATACTTTGTGGATATGACTCCTGTTATGAGTGTACATTGCAAATACGAACGGTATTCCGCTTAAATACTTTGTGGATATGACTCTTGTTATGAGTGTACGTTGCAAATACGAACTGTACTCCGCTTAAATATTTTGTGGATATGACTCATGTTATGAGTGTATGTTGCAAATACAAACGGTATTCCACTTAAATACTTTGTGGATATGACTCTTGTTATGAGTGTACGTTGCAAATACGAACTGTACTCCGCTTAAATATTTTGTGGATATGACTCATGTTATGAGTGTATGTTGCAAATACAAACGGTATTCCACTTAAATACTTTGTGGATATGACTCTTGTTATGAGTGTACGTTGCAAATACGAACTGTACTCCGCTTAAATATTTTGTGGATATGACTCATGTTATGAGTGTATGTTGCAAATACAAACGGTATTCCACTTAAATACTTTGTGGATATGACTCTTGTTATGAGTGTACGTTGCAAATACGAACTGTACTCCGCTTAAATATTTTGTGGATATGACTCATGTTATGAGTGTATGTTGCAAATACAAACGGTATTCCACTTAAATACTTTGTGGATATGACTCTTGTTATGAGTGTACGTTGCAAATACGAACTGTACTCCGCTTAAATATTTTGTGGATATGACTCATGTTATGAGTGTATGTTGCAAATACAAACGGTATTCCACTTAAATACTTTGTGGATATGACTCCTGTTATGAGTGTACGTTGCAAATACGAACGGTATTCTACTTAAATACTTTGTGGATATGACTCAAGTTATGAGTGTATGTTGCAAATACGAACTGTATTCCGCTTAAATACTTTGTGGATATGACTCGTGTTATGAGTGTACGCTGCAAATACGAACAGTATTCCACTTAAATACTTTGTGGATATGATTCGTGTTATGAGTGTACGCTGCAAATACGAACAGTATTCCACTTAAATACTTTGTGGATATGATTCGTGTTATGAGTGTACGCTGCAAATACGAACAGTATTCCACTTAAATACTTTGTGGATATGACTCGTGTTATGAGTGTACGTTGCAAATACGAATGGTATTCCACTTAAATACTTTGTGGATATGACTCATCTTATGAGTGTACGTTGCAAATACGAACAGTATTCCACTTAAATACTTTGCAGGTATGACTCGTGTTATGAGTGTACGTTACGAATATGAACACTTAAATACTTTCTGATATTACTCGTGTACGAAGACGTGTACTGGCCGAGGTCACGTTTGCTGTGTGGAGAATTGATGGCGAAATGTATTGTTTTATATTGATTTCTTTACATTATTGGTGAACTGCACTGGAATGCCGTGAAACTATAGTGTGTTGCTTTGGATGATAGTGATGCTATTAACGGTGTCCTGCTGAAGAAAACGTGAAACATGAAATTGCTGTTATCAGAACAGGCGCATGTGTAACTACAGCAGTTGCCGTCATAAAGTGATACATTTTAAACTATGCCTGTGATTTCAGAGACACAAATTGTTGCATTACATGTTGATGAATGTGGACCTGACGTTGAAAGAGGTGGTCATAAAATAAAATCTCACATTTCTGAGATATGTCTTGGATAGAGGTATTAGGGCCAATGTTCAGAACAGGCCCATGGTTAGTTCTCTCTGGGTTGTTGTGCTTACATTTTTCCAGTCGTTATAAACTTTCCGATTGGCATTTCTGCGCATGCGCGATAAATGTAAAATCATCAATGTGCAGTGAGATTACTCAGCATTTTTTGTATAAATGCCACGGGCTGTTCGATAACTCTCCTGTGATGATGACTGCGAAGTGTTGCTTACAATTTCGTTCAATACAATAAAATATGACATTTGTTTAAATCCCTGTCACGGATTATGGCGCACTACAGTCACGTGATTTACGCTTGCTATCAAAACATGCTTCGAAACTTGTTTGCCTCATATTCAGAGGCTATATACATCCTAACGAACAACCCGCAGTCTTTATACAATACATGCTTTGTTCTTTTGCTGCACATTGATGATTTTACATTTTACGCGCATGCCTAGAAACGTCAATCGGAACGTTTATGACACCGATAAAATGGAAGTGCTACAACATGTCATACAATATTGTTGGAACGGATTACAACAGCATCACAGTTTTGCGACGGTTGAATAATAACATATTTTATTTACAAATACATCAAGTTGGTATAGTCATTATTACACGGACAAAGTTTCCATATTCTACAATGACTACACAAGACGTAAAGTAGGTAGGTGTAAATTATGTTACAGTGAATAGGTAACATGTAAGCTTTACACAATATTTCCATTGTGTAAATATCATAGTAGTGAAGTATATGGCGTATCTACAAACATACACACTGCGAGAAAAATCACATCTGTATGTTTTTATCGTAAAATTATATTGACATTTGTCAACTGTCAAGTGGCGTTAGCACTGTCAAATGTCACCATAATTTTGATCTGTGCCACGGTTGTCATTAGTATGACGTTGTACTGCCACTGTGTCATAAGTCTAGTGACAAGGAGTGTCACCTTAAGTGGTGTCACCTCTAGTGTCACGTCAAGTGCCAGGTCAAGTATCACCTCAAGTGACACTAGCCTTGTGGCTTGTGTTTGTCCAAGTAGTCCTTAGCTTCGTTGATCTTCGATGCCAGATAGGGGGAGCCACCTGCAAGTGTCATACACACATATATAATGTTAGCACTATCAATCAACACGGTTCGTACACATCTGGACATTTGAAATTCAAGGGTATTCAAGACTTCAGGGCTATTTGAAAAATAAATGCAAGACTGTTTTAATGATATATGTACTTTAAAGCGCATTAAAAATTTGTTAACATTAAACATTTCACTAGAGTAAGAAAACAATGGCGCTGACCACAATGAAATGCCAATTGCCCAATGTGCACAAGTTATTTTTGTGCATAGGCTTTTCTTTTTCTGGCTGTTATCCGTCACAACAATTGAGTCAAAACAGTATTTTATTGACCCCAATTAAATTCAAGACTTTTCAAGACTACTTTCTAAAATTCAAGGATTTCAAGGCCTTGAATTTGGTCCAATCAAATTCAAGGCTTTTCAAGACTTTCAACGTCCTGTACGTAGGACCCTGAATCAATCAATGAATCAATCAATGAATCAATCAATGAATCAATCAATGAATCAATCAATGAATCAATCAATGAATCAATCAATGAATCAATCAATGAATCAATCAATGAATCAATCAATGAATCAATCAATGAATCAATCAATCGACTGATCCATCCGTCCGTCCGTCCGTCCGTCCGTCCGTCCGTCCGTCCGTCCGTCCGTCCGTCCGTCCGTCCGTCCGTCCGTCCGTCAGCAGTCGGTCGGTGACATGGTCCGTTCACGGCTTTTAATTTTTATTGCAAAATCATGTTATACAGTATAAATTATACCTATTATAGCATAAAGACAGTCAAAATATGTTTTTATGTACTACTTAGGGGTTGAAAATAGACGCAGTAAGGGGTGCTTAACTCTGTTTACACATCGACCATCGCGTTTTCGAAACCGTTATTGGCGTGGCTAAAAGCCCAGAAGGAAATGCATGATCACGTGATGCAGTATCACTTGAACACAAGTTGACGCCACTAACGCCACACCCAGCCAGGTGCACAGCTCCCAGTTGGTAAAGGTCAAAGGGTGGGTGTCACTCGCGGCAATTTGAGTGACAGCGTATATAAACATTAGACTTTTAACATTACGAAGTCAGTTCTGTTTCGATAAAACATTTATTGGCGGTCAGGACGCTATGTACAATAGTTATAACTTATATTGATTAACATGATTTTGCAATAAAAATAAAAAGCCACAAACTTATCATGTCACTTTAATGACAAGTGATATTTCCATTCATGAGTATAGATGTAAGACCACATTTGAGTTTCCCACAGGCGGCCATTATCACGTTTTGTTTATTGCCTGCTAGGATTATTTATTCTCCTACATGGTAGTCACATTATCAAACATTAATTAGCCTTCATTTACGCACGTGCTCTATAAAATTACCGCAGTTCCAACACCTAATTTTCCCACAATCCAATCTCTAATATGACAACATGGTTTGTGGGAACCTGAGGTATTAGAATTTAACAAACTTTCAACAGCACGTGACGTCTACCAGTGGAGGAAAAATACGCTGTGAAATTGTTGATAACAGGTCTATTTAAATTTGACAGGAAATGGAGGAAACGTTATAATGGCCGCCTACGAAAATGGAAATGTGGTTAGGCCACATCACTTCCTGTGTGACAAAGTTGAAATAGACCACTTTCTCTATCATGCTGACCTGTTCTCTGTTACCCCCTCTAATTACTAGGGTGTTGGGCCATTTCACGGTATTTGTGAAGTGACATAAAAAATATTAAAATCTGAATTTGAGCAAAATACCAATTGTATATGTTAGATGACATCTAACATATGACATGATTTCTGAAATTACTGGAAATTGGCATTTGGGTCAAAACTGCGCATTTTTAATATGCAAATTAGCTATTTATCACGAAACAATGGATTTCAGCATTGCGGACAGGACAAATGTTTTTTTAAGTTTTCTCGTGGTGTATTTAACTTTAGGTCAATTACTGTTGTTGACAGCATTAGTGTTATGTCTAAGTATAACATGATGCAGTTTTAATTTTTTTATAAATGTGAAGCCATACAAAATCCACTTCACAGACCCAAGGTGTCCTGTCCGCAACGTTTTCGGTCGAAAAGTTTTAATTTCACCCAAAAATAGTTGGATTTGAAAACCCAAACTTTATATTCTCTTAGCTGGGGTATATCTGAATAATATCAACCAAAAGTAAAGACAAAAATATAACACACTTCATGGGAAACCACAACTCATTTCTGTTGCGGACAGGACAAAAACATTGCGGACAGGACATAAAATGACTCAAAAGTTATTTTTGAACAGAAAACTGTTATTATGTTATAACTATAGCTGGGGTATATCTGAATAATATCAACCAAAAGGAAAGACAACAATATAACACACTTCATGGGAAACACAACTCATTTCTGTTGTGGACAGGACAAAAACGTTGCGGACAGGACATATAATACCTCAAAAGTTATTTTTGACAAGAAAACTGTTAAATGGTAATTAATATTAAATCCATCATGGAGAACGCTGTATACATGTCACACTAGATAATAAAGTTATTTTATTTTTATTAAAATGCATTTTAATTCATTTATATGCAAAGTGAAAAAGTGTCCTGTCCGCAATGCTCTGTCCATGTCCTGTCCGCAACGCATTTTATTTCACATTTTCTCCCCCAAAATTGAAATTCCAAAGATTTGATTTTGTTATCATATGAAGTGGTACCAAAGTACTTCACTTTCATGCATTCAAACTTTTAAAATATACTCAAGAATAATTTCTGTGAAAGAAATAAGTCTCTAACTGTCCTGTCCGCAACAAAACGAATACAGTGAAATGGCCCTGTTCTACGTACCTCTGTCTGGGTGGTTCGCCAACATTATCCTTTTGTGTGCGTCTTTAATCTTCGTCTTACTCGCTGACGGACTGAAAACAGTGCATTGTATCTGTCAATAACAATTCATGTCAAAAGAAATACACATTGCCGGAATTCCAAAATTTTCAGGTAAAACCTGTTGTAGACAGGTAGAAACATCAGAGGTTGGGTAAACAATGAAAGAGCAAAAGAAAGGTCTTAAAAAATCACATGAAGGTAAGGGTAAAGGTAAGTTCTTATATAGCGCAGTATCCAATCCTCAGGATTACTCCATCCGCTTTACACTTTACTTCCCTGACAGACCTGTTCAATCAGACACCATCTCAACTTCTCTGGGAAGCATCCAGTCATCTGCTACAATTAATGCACAAAGACTGCTCGTACATATATCCACCTCTGTCTATAGCCAGATACTGATTTATACAGCTGAGCGAACTGGAGCAATGTAGAGTGGAAAAATTTGCCCAGGTTCTTGCAGTCGTGAGGCTCAAGTTCTACCCGTAAACTAAAATCCCTACTGAATTCATATTATTCAAATTGCCCTTGTATATATTATGCCCATTTCTGCCAATATACAAAACATTAACAAATCATAAATCCCACATAATACTAATAAGCCGTACAACTGACCTTTTTGTATGTGCAAATATTGACCATAACACAATGCTGACCCACAGTAATTTCCTCTTACAAATAATAATCTGGCCAGGGCTTTACACAGGGTAACATGTGTATATATCTGATATACATAAAGGCCAGTTGAAATGTATTTTATGACCCCAAATAAACTACCCGGTACTTTTTGAGGCATAAATGACAATATATAATATTGTATAGTGCAATGGCTCAGGGGTAGACTGTCCGTAGAGCCTCGAACTCTCGACTAAGAGAACCCGGGTTTCAATCCTGTGCTGCGGTGTTAAAACCATGGGCACATTTCTTCACTCGACATTGCTCCAGTTCACTCAGCTGTATAAATGAGTACCTGGCTTTAGACAGTGGTGGATATGTGTACGAGCAGCCTTCGCGCATTAATTGTAGCATATGGCTGGATGCTTCCCAGAGAAGCCGAGATGGTGTCTGAGTGAACAGGTCTGTCAGGGAAGTAAAGTGCTTTGAACGGTCCTGAGGACTGGATACTGTGCTATATATGAAGTAACCTTATATATATATATATATATATGTATATATATATATATGATTTTTAAAGACTTTGCTGCTTCTTTTCTACGCGTCCAATGATATTTCTACACGTCCTCAGTGGGTGGACCAATGTGTCAGGGTCCGTACACATCAGAACATTTGAAATTCAAGGCTATTTGAAAAAGAAATTCAAGACTGTTTTAATGACACATGTACTTTTAAGTACAGTAAAATTAAGTTAACATTACATTTTTTACTCGACTAAGAAAACAATGGCGCCGACCACAATGAAATGCTGATTGCCAAATGTGCACAAGTAATTTTTTTGCATAGGCTTTTCCTTTTCCGGCTGTTATTTGTCACAACATTTGAGTCAAAACAATATTTTCAAGACTATAGTAAATATACTGTTCATGGCTCCAAGAATGGCTTATTGTAGTATAATTAACTTACTTTGGAGCTTAATGTCGAAGCTGAGTAAGACTAGTTTGTAAAATTCAAGGATTTCAAGGCCTTGAATTTGGTTCAATCAAATTCAAGGTTTTTCAAGACTTTCAAGGACCCATATGGATCCTGATGGATCTTAGCCTCGATTAACCAGACTTCGTGAGATGGCAGCACTTTTCAGCCCCTTGACTCCGCCTGGGATATCAATGGGGATTTAATGGGCTGCCGATGTAACCGACAAGGCGGGCTTACCCCAGATTAGTGTAGAAACGCTGATTGGCTCTCAAGCCGAATTAAAAATAATACATTAAACAACAATACTTTTTTATATCAGATAATGCTGTATTATAAAATTATTCAAATTAAACTTATACTAACACAAAAATAAACCGAAATACAAATTCACAGTTGTTGATAAATAGGAATTACGACAGGAATAACCAGTATCCATGAGGCGGCAGCATTGTTTAGATCACACGGATAACATTCAAAAGCCAGCCAAGTCACAAGATTGCCTTCTCGACGAAACTACGCAGTCGGTTAAGTGAGACTAAACGGATCTCTGCTTACTAGTTACCCATTGCAAATATCCTCTTAAAGGGATACTCCAGTCAGTGAGAGGTTCACAGTATTAACTTAAATATGTATACTATTATTGGTTGTGCATAGTAAGTGTGCACAACGATCGTTAATAAACAATTAGTTGTAGTTTAATGGTATCAAAAACATGCTATGTTAGATTCAGGGCGCTGCCATCTTGAGACTTATGCGCCAGTGACGTAAGCCAAATTGTTTACATCACTGGTGCATTGTTGAAAAAGGCAAGGATTGGCGGAATCTTCGCTAATAATTGTGATTGTGACATAAGCAATCCGCGACGTACTGGATACATCAAATACCATTGGACAGACACAGGATGTTCGAACGTGCATGCGCCAGTGACGTAAGCGATTTACGTCACTGGAGCATAAGTCTCACGATGGCAGCGCCCTGAATCCAACATGGAGTGTTTCTTGTACAATTATACTATAATTAATTGTTTATCAACGATCTTTGTGCACAATTACTATGCACAACCAATATATCATACAGATGCAAGTAAATGGTGTGAATCTCTCACTGATTGGAGTATCCCTTTAAATAACTATGCTGACTAACTCCAGGAAGAAGAACAGACATGTTTGCCCTAAAAGAAAACAAAGTCAGGAATAATCTTGCTTAACTGACTCTTGCCCGGCTGTGTAATTTCACAGAGAAGACAGTCTGGTGACTCAGTTGGCTTTTAAGTGTTATTCGTGTCCGAAGCTAAAAAGTACTCCCACCTCAGAGAGCCTGGGTAACCGAGGCTATGTCATGAAAAAACAATGAGACACAATGGCATGTATTTGGCATAAACATCTTAAAACTTCAAACAGTGACGTAAAAGACTGCCAAAGTGAAAATGTGTACACGTACGGTAACATGCCTAACTGAAAGCACTTTCCAAACTGAAAATATCTGTCAAGGTAAATTATACTATACGGAAGAAAAACAAGATGAACTTACCTCACTCCCAATATTAAACCAGCCTCTCTTTTGGACATTTTGGGGTCAAATCCTCCCTTGTAATATTTGCTGTTCTGTACAGAAATAACAAGAGAACAACATGAAGGACATTGCAGGTTCTTACAGGTCATTTTCTGGCTTGTATTAGGCATTCCTGCCTCTTGTGCCAGCTCTGTCTTGTGTGTTGTTCTAAGACTGTGCGCATGCGTTACAAAGTGACACAGTCCATAGTAGAGGTGGTGCAATAAAATATGTTTTTATAATTTATTTTATATGATGGTTTTCCATAACTTATCGAATTTTCCTTCCAATGACTGGACCACCACAGACTGTGCAGACTATTGAATACATCCCTACTTCGGTATATTAATAATTTTTTCTAATGTTTAATCAGCATCTGTCTTTAAATATTTTTAGGTTGTGTCCTCTAATTAATTATTGAATCATTTCCCCTTAATGTAATAAAATCTGACGTAACTGCAGAATCATATTTTCCTAGGTTAAGATCTGGTAAATTTCACTCCAAGGTAAGTTGTGTTGCTCGACGCTGAACATTTTCAAGAGCTGTTATATGTTTCATTAAATACTCCATACCTGGTTTGCGTATTCAAAGACATGCCACTTATACTACACAATTGCAACCATGGAACCATAACATGTGTAATTCAACAGAGGGGCTCCATTCATTTTAATTGTCGACACATTTATTACTGTTGCTCTCTTGATTAAATATTCCTGTACACACTTATAATATCTTTCAGAGATTTTGTTGACAAACCAAAAAAATAAATCTATATCCAAAATATATCTGCTTAAAAACTGAACATTAACAGAACTAGTTTAATACTTTTAACTAACAATTACTGTGGAACAAAATTCTTGATCTGTAATGTGTCTCGTAACGTGTCCTGTAATGTGTCCCGTATCGTGTCCTGTAACATGTTCTGTATCGTATCCCGCAACGTGTCCCGTAACGTGTCCCGTAACGTGTCCCGTATCGTGTCCTGTATCGTGTTCTGTAACGTGTCCTGTAACGTGTCCTGCATCGTGTCCTGTAACGTGTCTTGTAACGTGTCCTGTAATGTGTCCTGTAATGTGTCCTGTAATGTGTCCTGCTAACATATAAATGATGTGTCATGTTGATTATGTACACTATAATGTCTTTTCCTACTGCAAAAGCTAAAATGTTTAAATGTTAGCCAGCATTTTCCACCAACTTTTATAGCGAATGTATACAACAAATAGAGAGCGTTCTATCTTTTAACATAATTTTTGTAAAGGACATTTTATTTATATATATTTATTTATTAACTAGTTTACACCACAATTATTATTAAATAGATAATCTATTATTTAACCCATTAGACCCCACGCGTCCGAAAGCGTCCGGGTCGCTCCTCCCCAGAGCGCCCGAAAGCGTCCGGTGGTGAAAAAGCCTCTAGCTGTGGCCCCATCTTGCGGATACTTAAGAGACTAATTCCCATTGATTCTTTGATATCTTAGCTATGAATCCTGGGTAATTTTGACGTGGGTTTGCATTGAAAAATTTCGAGTGTTTCATGATTGAAGTTCATCATCTGTGGACCTTCAAAAATGGCGGCGCCTTGCACATCGTAGCTGTTTACTACTGATTAAGTTTGTGCTTATATATCGTTGGATTGGACACTTCTGACATTGAACTGAAGGTAAGTTTACATTACGTTCGAAATACAACTGAATGAGCGATAAAATGGATGAATTTAATGATCGGAGCTGTGTTTATGTTTCGTTGTCGAAGTTGGGTGACCACCAGTCGGATATATGAAAATTAGGTGTTTTATTATAACAAATCATTAGGTAACATTGTTAATTTTTCTAATGGTTGACATTTCGTTGTTTCAGGTGTCAAAATACCAGTCATCCACGATGTCAACATACACATTGGCAAGACACAGACGTCACATATAGGGTGTTGACAACCAAGATAAAAGTCTTGCATAGCTGTGTTTCCTGTCCATATCCAGATAAAATGAACTGATTTATATAGTACTATGTCTAAACAAGGCAGAGCATCTGTAAATAGAACAATATAATACATTTTATGTGAATAAAACATGATATTCTACTGTATTGTTGTCCAGAATTGTAATGTTCTATGTTTGTCACCTACATATAACAACATATTTTTTACCAACATACACCATAGTTACATCATTTTAAAGATAATTATATGAACATCAAAATAAACACAACTTGCAATTATAGAAAATCAGTACTTTTGAAGATACAACTTAAAATGTGCAAGCACCCCGAATTGGTGAAATCAGTGGCTGCAGCTTGGGGAACAGCAGCACAAGTCAATTTAACCGGCTGGGGTCTAATGGGTTAAATGTTGTCTTTATTTATTTATTATATGAAATTTTCTTTTCCATTTTAAAGAACAAAAGATGTACAATGTATATCTTATATCTATATCTTATATTTATTTGCCATATTTCATTTTATTGTATATATAAACACTATATGAGTCAACGCCAGACTACATTCCAATTCAGCATGTAATGCGTGTTGAATATGGCTTTATTATTATTTATTAAACGGTACGGCAATGTCAGTAGCAATAATAAAATAAAGTTGTCAACACAACTAGCAAGTTGATTGTCAATGAACAGAAACACCAGTATATATTGCTGCACTAAATGGAAAGCCAGTCAAATACTATACCATACTGCCCATTGTCTGAATGAAACTTTTAGAAACTTCCACCAGGGAGACGTCTAAAGGTTACATTAGCTAGAAAGAGCCTTTTAAAGAATTTATTTATATACCTCTGCCATTTTAATGTACTGTATACAACAGCATTCACATAGGAACATTGTATGATGTCATGACTCAATTTATTATTAAATTATTCCATCTATGTATTGTACTTATTTATTGAATCTTATTTTTTTGGTATATACATATTATTATTATTGTAATACTGTCTTATCAAAACACTTTTAAAAGAAATATTGCTTGATCATTTATTTATCCTACCTATTTATTGCACTTATTTATATACCTAAAGTATTAATATTGAGCAATTTGTGTGATTATTATTATTTTATTTGTCTTATCACTGTATCTAGATCACCAATCTATTAGTTATTTCTGATATTTTGATGTGTAATTGAAGAAAAAAAATCATGTTTTAATGTAATACGTAAAATGGACGAAAATGTATTTTGAATCTTGAATTGAGATATTCCACACTTACTGCGCCAATGGGTAATTCAGCCATCTGTTTCTTCAATAAAGAACTTGCCACTTTGCCATACTTTATCGCATATCGACCTGAAGCACAAACAAAGTACATACCTGGTAGTAGCAGATATAGCGTAATCATACTCTGTACTCGTATTCATACTCGAGTACGAGTACTTTGATTAGAAATGTTGTTATTGTAATGTATTTGACATTTAAAATAAACAGGACATTTAAAATTCTTAAATGCACCATATTTGTATTTGATTCAGAAACCATACCAACCTGATAAAGTCATCTGATTATTAATAATAATAACACCTGGATAGTGGATAGCAGTAATCAGTTAGAACACTAGACAATGACACAGCAACAGAACAAGACACCTAGGGATTCCATGAAAGTTGCCTTTATGTTAGAAACAAGATATTCATTAAAGTAATCATGAATGTAATCATGATTACATTCTAATCAATGTAATCGTACTCGAGTACATTGTAAAGTAATCGTACTCATACTCGAGTACATTTGTTTTCTGAGTACTTGTACTCGTGCATGTTCAAAATAATCGTACTCGATTACATTTGTATTGTAATCACTCCATCTCTGGGTATTAGCCATCTAAACCTGGGTGATTAGACACATTGTTAACTCAGCCAATTAAACATGACAGCTCCCTAGTGGTATTTGGAAGAAGAGAAGAAGAAATAATAATACTAGCATAATAATAATAATTGTAAAACTTCTATAGTGCCTAAATCCTTTAAAATATTCAAGCGCAGAGGCACAACAAACAAAATCATTTAGCTGGTCATACACAGGGACAGGCAGAAATCATCATTGGAGCATGGAACCACTGAAATCCTATGGTTGAAAAGCAATTTCAAACAAATATGTTTACATTTCCTTGCGAAAGTTGTCTGTAGTTTCGGAAGATTGATTCCAAATTGTTGAGCCACAGAGAAAGCATACACCAGGAATGGTGAGTTGGAGTATGCACCAATATAACATTATTTTGTATATACACAGTTACATGCAGTAGATGTGCAAGTCATATACTCAGTAGTATTTGTGGTAGCTGCTTTTAATTGTTTTGATGTGCATTCAAAACTCTGTAGAGATTGGTCGTTGCACAGGACGGGTCTCTGCATTATGCTATGCTAGAAACTCACCTGCAAAGCCAATAGCTGCCAGCCCCAGACCAGCTGCAACAAGGCCACTCTGGAACAGTTGGGTTATTCATTATGTACAAAGGCTTGACTGATTGATATAGGGTGGGGTGGATGACATATTGATCTTTGCTATCTAGACAACCGGACTAGTTATTAGGAAGGTTTACTAGTCCGGCAAGTCCCCCGTTATCTTTACTAGTGTATGAACTAGCGGACTAGGGGGTAGTTCTGCCCCTGTAAATGGTTTACGTCACAGGTGCATGCACATTCGGGCATCCTATGTATATCCAATGGTATTTGATGTATTCAGTACGTCGCGGATTGCTTACGTCACAATCACAATACTTAGCAAAGGTTATGCCCATCCTTGCCGTTTTAAACAATGCACCAGTGACATAAACGATTTGGCTTACGTAACTGGTGCATAAGTCTCAAGATGGCAGGCTTTTTGGCAGCGCCCTGAATCCAACATGGAGTGTTTCTGGTACTATAATAAATTGTCTACTGCACAATTACTAGGCACAACCATTATAGTACACTTAATACTGTGAGTGTGAGTAAGTGAGTTTATTTGGTAAAACATTATAATACATATAAATATAATATTTACCGAGGATAGACACATTAAAGCACACAATAGCACACTTGTTTCCAATGTGGTCCTCCAATACTGCACGATTCTCTCACTGACTAGAGTATCCACTTAAGTTAAGCCTGTTTAAGTAAAATTTCAACAGATAAAACAGTTAACAAGAAAATGGGCACTTACGTAGAATTCAGATCCACCTCAATTTGTCATTATAACTGTATTTTTGCCAACATTTGATACTTCACTTTGTTCATTTAATCATTCAACATCATTTTAGTGGACTTTTGGGGTCAAAAAGACGGTGCCATAGGCATAAAAATGGCATCGTTCATTCCATGTGCACGCCACAGTAATACACGGCCGCTGTGCTTGTGGCTGGCACAAATCGGAGCACTATTTGGGTCTCAAAACGCAATATTATTAGTAAAACATAAATATACCTGGGAATGCTGATTTATTAGGCCAATTTTAGGGTTATGATTACAGTTAGTGCGAGGTATCCAATGTAGGCAACTATACAATGATAACGGTACACTTGAGGTGGGTCCGAATTCTATACAAGTTCCAGAAACCGGCCTCATCCTCCGCAGGCCATGATGATGCAATGTAACTACTACAAATACTAGTACTACGTCTGCAACGACACCACCGTCGGCGTTCGACAGTTGAGCGATAATAGGGAATACAATAAATACCATGCTTGAAATGCGTTGCCACAGAAGATCGAAATATTCTCAGATAGGCAAGAGGACTACTGAATTAAGAGGATACGATGGCGCAATATCTTCCAGTTATGTTTTGCCGAAATCGTAACTAAACACAACGCCACATTTCGTGTCTGACACACGCGAAGGTCGACCGGATGTACTATATTATTTCACTTCCGGTCACTGGTACACTGTCGGAATTGTTGCGAACTAACGGTGAGGTGCCGTACTTGTCAAAACTGTTATTTTACTCAAAAGGTCTCGTTTATTCATCAATGTAGTTGTTTCATTTTGGGGAAACGATGCTCAGATGTGGGTGCTAATTACGCTGAATTAAGTGGACGTGTCATAGGTGGATCGTGCATGACACATACGACAACACACGACCTCTCGTGTACAGTACACGCTGACGCTGTCTGTCTGACACTGACACTGACAGTGACAGTAAGTGACTGAGTAACACGGTCGCGTCTTTTGTAACTGCTGTCACTGTTTTGTCTGCGACAAGCTTATCACAAACAGTTGCGTGCCATGGTCGCATAACAGTTTAAACTTTAGTTTTCCATTCTGAACTAATAAATAAGTGTATTTAAAAAGGCTAATATAAATATATATATATTTTAAGTCGGTTAAAACAAGTCAAGTTACATATATACTGACTAGTTTCCAACCAAAAAATGAAATAGGCCTAATTCAATGAATACATCTAATAATAAACAACACAATTGTACAAAATAATATCTACACATTCTATATCCCATTGCAATAGTTGAATAGGGTGTGTAGGGGAAATAGGGGCATATCCGCACACTGAGGCATGTCCGCACACCCTATTATTTGCGCATCGCGTAAAATCTGGTTAGTGGAATCATGCTAAGCAGCATCGTCTAACCCCCAAATCAACCACTTGCATATACTTTTTGATAGAAGTGAATAAGTAAAAAGTTATATGACATAAAATGTTATTTTCGTAAACACTGATGTAATTTTACTCATATGCTGTTATGTGTATTACTTTAACTGTAAGACGTGCATATGCATTTTCTTTCATAATTCCAAATTGCATTTTAATGTATTATGATGTGTGAAATAAAGGATACTTTCATAAGTAGCATTTTCGCGCAATTCAGAATGATTCACGTATTGGATGCTTGGGGCATGTTCGCACAGGCCTGTGCGGTCATGCCCCACCCGCTGTGCAGACGTATTTCGTGCATCGGTGCTTATAATATTATGTAGTCTACTTAGATACATATTTAGATACTTCAGTTGCTTACCACAAATATAATAGAACATTTTGATGTGAGATAGTATATGATGATTATTATATAATTATTTAATATTATCGAACTTATTATATCATTCATCGCTTCGTCAATGTGTAATAGGCTATATCGTGCTGACGTCACATTTTTCATGTTGGGTATCATTAGGTCCGTTAAAAAAATTAAGCTTAAATTAATTGATCATTGCTCATAGACTAAAATAACCAAGATGACAAATGATGTATAATCTATAATATAGAACTTTGCCCGTATACGTTAGTCCATATAAAGCCATGCTCGCACAGCCGACAAAATGAGTTTTTAGTTTGACTTTGCGCTTTACGAGACTATGCTGTTTTAGCTAGAAGGCTTCAGACAAGCTGGATTGCAAACGTTGACTTTCCCCGTTACAAAATCATGCTGTTGTTTGCTTTGACTCTCAAGGATTATGATTCAAGGCCACTGTATTTTCGAACTCTACGTATATATGAAATCTTGAAACCGTTGATTTGTGTTCTCTGGTGTGTTTTTTTGGAGTAATGCACGTGTCAATAGTGTACACATACCAATACATATTATTATTGCAGTTAATGGTCAGCTCTGTGAGACCAGCTGTTGTTTTGCCATACCTAGGGCATAACCGTACACAGTGTGCGGCTATGCCCCGTACCTTGGGGCATGTCCGCACAAACCTATGCCTCTACATTTGACCAAATATTTAAATATCTGATGGGATATCCGATTTCTCAACTAACTAACAACAAAGTAATATGATTGCTCATTCTGAATACTAAATAACACCCTCTTAGCACAGACAGTATCTATAGCTTGTTTCACCTTAAGTGTGCGGACATGCCACTACTTCCCCTAAGTCTCGCGCGCGAAAACGAGGCTGGGGGCAGTTGGGGGCAGGAGGTCCATATTCTCCATGTTAATGTATAGGACTTTGTTTTGTTTTTGGTTGTAATAATCGAACTGTTCCAGTCTAACTATTTCAGTTGTACTGTCCGAAGGATTATTACAAGCAGAAGCAGTGGAACACTTTGCCGGTGACAATGATCACGGAAATCATGAATTTTAATCGATTATAATGGTGGTTGCCATGGCAATAGCGGCAAGTACTTGCGTTTGGCGATCTTGACTAATAATGAAAACTGCCATTTTTCGCGTAGTACAACCTGTTTGGGGCAAACGTACACATGTGTTATGATTATGCGAATTTAGACAACTTGTCAGATATAAGTGCTTATCGAAACCACAATGTACAGCAATGTAAAATGCAAATCCCGTAAACTATTTTATTGTGTATTATTTTTGTGACCAGTCCCCAATTGTCTCGCTTAGACCACAATGAGCTCCAATCGCGCGGAGTCACGCCATTTATCGTGACACACTTACCCCCAGATCCATCCTAGCTTGCAAACCACCACCAGGAGAGGGGTTGCTGCCCTATGCTACAGTACCTGGGAATCTCTGTACCCCTTCCTTGTTGATCATATCCATAAACTAAGGATTTGAGCAGAGTTAAACTATAAAATTATTACAAATGACTTTACCAGTCGTTACTGTGTCACCCATAAAAAAACCAGTGTAAATACCCCCCAATTAATTCTAAGTGAGATTCCCAATTGATATAATTACCCATTCTCATCCTAAACACGGCTTGCAACACGACTAGCATCACAAATATATTACATGACCAGAGGCTGACCACACTCGTCGTGAGTAATTTCATTGGCCGAAGTTGAAAGAGGAGTTTGTCAACTGAAGTAAGGATGAGAAGAACTGGTACTGACGTGGTCAGTGACTCCAGCAAACAGGGAACCATTTCTGAACCAGTAGGCACATATACTGGTTTATAACTGGTACTGCTCCACCAGTAAGGGTTTTCAAGTGTATTCACGTGAATACACGTGTTCTGCCTGTTGTCACAAGTTTTGAACGACTTTGACACGAGTCGTACTGGGTCAGAACTGGTACGGTTTCACTGGTATGTGCCACCACGTGAAAAACTTGTGATTTCACGGTAAACACGTGTCGACACACCAAATTTGTTCACAGAATCTGGTGAATTCACGTGAATTGAGCCAGTTGAATTCGTGAATTCACTTATGGAACATGTGAAATCACGGGTCGTTGTTTGCTGGGATATCGACCCTTTGTGTGCGTGTGAATGTTGAGATCTACTAAGTTAGTTTACATTTGGTACAGCCATTCAAACAGGAGCTCTGTGGGCCAGCACAGCCATCATTGCAATTCCCGTTTCATATGCTATTGTAGATACCGGGTATGTGCATTTTGATTTTAACATAGTGTACACATTTCATTTTTAAATACATATACTTAAGATACAAGATACAAGAAGCTTTATTTAACGTCGGTTACATGATAATTAGGTAACATTAGCTCATCTGAGCTATTTTCCGACAAAACGAGTATAAAGCAACGAGACGACATAAAACCATAACAAGCATACAGAGTATTTTAAAATGACAGCAATTATACGTATAAAATAGGGTAATGAGTACAAAATAAATATAATAATATTACATGCATGTATAATATATATATATAATTTTTTTTTTTTTTTTTGGCTTCATAAAACATGCAAAGTATATTGGGTTAAAATAGATTGAAATAATATATAATTTAAGACATTAGCATAAATATAAATGTAGAGATGTATATTGACTAAACTTATTAAAATAATAAATACTTTAAAACATAAAAATAAATAGATCTAAAGAATAAATTTAAGGATTAAAATATTTTACACATATCCATATATACAATGAAAGCTATATTCATAATATTGGCATGGCGACAAACATGTTAGATGTTAACTGTTTACCTGCATATAGAGCAATTACTATTCTAGCTGGTTTTCACACTTGTTAGATATTTAAAAATTGATTTCAGAAGGCGTTGTTGCATCCTCTGCATCACACACACCAAAAACCCTTCATCTGCCCCAGAAGGGGGGAGGGTCTTTCCATACATGTGAACGCAACCAAAAGCTGTTGCTGTCATCACTTAGATTTTTGAACAGATCAGTACGATGAGAGCCTTTAAAATTAGAAAGAATCCAGAATGTGAGCGTTCTAGCTTAAATAGTTTTCAAGTTATGGCAGTTTGAAATTTGGGACTTTATATATTTTGAGTGATATTTTGAATAAATCATGATGCGTATCAACTTGCTGCACGTTAACCATACACTATATTTATGGTCTAATTGTAGCTATGTAATCTCTACATTATAGAGAACAAATGCACACAATTTCACTGACACACGCTAAAGAGTGCAGAAGAAATGTGAATAAAATTATTTATTTTTAACAAGCTGTCGAAAAATGTCCAAGTCCCAAATTTCAAACTGCTGTAACTTGAACACTATTTAAGCCAGAATGCTCCAATTTTTTATTCTTGCTAATCTTCAAAGGCTCCCACCGTACTGGTCTATTCAAAAATCTAAGAGATGACAGCAACCAATTTCTGGAATTTTGGTTGTGTTCACTTGGAATGACCCTGGAGTATTAATTTACCCTCAAGAAATAGTGCATACAGTAATAGCTTCCCAAGTAATTAAACTGAGTCATGTTTTCATATGTATATAATATATATATAAATATACACATGTGTGTGTGTGTGTGTGTGTGTGTGTGTGTGTGTGTGTGTGTGTGTGTGTGTGTGTGTGTGTGTGTGTGTGTGTGTGTGTGTGTGTGTGTGTGTGTGTGTGTGTGTGTGTGTGTGTGTGTGTGTGTGTGTGTGTGTGTGTGTGTGTGTGTGTGTGTGTGTGTGTGTGTGTGTGTGTGTGTGTGTGTGTGTGTGTGTGTGTGTGTGTGTGTGTGTGTGTGTGTGTGTGTGTGTGTGTGTGTGTGTGTGTGTGTGTGTGTGTGTGTGTGTGTGTGTGTGTGTGTGTGTGTGTGTGTGTGTGTGTGTGTGTGTGTGTGTGTGTGTGTGTGTGTGTGTGTGTGTGTGTGTGTGTGTGTGTGTGTGTGTGTGTGTGTGTGTGTGTGTGTGTGTGTGTGTGTGTGTGTGTGTGTGTGTGTGTGTGTGTGTGTGTGTGTGTGTGTGTGTGTGTGTGTGTGTGTGTGTGTGTGTGTGTGTGTGTGTGTGTGTGTGTGTGTGTGTGTGTGTGTGTGTGTGTGTGTGTGTGTGTGTGTGTGTGTGTGTGTGTGTGTGTGTGTGTGTGTGTGTGTGTGTGTGTGTGTGTGTGTGTGTGTGTGTGTGTGTGTGTGTGTGTGTGTGTGTGTGTGTGTGTGTGTGTGTGTGTGTGTGTGTGTGTGTGTGTGTGTGTGTGTGTGTGTGTGTGTGTGTGTGTGTGAGATATGTTATTGTGTTAAGCATACAAATTTGAACATCAGTTGGATACGAGGTTGATACTGCTATTTAGTAATAAACTTACACACAACTATATGTGAGTCAGTGAGATATAAACAGAGATTCTGCAATCTTATGAAGTAATTATGTGTTAAATTTCTGTGTTTGTTTTCAGTCCTGCCAGTTTCTCGTGCTGCATCTGTAGCTATGGGGCGACAGGGTAAGTGACGCTTTTAGTAGCACTTATTGTTGACATGAAACAATTATCTGCAGCTAGTAAAAACAAGCGAGAACTGAGATACATTCAGTGGGATCAGTGTTGTGTGTTATAACTATTTCCACTCCATGGATCCTAGTATTTCTTGTTAACTCTTCTCAGCTCAATAGGTCCTATATTGCAAGTTAACTCTTTCCTGCCCATGTGTCCTGTTTTCATGTTAACCCTTTCTAACTCCATGTAACCTTTGTTTCACATTAAAGCGACATGATCAGTTTGTGGCTTTTGATTTTTATAGCAAAATCATGTTAATCAGTATAAGTTATAACTATTGTAGCGTCCTGACCGCCAGTAAATGTTTTTATCAAAACAGAACTGACTTTGTAATGTTAAACGTCGAATGTTTATATATGCTGTCACTCAAATCACCGCGAGTGACACCTGCCCTTAGACCTTTACCAACTGGGAGCTGTGCACCTGGCTGGGTGTGGCGTTAGTGGCGTCAACTTGTGTTCACGTGATACTGCATCACGTGATCATGCATTTCCTTCTGGGCGTTTAGCCACGCCTTCAACGGTTTTGAAAACGCCTCGTGGTCGATGTGTAAACAGAGTTAAGCACCCCTTACTGCGTCTATTTTCAACCCCTAAATGGTACATGAAAACATATTTTGACTGTCTTTACGCTATGCTAGGTATAATTTATACCGCATAACATGATTTTGCAATAAAAATAAAAAGCCAAGAATGGACCATGTCACTTTAACGCTTTCCCTTCTTGTTAGGTGTCGTGGCGTTGCTGCGGCGAGCATGCATGACTCATCGCGTGGCGCCCCCATGTGGCTGTCGGAGGTACTGCACTACAGACGAGGGGTCAGAGGTGAGGGTGAGGTTCGCCCCCAGTCCCACAGGCCACCTCCATCTGGGGGGGTTGCGCACCGCCCTCTACAACTTCCTTTTTGCCAGATCCCACGGGGGGACGTTTATACTTCGCATTGAGGACACGGATCAGGTAACGATGAGGAGTGGGACAGTTTCCCTGAGGGGAGATTTGATCAGTTAACAAAGTGCATAAATATATATTTAATATACAGTGTACATGTGCATATGTTCTTTAAAATGATAAAGAGATATTATGTTGATCTAATAAATAAATAACGTATCTCACATATCTTTTAACATAATAGATTATTTATTTAAAAATAATTGTGTAACTGTTAAGCTAGTTAATAAATAAATAAATATATATAAAATGTCCTTTAAATTCATAAATAAATATTTAATAAAATAAATAAATATTTTATATATTATATAAATATTATTTTAAGTTAGTAAATAAATAAATAAATATTTTAAGTTAGTAAACAAATAAATAAATATTATAAGTTAGTAAACAAATAAATAAATATTATAAGAGGTCTAAAATGTAATTTAAAATTAGATTTAAAATTGAATTATATTGAATGGGTCCAAATAAATAATAAAATACGCGTCTACTGACAACTAAACTCAGCCATTTTGGCACACCTGCCTTGCCTCGAGTGATGTGAACTTTGACCTTTTCTAGACCCGTCTGGTGCCTGGAGCAACGGAGAAGTTGACCCAGATGTTGGACTGGGCGGGCATTGGGATAGATGAAGGACCTTCCCAGGGAGGCGACTATGGACCATATTTACAGGTCCGTATCCAGTCTCGCTTAACCGACTGTCGGTCAGCTGTGGAACTACGCCAAGAAGACAGGACTTCTGGTTACTTACTCGGCTTTTGTTTGTTTATCCGCGTGATCTATGCAATGCTGCCACCTCACGGACACTGCCGTAATTTATATTTTTATAAACAACTGCAAATTTGTATTTCTATTTATTTTGTGTTAATGTAAGTTTAACTTTGAATAGTTTTTATAATACAGCATTATTTGATAAAAAGGTATCCTTATTTAATTGGTATGTTATCCATATGGGGCTAAACAATGCTGCCACCTCACGGATACTGGTTAATCCTGTCGTAATTCTTATTTTATAAACAACTGTAAATTTGAATTTTTACTTACTTTTGTGTAAATATAAGTTCAATGTTGAATACTTTTCATGTGATATTATTATCTTATAAAAGTATATATTTATTTTAATTTATATTTCATAGTTGGTCTGAGAGCCAATCAGCGTCTCTACCCTAATCTGGGATAAGGCCGCCCAGGCGGGTCGAAAATGCAGAACGTCTCTTTCCCCAGGCGGGTGTGAGGGGTTTAAAAGTGCTGCCACCTCATGGAGCCAGGGTAACCGAGGCTAGTTTGAAAGTCCTGTTCACTCATGGCACATGTTTGTGTCCACCATACACTGCTAGTTCCAATATTTTAGAAACCGTTGAGGATCTATTTTTATAATTTGGCCAAGATGTACCTTAGGGCACTAAGCTACGCACGATAAATGTTTATTTGTTTAGAATGTTTTGAAGGCCCAACAATGTGTAAAAGGTATAAATTAAAAACACTCGTTTCCTCGAACTTTGCATAGGCATAAAGTAGGGTACATAGGAAGTACACTGTACACAAGAAATTTTTACATATTTGATGAAATGTTTCTAAGGGCATCTGACGGCCTCCCAAAAAGCTAAGTGTCCACATTTCGTTTGTGTATGCCCGGACGGGCTGGGAAACAATTCTTGTGTTTATTGTAGTATAATTAACTTACTTTGGAGCTTAATGTCGAAGAATACGACATTTTGATCCGTCAGCTCACTCAGCCAGAGATTCAAAGAACACACAAACCTGGATCAACCAACAGGAGTAGATCATTGCCGGGCCACAGGACGCTCAGTGTCCATGAAGAACACTAAAGTACTGACCCGTGAATCCAACTGGCACAAGAGAAAAGTGAAGGAGGCCATATACATCAGACAGAGAGCCCCTACCATGAACAGAGATCAGGGATGCCATCTGCCTGCCATCTACAATCAAATCATCCTGCCAAAATCTGAGGCAACACACGTGACACCAGTACGTGAACTAGGTCCATAGCTGACGGATCGAAACATCGTACTCATCTTCGACATTAAGCTCCAAAGTAAGTTAATTATACTACAATAAACCATTCTTAGAGCCATGAACAATATGTTCACTATAATTCTTGTGTTGTGTTCTTCTTTCAGTCCAACAGACTAGATCTCTACTGGCACCACATTGACACACTGCTGCAGGTGGGTGCAAGGTCAAAGGTCAACCCCTACAGTTATATTCTAAGTACAGAAAGAATCAACCGAGCCATACATACTGATTGAAAGGTTTCTCTAGCTCTGGCTCTGGCTCTAGCTCATTCGCTCGATCTGTCTCTCGTTTGCTTTCTTCTCTCCTCTCTCTTTCGCTCTTTCCTCTTTCTCCTCTTTCTCCTCTATCTCCCTTTCTCTCTCTCTCTCTCTCGCTGTCTGTCTCTTATTCTTGCTGTTTCTATCTCTCCCCCTCTTCCCCCTCTCCCCCTCTTCCCCCTCTCCCCCTCTCTCCCTCTCCCCATCTCCCCCTATCCCCATCTCTCCCTCTCCCCATCTCCCCCTATCCCCCTCTCTCCCTCTCCCCATCTCCCCCTATCCCCCTCTCTCCCTCTCCCCATCTCCCCCTATCCCCATCTCTCCCTCTCCCCATCTCCCCCTATCCCCCTCTTCCCCCTCTCCCCCTCTCCCCATCTCCTCCTATCCCCCTCTCTCCCTCTCCCCATCTCCCCCTATCCCCCTCTTCCCCCTCTCTCCCTCTCCCCATCTCCCCCTCTTCCCCCTCTCTCCCCCTATCCCTCTGCCCCCTCTCCCCCTATCCCTCTCTCCCCCTCTCTCCCTCTCCCCATCTCCCCCATCCCCCTCTCTCCCTCTCCCCCTATCCCTCTCCCCCCTCTCTCCCTCCCCCTATCCCTCTCCCCCTCTTTTTTCAATTCAATAACTATTCCAGAACATTACATACATATAAAAAGGTAAACTAAATTATGACTAATAATTATTTACATAAAGCATTTTTCGCCAATGGCAACACACTGGTGAAGTAGACAGAGTGTCAGTAATCCTCAACCTCTGTACTATTGCATTCCCCGATCTAACTATACATGTCAAAAAACTATACTCATTTTTTCTTATCAACATTTTACATGTGGGTAAAACTCATCACACAAGCGTATAACTCGCACTACAATCTCGACGTTCATTGTATACAAATCTAAACACATTATTGTATGCAACACACAGTTTTCTCATTGACTCTGCTCAATATATGGAGTGTACACAATGAAATACAGTATATTATACTGTATATACAAACATATAATTCAAACAACATTAATTAGCATCACAGAATATTGGTGACCGGTCTTTTCGTGTAGTGGGACCTCGCCTATGGAAGTATATTACTGCTGACATTTTAAATATTCAATGACATTTTAGAAATATCAAATATTTCATCTTATCTTATTTTTACCCATTATGTATTGACCTTTATATATGCCATCATTTAGTATGTGTTTTGCATGTAAATAGAGTATTAATAGTTTGATTTATTTATTTGAAAATAAATTTTACAGTTGTATTTATTATTATTAATATTAGTTTTAAAGGCAAAACAAAGTTAACTGTTTCGTGGCATACACCTAATAGAGTTAATATAAAGTAACAATTTCCACATATACTCAATTTTTTTACGCCAGCGGTTTACCAGAAAAATATTTTTTAACACCCAGCCATCCAAATACTACGCGCTACTCCATCTTAGACGAAGAATGACGTCACGACGGTGATCGAGGCGCTCTCCACGCAGATTCACTGCATGGGGTTTGGCTGTTGTCATGAAATGGCTGCAACTCGGCAACGCGCGTAACATGCTGATGACGGTAAATATAAAGTTGTCTATTATTGTTATCGCTGAAATCATCCCATCAACTGATGATGCATGACTACATGTCTACTTCAAAGCATTTCTCCTAAAAATGGACCGAGCAAAGTGAACTGTACTTGGACTGGAGGGATTCCAAACAGTACGCCCGCAAATGTGAATCAATTTCTTCAATACTACCGGTTGTTTCAACTATTATTGCAACCGTATGCCGAACAGTAAGGCATAATTACTGAAGTTTACCATAGATTTAACCACAGATTTAGATACACGTCTATAAGCAGCTGCTAGATGTCACGCCAACTGAACGAACTGTCGAAGACTCGAAGTTGTTGACCCTTAACAACGTCGCAGGTTAAGGGTCAGACATAGAATGCTGTGCGCTGAATGGCTAATTCAGTTTAACCCTTCACTTAATGGCGGCATCTAGACCATCGTGGATTTCGTTAGAATTTTAGACTTTAAAGTCACATTCTGAGTAAACCGCTGACGTTAAAAAATTGAGTATATGTGGAAATTGTTACTTTATATTAACTCTATTAGGTGTATGCCACGAAACAGTTAACTTTTTTTTGCCTTTAACACATAATAAATAGTTTTATATTTTATTGTACAGCGCTTTTGAGCATATTTGGATATTGCGCTTTATAAATAATAAATATTATTATTAATATAATTGTGTGCCTATGGTGCTGTATAAGTCTATGAAAATTGACATCTTTCAACTGTGACTGTCATCAGAATGGGTCAGCCTATCGGTGCTGTATAAGTCTATGAAAATTGACATCTTTCAACTGTGACTGTCATCAGAATGGGTCAGCCTATCGGTGCTGTATAAGTCTATGAAAATTGACATCTTTCAACTGTGACTGTCATCAGAATGGGTCAGCCTATCGGTGCTGTATAAGTCTATGAAAATTGACATCTTTCAACTGTGACTGTCATCAGAATGGGTCAGCCTATCGGTGCTGTATAAGTCTATGAAAATTGACATCTTTCAACTGTGACTGTCATCAGAATGGGTCAGCCTATCGGTGCTGTATAAGTCTATGAAAATTGACATCTTTCAACTGTGACTGTCATCAGAATGGGACGGCCTATCGGTGCTGTATAAGTCTATGAAAATTGACATCTTTCAACTGTGACTGTCATCAGAATGGGACGGCCTATCAGTGCTGTATAAGTCTATGAAAATTGACATCTTTCTACTGTGACTGTCATCAGAATGGGACGGCCTATCGGTGCTTCTGTTCACCGAAGCGACTGGAACTTCTTCGGAAGGACGCACTACGCAGGAGGGAAGTTCCAAAATATGACAACAGGTGCCGCCACCTGACAGCAGAAGATGTGGACAGAAAATTGAAGGAGAACGCACCATATGTCATTAGGTTTAAGGTAACCACTGTGTGCATTTAAATGTATTACATTATACAGGGTCTGTACGGGGCCTTGAAAGTCTTGAAAAGCCTTGAATTTGATTGGACCAAATTCAAGGCTTTGAAGCCCTTGAATTTTACAAAGTAGTCTTGAAGAGACTTGAATTTAATTGTGGTCAATAAAATATTGTTTTGACTCAATTGTTGTGACGAATAACAGCCAGAAAAGGAAAGCACAAAAATTACTCATGCACATTGGGCAATGAGTATTTCATTGTGGTCGGCGCCATTGTTTTCTTAGTCGAGTAAAAATGTTAATGTTAACTTAATTTACTGCGCTTAAAAGTACGTATGTCATTAAAACAGTCTTGAATTTCTTTTTCAAATAGCCTTGACAAGTCTGGAATAGCCTTGAATTTCAGATGTCCAGATGTGTATGGACCCTGATTAAAACAATTACTGTAGATTGTAAATTATTATTACAAATATCCAGGTTCATTCTAAGCCAGGCCCCTGCACCACAGGCGCGATATTTGTTACATTGTCCCACCCAAATTGCTTGAACACACCCGAAGAAAGGGTACATATGGTACTCGGTACACACAGATTGAGTGGACACGCCCTTGCAAAAAGTAATCTTATATTAATATATAAAAATGTATTTTTTATTGTTAAGAAATGTGTTCTATGGCACTAGTCTACTAACGCAAACAAAGGTTGAATATGCCGCGTACGAAGACCAGTAATAATTCTTAAAACTTACTATTCCGTGCAGATATATTAGATGCCTGCTGTTAGGTCGAATTTGTCCACTGTCTGATAGCATCGACCCGCTCGCAAACAACGTGCCAAAAATGTGACATGCATGATGGCAAAACCTGGCTATGTATTGTTGAAATGTTATACTAAAATAATACATCGATATGCATTATGTTACAAAAACAGTTTGCAGTGAATAACAGTCATTTAGCAAAAATGGGCGCCAAGAATGTTGTATCAGTGGCGCTTTGCAATGGCAAGTCTTTCAACAACATTGATTGGTTGCACCAAATTGAAAATCTGCACTAGACGATGTGTTGACCTTCACTGCAAATGTTGCAAGAAATCGATGCCACCATGGAAACGAAAGTTGTGATGAGTTGAATTGTAAATGTAGCTTTACCACAGTGGCCACACATTTTACAGTGGACACGTGGATTAACTCATAGACACACAATCCAGTTGAGTTGTTGTTTGTTGTTGTTGAAATAAACTACAAACACACATAATAATAATAATAATAAAGCTTTATTGTCATATTCAACGTGCATTACATGATGAATTGGAATGTAGTCTGGCGTTGACTCATATAGTGCCTATATATACAATAAAGTGAAATATGGCAAATAAATATTAAGATATAGATATAAGATATACATTGTACATGATTTTTTATTAATGAAAAAAATATATTTTAATATAAATAAAGGAAGAAAAAATTAAAATAATAGATTATCTATTTAACAATAATTGTGGTGTAAACTAGTTAATAAACAAATAAATAAATATATAAAATGTCCTTTAAAATTGTTTAATATAATTGTTTAATATACATGTATATATATATATATATATATATATATATATATATATAATCTTCTACAAATATAATTAGTAAACATACATTATAAGAGGACTAAAATATCATTTAAAATTATATTTACAATTACAATTGAATATGACATGTGACTCCCATTTGCAGACATAACTGACAATGTCTAAGACTTTGTTAAGGCATTTTGTTGTTGCACCTACATGTTGTTGCTTACCCCTCCACTACCTGCCCCGTGACTGTGTGTTGGGGTAGAAGTTGTCATCATTGATTGCTGCTACAGTTGGAGACGTACAAGGACCCATGGGAGGACCTGGTCTATGGTCCCATTGTGTATGATGTCGCAAGCATTGAAGGAGACCCGGTGAGTGACGTGTGACACTAGTGACACTTTTGGTGACACTTTTGGACACTACACTACTCTGTGTGTCAACTGGCAACATCAGGCATGTTGTTTTGGACTATATCACATTCACACACAGCCTGACACACTCAGACACTTACACACACACACACACACACACACACACACACACACACACACACACACACACACACACACACACACACACACACACACACACACACACACACACACACACACATGTACACATACACACACACAAACACACACACTCACACACACACACACACACACACATATATACACACTCACACACAAGTAGACATACACACCCTTACACGCACACGACCACGCACACACACACATACACGCACATGTACACATACACAGTCACACATACACACAAGCAGACACACATATCCTTACACTCACATACACACACACACACACACACACACACACACACACACACTCATGTACATACACACACACACACACACATAAAAGCACACACACACAAACAAACACCCACCCACGCACATATACAGAAATATTATGAACATTGACATCACCATCACTATTGCATGACTGATATCAGAATGTCTTGAAAAACACTGTTTGTTTAAATTGGAAACAAGTAGCTTTGCAGTAAGTTTGCAATCATCGTTAGCTCCAAGATATTGATTTATCTGTTTATTGATGTATCTTCTCTGAGATCCAACAAAGCATGAAACACCATTTCTTTGTAATGTGTGTGTCCTGATATGGATTATCTCCTATGGGCTACAACTGATACAATTACTCTTAAAATGAGCCGAAGCGACAGCGATATTGTAGCTCAGCCAGAATGTGTGGCTTCAATTTTTCATCAAATTTGATGCAAATGAAATCATTAGATAAATGTGTGACCCTACCATATGATGGGCAGTGTCTGTAGTAAATCAGAATATCGCACAATAATTCATTGATGTGTTAGTCCTAGACCATTTTTGCTAACATAATTTAGATAACAAAATTAAATATTCAGTTTGTTATTGTTATAAAAGGTTTTATTTTTTGTCAACAAATGTTTTTTTTTATTAAATGTTGTATGGTTACACATATAAATAGTGTTGTCGCACCTTCTATTGCACTGTTCAGATACTTTATGTATGAAATTAAGAAATTATTAGGGTAAACATGATAAGTATTGTACTTCTTTTACCCTTTTTTCAACAATTGTATTGCATGCTCTGTATTTATAATGTAGTACACTGTAGTAGTTGTTGTTGAAATAAATTTCAATTCAATTTTGACGTTTATCATTGTCAACAAGCTGTGAAAGCAAAGAAAGGGTCCGCCTAATGCCACGATGCTAGTATGTCCATCGCTGTCGTCACAATTGGGCACCAGAAAGTGTGGGAAAATGTCTATGTCTTGTAGTAAGTCATTAGTAGTTAATGTTAG
Source organism: Oasisia sp. SBJ-2009 (assembly GCA_964017155.1). Lineage (NCBI taxonomy): Eukaryota > Metazoa > Annelida > Polychaeta > Sabellida > Siboglinidae > Oasisia > Oasisia sp. SBJ-2009. The sequence goes on along the minus strand of OZ024867.1, from coordinate 20,796,740 downwards.
TTATCAATTTAGTCCGTAATTTAGATATTTGGTGTTAAGCACTGTCAAACCGTTATTATTATATAAACATAGACCAAACTGAAAGTGAAACTGATTGTATGTTATCTTGGTCCACACAGGTCCTACTCAAGACTGACCGCTTCCCTACATATCACTTTGCCAACGTCGTCGATGACCATCTCATGAGAATCTCCCACGTCCTGCGGGGAGTGGTAAGTAGACTGTGTCTGTAAGATTTGGGAGGAGTAGTTTGGCAGTTGTATGTTGTTGTTTTCGTAGTTAGGTCAGAAAGCAAAAGATCGCCCGGGACTGATTTTGACATAAAATTTAATATTCCAGCGATATTCGTTTATCTAGCCTCACATTTTTGAATCAAATATTGAATAGCGGTAAAAGGCTGGAATATTTGAAATTTCGAATATAAATCAAATTTTGTCCCAACCCTGTATGTATGTGTGTGTGTATGTATATATATATATGTATATATATATATATATTGTGTGTGTGTGTGTGTGTGTGTGTGTGTGTGTGTGTGTGTGTGTTTGTGTGTTAAACAACTAGTACTTGTTACCCATTGAAATATGTGCATATAATGCAATGTGAAAGTGTGTTTTGGTAATTCAACATACACTGTAGTTAGAGTTTTTTGTTTGTTACCCAAACCCATTCACATGAACTGATACGTTTTGATTTTTCAGGAGTGGCAGAACTCAACGACAAAACATGTACTTCTCTACAGGGCGTTTAACTGGACACCCCCACAGTTTGCCCACCTACCTCTACTACTCAATAAGTAAGTATGTAAGCAAGTAAGTACTTGCTTTGAAATAGTAAATGGCCCAATGTGGATTAGCTGGGCCAATTCATTGTACACAGTAAATCTGTAAGATAGTCAAGTTTGAGTACAGGGGAACACACATGTAAACATCTATTTAGATAATTGAGAAGATGTTTATCCCTGACACCAAACCGAATACCGGAGTTATGTTGTTAAAAAATCTTTGGGCTACTAAATGCATGTAGTGGTCAATACTGATGACCAATACACTCACCCATCGAAGCTCAGTGTCCACCAGGGCAGTGTCTGGACCGAACGAATGAATTATCCTCCCTGTACAATAACGTTTCTATATAATCGACTCTCATCAGTTGTAGTGGCCGAAGCTCAATCCCACCCATGCCCTTATATGGCATGATCGTGCTATATCGTCTTCTACTTCGTCTTTTCCCACCAGGTGGTGTCAGCGGCCCGAATTCTTGATTTCCAGAAAGTTCTGTCCTGGGCATCCTACGGGGTGATCCACAGTTCCTGCATGTCCCTTCGGACGCCATCCATCCATCTCCCTCTTGGTCAACAAACACAATCATTTGATGTCAATATAAACACATGGAACCGCCAAACATTTCAAATCAATATGTTTTCATTTTTTTTTACGAGAGGTGGCTAATAAGGGAGTTGTATATTAAAAAGTAAAACATCAGAATTATTATTATAATAAATAATAATAAATTAAGTAAATAAGTAAAATCAGTTAAATGAATTAAATAAGTTACTAATATAAGTTAAGTTGTTTGAGAGGTTGATGTTCTTGTCACTAAACTGTGCAATATTGACCGTACCGTACAACTGTCTTAGTGACCACTAGCACATGTAATGCGGTGTATCTGCAAAGGCGAAGGGTCTTTGTGTTGTGCAGGTTTAACAGAATCTGATACGTCACATGTTATTCTGTTATTCAGTCATCAATTGTTATTTGCAGGGATGGAACAAAGTTATCGAAGAGACAGGGCGACATTCATGTAGAGCATTTCAAGGTGAGAGACTTTGTCATCTTTAACCCAGTCTCTATTGTGGCACTGCTGTGTTCATGGATAGAACAACTGTAGAGACTTTGCCATCTTTAACCCAGTCTCTATTGTGGCACTGCTGTGTTCATTGATAGAACAACTGTAGAGACTTTGCCATCTTTAACCCAGTCTCTATTGTGGCACTGCTGTGTTCATGGATAGAACAACTGTAGAGACTTTGCCATCTTTAACCCAGTCTCTATTGTGGCACTGCTGTGTTCATGGATAGAACAACTGTAGAGACTTTGCCATCTTTAACCCAGTCTCTATTGTGGCACTGCTGTGTTCATGGATAGAACAACTGCAGAGACTTTGTCATCTTTAACCCAGTCTCTATTGTGGCACTGCTGTGTTCATGGATAGAACAACTGTAGAGACTTTGTCATCTTTAACCCAGTCTCTATTGTGGCACTGCTGTGTTCATGGATAGAACAACTGTAGAGACTTTGCCATCTTTAACCCAGTCTCTATTGTGGCACTGCTGTGTTCATGGATAGAACAACTGCAGAGACTTTGTCATCTTTAACCCAGTCTCTATTGTGGCACTGCTGTGTTCATGGATAGAACAACTGTAGAGACTTTGCCATCTTTAACCCAGTCTCTATTGTGGCACTGCTGTGTTCATGGATAGAACAACTGCAGAGACTTTGTCATCTTTAACCCAGTCTCTATTGTGGCACTGCTGTGTTCATGGATAGAACAACTGTAGAGACTTTGTCATCTTTAACCCAGTCTCTATTGTGGCACTGCTGTGTTCATGGATAGAACAACTGTAGAGACTTTGCCATCTTTAACCCAGTCTCTATTGTGGCACTGCTGTGTTCATGGATAGAACAACTGTAGAGACTTTGCCATCTTTAACCCAGTCTCTATTGTGGCACTGCTGTGTTCATGGATAGAACAACTGTAGAGACTTTGCCATCTTTAACCCAGTCTCTATTGTGGCACTGCTGTGTTCATGGATAGAACAACTGTAGAGACTTTGCCATCTTTAACCCAGTCTCTATTGTGGCACTGCTGTGTTCACGGTTCTTCTTCTTCTCCTCCTCCTCCTCTTCCTCTTCTTCCTCTTCTTCTTCTTCTTATGGTTAGCTCATCACTCTATGTTAGCCACATGTTTGTGACTAGAGTATTGTCGAGCTCGGTTTTCAGAGTTGTCCTTCTCTAGAATTAGTCCACTACAGGTTACACATTTACCCCCTGTGTGGGATCTTGTTGTCTCAATTGATACTCTAATGTTCATCACACACCATACAAATATTCCCACACACATAATATATTAATATTCTGATATCGCACCAAATTAAATTATTGCTATTTCAGGCGTTTTACATATACCAAAAATATTTAAATATAAACGTATCGTTAAAGTAGCGTGGAGTGATGTAAATAAATCCACATAAAAATAACACATAAGCACCGTATGAGGCTTATCTCTCTCACCATGCTGACGTAAGACCACATTTGCATTTGCAATTTCACAGCATGTTTACCCTCCATAGACAGAGGTTCAGTGAAAAATTCGTGAACTTTTAATACCTCAGGCTCCCACAAAGTTCATTCAAACCTTACACCCCTCCATTTCTGCTTGAACCACCCATGGATTGCCCCTGATTACATCACCAAGCAAACTGACAAATGTATTAATACGCAGAAATGCACCGAATGACAGCTGTCGTAATTTGACAGCTCTGATGTCACGCTGCACAAAAACGTCATTTATAATCACTCCACGCTACATATGTGCTCACAGAAATCCAGACAACGTGCATAATGCTGCTTTTATAAGGTACTCTGCGGTCGGGGAATGGCGGACGTGCACCTTTTGGTGGTCTTACGCCTGCTTGTAGAGCGCAGTGACACAAGGGTAGAACTTCGTACTCTCAATGAAGAGAACCCGGGTTCAAATCCTGTGGTGTTAAACCTTGGACAAGTTTTTTTCACTCTAGATTGATCCAGTTCACTCAGTTGTATGAGTAAGTATCTGGCTATAAGCAACGGTGGATATGTGTACAAACATCCTTTGCGCATTTATTGCAGTATGGTTGGGTGCTTCCCAGAGAAGCTGAGATGATGTTTGATTGAACAGGTCTGCCTGGGAGTGCATGTAAAGTGTAAACAGGGTTGCCACTCATGGAAGCTTTCAAAATTCCCTGACTTTTCCCTGACTCAAAGTTTCATTTTCGCTGACCATGCTGGCTAAATAATCATGAAAATGTATGCGCGATGTACATATAATTAGCAATTAACTATGTTAAAACTGCCAAAAGAACAGTTACGGCATTATTACAACAGCTGACTGAAGAACGTAGGGTATCCACATTTTTAACAGCATATGTTTGTGGTATCAACATTGTTTTATGCGATCGTTACGCATAATGAATTCGAGTTCGCGGCATCGTGGCGTTACGCATATGATATGAGAAAGTCAAATTTCCCTGACTTTCAAGGGATTTTCCTGTATTTCCCAGATTTTTCTCAAAATCTCAAATTTCCCTGACCCAGCACAACATTTCCTGACTTTTCCCTGACCTTGAATTTTCCTGACTTTTCCCTGACCAGTGGCAACCATATAAAGCATTTTGAGCAGTCCTGAGGAATGGATACTGCGCTATAGAAGAATTTATCTTTTAATAAATACTAATATAGTTAGTTAGCAAGCAAGTTAGCTTCACACAATTACTCACAAGCTTAGGAGCCCAAGTCTCTTAGCTTGTACACTATAATGTACATTTTGTATAAAATGAATGTGTGTATGTATGTGTGTAAAACATTATGTACACACTGTATAAACGAGCTGCCATGATTGGTGATAATAATAATGCTGTGTAAAAATAACTTTACTTGTGGCTTACCTTTAAAATGTAAGTTCTTATATCGCGCAGTATCCAATCCTCAGGATTGCTCCAAGCGCTTTACACTTTACTTCCCTGACAGACCTGTTCACTCAGACACAGCTTTATGTAGAGACCCGTCCACCCATCATTAGGATGGGTAAAAATGAATATGGATGGGCAGAAATATGGGTGGACGGGTAAAAAAATGAAGGAGCCAAAAAGTTCTTCCAAAACCATAGGCATTGTTAGTTATATACCAAAATGGTGTCACATGTGTGTTTGTAGCCCATTTCAGGTCATCAGACACATCTGAAAGTTTGTAAATTAGCTTAACAGTTAACATCCATGTGTCCACCAAAACATGTGTGCCTGGCAATAATTTGATCCTGCATACAGTCCTCATGACCGTTCAAAGTGCTTTACACTTTACTTCCCTGACATATCTGTTCACTCAGACACCATCTCAACTTCTCTGAGAAGTATTCAGCCATATACTACGATTAATGCACGAAGGTTGTTCGTACACATATCCACCACTGTCTATAGCCAGGTACTCATTTATACAGCTGAGTGAACTGGAGCAATGTAGAGTGTAAAAACTTGCCTTGCAACACCACAGCCAGGATTCGAACCCGGGTTCTCTTAGTCGAGAGTCCGAAGCTCTACCCCTGAGTCACTGCGCTCTACAGTTATATTCACACTCACGCACGCACGCACGCACACACACAAACACACACACAAACACACACACAAACACACATGCACAAGTACACACACACACAAACAAGTACACACACACACAAACACACATGCACAAACACACATGCACAAGTACACACACACACACACACACACAAACACACATGCACAAGTACACACACACACAAACACACACACACACACACACACACACACACACACACACACACACACACACACACACACACACACACACACAAACACACATGCACAAACACACACACACACAAACACACATGCACACACACACAAACACACACACACACACACACACACACACACACACTCACGCACAAGTACACACACACACACAAACAAGTACACACATGCATTCATTGTAGAGCGCAGTGGCTCAGGGGTAGAGCTTCGGACTCTCGACTACGAGAACCAGGGTTCGAATCCTGGCTGCGGCGTTAAAACCTTGGGCAAGTTTTTTCACTCTACATTACTCCAGTTCACTCAGCTGTTTAAATGAGTACCTGACTATAGACAGTGGTGGATATGTGTACGAGCAGCCTTCGCGCATTAATTGTAGCATATGGCTGGATGCTTCCCGGAGAAGCCGAGATGGTGTCTGAGTGAACAAGTCTGTCAGGGAAGTAAAGTGTAAAGCGCTTTGAGCGGTCCTGAGGACTGGATACTGCGCTATATAAGAACTGCCTTTACTTTACACACACACTTGTCATCTGTGCCATGTGGTCTGTCAGTCCAGTGGTTACTTCCCGGAGTCTGTCATCAGTCTACTTACCATAGCGGGCTCTGGCTTTGACGTTCGACACACGGACACGATGACACTAGACGATCTAGTGACACATGTGAGTAAATGTTCGATACTAGTTAACTCGCACCTAATTGTGATTCTGGTATACAACCCAGTTATTTGCAACTTGACGCCATGGGGCAGGATTACCACTAGTGCCAGTCAAGCCCACTGTTCTATATAATACATCGAAGAGGTTCCTGCCGATTGCAATCAAATTAATTGTCTACCTCCGGGGCAAGCACATCTTTACGTTTAAAATAAATTCACATTTATATATATTTTCTTCTTTTTTTACATGAATTTGACAGATCACCAGGTTAATAGACAGGTTACTGAATCCTGTAAGTTGATGACCTCTCTGGGGTAACAGGTATTTCCCCTTAAAGCGACATGGTTCATTTGTGGCTTTTTATTTTAATTGCGTAATCATGTTATACGGTATAAATTATACCTGTTATAGCGTAAAGACATTCAATATATGTTTTCATGTACCATGTAGGGGTTGAAAATAGACGCAGTAAGGGGTGCTTAACTCTGTTTACACATTGACCACGAGGCGTATATAAACATTCAACGTTTAACATTACAAAGTCAGTTCTGTTTCGATAAAACATTTATTGGCGGTCAGGACGCTACAATAGTTATAACTTATACTGATTAACATGATTTTGCAATAAAAATAAAAAGCCACGAACGGACCATGTCGCTTTAAAATCAACCCCTGCCGCGTGTGTTTCAGTTTAACATCAGTCGAGTAAACGCCCACTCTACCAGGATAGACATCCACCGATTGGACGCCCTCAATCAGGGACACATCCAGCGCAAACTGAACTCACCGGGGAGGGCGGGGCTTATTGCTACAGTGAGACACCTGGTGAGAGAATCTTTGAAGGAGCGGTAAGTTGATTTTTCTCACGCCAAATTATCTAGTCTAGACACGCAGCTAGGCAGGGCGGGTCGTTGCACGGATTCTTGAAGTTGATACTGAATATTGTTTGAATTTTACCGAAGTGGTGAAGAAGTACTGTTTAAAGTCTCATTTTGCAAAAGACGTTTTATACTACTCACAGTTTGCTAGGGGTCACTATTTAGGGCGGTATTATATTTTCCGGCATGTGTATCACACAAAAACTAAAAACGGCATGTATTCGAGGACATGTTTATTTCCTGAATTTCATTGCTGTATACCAAATGTGAACAATAGGTAACATGCGTTCTGTCATCAAAGAAGCAGACCCCCAAAATGGAGGTTTCAGAATGTTACTCCCAAGTCATGAAAATGTCCCAAACAGTTCAATTACCAGCAGCAACAACTGTCAGTAGCTTGTGTGTGATCCACGTAATGCAATCACAGCCTGGCAACGGTGTCTCATGCTTCCAATGAGTCTGGATGGATGCCATTTCAAGATTGTTCCTGTGTTTTTCGGAAGAGATACTAAAAGTCCCTTGTATCTGGTGTCTATGCCAGGGGAAGTAAAAGATCCCACACAGGGGGTAAATGTGTAACCTGTAGTGGACTCACTAATTCTAGAGAATGACAACTCTGAAAACCAAGCTCGACAATACTCTAGTCATGTGACTAACATAGAGTGATGAGCTAACCATACGAAGAAGATGAAGAAGATGCCTGTTTGCTCACTGGGAGCACAGGCCATCGACTAAGGACTGTTGTTTGTCTGTGGCCATCTTCTCCCTCTCTCCTGGTGTATCCCATCGCGTGGTTCCCTGTCCTTGTCTCTGCCAGGTATTCCGTGGCCTACCTCTTCCCTGTGATGGCTTGACAGGTGATGGTTTCTGGAGGATTCCCAAGCATGTGCCGTCTCCACCTCCATTTTCCCTTTATCTTATTTTCTATAATTAGTCCAAATGGTCCATTCCCAAAGTGTAGAGTTAGTGGCGTGGTCTGACCACTTTGGGCACGTGAATTTGTGGTAGGACAAGGTCCACTCGGGGTAAAGTTTATCTGACGAGGTTGATATTATCAGCATCGCGTAAGCCCAATTCTCTCGTTTGCGGATAACATGAACTAGCGGCTCAGCTGCGAAAGAAATGCATGCAATGTTACCACGTATTCAATCATCAATCAATTCAATAAATTTCACTTTATTGTCCTTAAAGAGGATATGCATTGTACAACTCATGATCACATCTAAAATATATGGGATGGTCACAACAAAATGCAAGTGAATTCCAGATGTATCCACTACAAGAACAATTCAACCGGTTGACTGCAATATGACTCATTTAGCATTCAACATTCTAATGGCCACAGGCACAAAACTCCTGCTATAGCGAGATGTTTTACATTTTACACAACGGTATCTCCTTCGAGACGGAAGTACATGGAAGAACGTAGAGAGCGGGTGATCAGACTCAGTAGCGACAGCACGAGCTTTCTTCAAAATTGCATGGTCGATTATTTCGGAGAGCATTGGTGTAGGTAAGCCAATGATCTTGGCAGAAACGTGTGAGATTTTCAGAAGCCTTTCACGGTTTTTCAAAGAAAGAGCAGGGTAATAACAAATGCTGCATGTATTGTGATCACATGTGGTCACAAAATCTATCAGTACACTAGGATTTACTTCAATATTGCATTTCTTTGACTACGTTTTCTTGGGAGTAAAACACAAAACACTTTGAGCAGTCGTAAGGAATCAATACTACACTATATAAGACCATACTCTGTATGTGTATTGGATCGTGCACTTGTGCTATATAATGACATACTTTCATTGGATCTGGATGGGTGGATTTATTTAATATAGAATGTAGAACATTGTACATATATACATAAGATATAAATACAAAGTACATTAAATAAAAGGATGACACAAAAAAGTGCAAGCACTTCTTTCCATTGTGGTCCGCGACAAATATACAGATAAGATACACACAAATACATGACAGACATTGACATAATATGAGAAATGTAACAATATTAAAACAACAATAATAAATAAAATGTGATAAATAATGACTCCATATAAAACACATTGATAAATACAGTTAGAAAAATATCATTTGTAAAATCCTGTAATTGCTTACCAAAAATAAAAATAAATAATACAAATAAATAATTATTAAAATTGTGCACGTGATATAAGTGACTGACATTGTTCTATGGTGGCGCCCCTTGTAGGCTGCGCAGTGACAACAGTCTCCAGGACGAGGTTCTGTCGGACGATTACATCGGAGCAGTGCTGGACTGGAGTCAGGTAATCACCCTGTGAACTGGGGTAAAATATAATTTTAAATGATATTTTAGCCTTCTTATAATGTATGTTTACTAATTTAAATTATATTTTTAGAAGATAATTTATATATATATATATATTTTAAACAATTTTAAAGGACATTTTATATATATATATATATATTTATTTATTAACTAGTTTACACCACAATTATTGTTAAATAGATAATCTATTATTTTAATTTTGTCTTTATTTATTTATTATATAAAAAAATTCATTTTAAAGAACAAATTATGTACAATTATGTATATCTTATATTTATTTGCCATATTTTATTGTATATATATATAGGCACTATATGAGTCAACGCCAGACTACATTGCAATTCATCATGTAATGCACGTTGAATATGGCAATAAAACTTTATTATTATTATAAATGGAGGGATTTGCCTTGCCTATCCCGTAGTCTCAGTGGACCGTGATAAGGGACCATTTGTTTACCCTAAGCTGACTGGTTACTTGGGTTGGTTTGATGTTCGATTGTTTAGACAACTTCAGCTGAGTCAGGCAGTGACTAAAATTAATTATTAATGCAACCATGTACTTCTGATAACGTCACCAATGACGACCAAAATAACGTTTCGCAAATTTGGCAGTTTTAATTTATCTATTCTTGACAAATAGTAAACCATTTCACCTATGGCGCAATTGGTGATCCGTGGTACTTGCATGACACTGGCTATGCTGTACTGTAGATGATTATGCCCTGTTAAAACGAGTGTCTGGTATTTCTAGTCTAGCAGGAATGACTCAGTCTGGTCTGTTTTCTGTGGCAGTGTCTAGCTGTATGTATGATCCCTCGCATTCACTGATCCATATTGATCCCTCGCATTCACTGATCCATATTGATCCCTCGCATTCACTGATCCATATTGATCCCTTGCATTCACTGATCCATATTGATCCCTTGCATTCACTGATCCATATTGATCTCTTGCATTCACTGATCCATATTGATCCCTTGCATTCACTGATCCATATTGATCCCTTGCATTCACTGATGCATATTGATCCCTTGCATTCACTGATCCATATTGATCTCTTGCATTCAATGATCTGTACTGATCTCTCGCATTCACTGATCCATATTGATCCCATGCATTTACTGATCTGTACTAGTCCCTCGCATTCACTGATACATTATTGATCCCTTGCATTCACTGATCCATATTGATCCCTTGCATTCACTGATCCATATTGATCCCTTGCATTCACTGATCCATATTGATCCCTTGCATTCACTGATCCATATTGATCTCTTGCATTCACTGATCCATATTGATCCCTTGCATTCACTGATCCATATTGATCCCTTGCATTCACTGATGCACATTGATCTCTTGCATTCAATGATCTGTACTGATCTCTCGCATTCACTGATCCATATTGATCCCATGCATTTACTGATCTGTACTAGTCCCTCGCATTCACTGATCCGTATTGATCCCATGTATTCACTGATATGTATTGATCCCTTGCATTCACTGATCCATATTGATCCCTTGCATTCACTGATGCATATTGATCTCTTGCATTCACTGATCTGTACTGATCTCTCGCATTCACTGATACATTATTGATCCCTTGCATTCACTGGTCCGTATTGATCCCTTGCATTCGCTGATCCATATTGATCCCTTGCATTCACTGATCTGTACTGATCCCTTGCATTCACTGATCTGTACTGATCCCTCACATTCACTGATTCATATTGATCTCTTGCATTCACTGATCCATATTGATCCCTTGTATTCACTGATTCATATTGATCCCTTGCATTCACTAATCCATATTGATCCCTTGTATTCACTGATCCATATTGATCCTTTGCAATCACTGATCCATATTGATTCCTTGTATTCACTGATCCGTATTGATCCCATGCATTCACTGATCCATATTGATTCCTTGTATTCACTGATCCATATTGATTCCTTGTATTCACTGATCCATATTGATCCATTGTATTCACTGATCCATATTGATCCCATGTATTCACTGATCCCTATTGATCCCACGCATTCACTGATTTATATTGATCCCATGTATTCACTGATCCATATTGATCCCTTGCATTCACTGATCCATATTGATCCCATGCATTCACTGATCCATATTGATCCCATGCATTCACTGATCCATATTGATCCCATGCATTCACTGATCCATATTGATCCCATGCATTCACTGATCCATGTTGATCCCTTGCATTCACTGATCCATATTGATCCCATGCATTCACTGATCCATATTGATCCCATGCATTCACTGATCCATATTGATCCCTTGTATTCACTGATCCATGTTGATCCTTTGCAATCACTGACCCATATTGATTCCTTGTATTCACTGATCCGTATTGATCCCATGCATTCACTGATCCATATTGATCCTTTGCAATCACTGATCCATATTGATTCCTTGTATTCACTGATCCATATTGATTCCTTGTATTCACTGATCCATATTGATCCATTGTATTCACTGATCCATATTGATCCCTTGTATTCACTGATCCATATTGATCCCATGCATTCACTGATCCATATTGATCCCATGCATTCACTGATCCATATTGATCCCTTGCATTCACTGATCCATATTGATCCCATGCATTCACTGATCCATGTTGATCCCTTGCATTCACTGATCCATATTGATCCCATGCATTCACTGATCCATATTGATCCCATGCATTCACTGATCCATATTGGTCCCATGCATTCACTGATCCATATTGATCCCATGCATTCACTGATCCATGTTGATCCCTTGCATTCACTGATCCATATTGATCCCATGCATTCACTGATCCATATTGATCCCATGCATTCACTGATCCATATTGATCCCATGCATTCACTGATCCGTATTGGTCCCATGCATTCACTGATCCATATTGATCCCATGCATTCACTGATCCATATTGATCTCATGCATTCACTGATCTGTATTGATCCCATGCATTCACTGATCCATATTGATCCCTTGCATTCTCTGATCCATATTGATCCCATGCATACACTGATCCATATTGATCCCATGCATTCACTGATCCGTATTGATCTCATGCATTCACTGATCTGTATTGATCCCATGCATTCACTGATCCATATTGATCCCTTGCATTCACTGATCCATATTGATCCCTTGTATTCATTGATCCGAATGATCTCTGGCAGACGCGGATCCATGCCCTGGAGGATCTCACAAAACCAGAATGGGAATTTATCTGGGTCATTCCGTCGACCCTTGACTTGACCCAATTATCGGCAAACTTTGGCGGTGACGTCAGACGAACATTAGAGTGGACAGTGGATGAAGTGGGCGCCATGTCACATGACACATTCGTGACACTAGACATGTTGTCACGGCAACTGAAGGAACTCGCAAAGTCACATGACCTAAAATACAGCTCCTACATGCACCTGCTGAGACAAGCAATCAGTGGGCTCAAGGTGAGTGTTGTTTGTAAGGGGCCGTATAGAAATTACATATGCACGGTTGTTTGTAAGGGGCCGTATAGAAATTACATATGCAGGAATCCTGTGCTGCAGAGTTAAAACCCGGAACGTTTTTCTTTTTTTCCACTCTACATTGCTCCAGTTCACTCAGCTGTATAAATGAGTACCTGACTGTAGACAGTGGTGGATATGTGTACGAGCAGCCTTCGCACATTAATTGTAGCATATGGCTGGATGCTTCCAAGAGAAGCCGAGATGGTGTCTGAGTGAACAGGTCTGTCAGGGAAGTAAAGTGTAAAGCGCTTTGAACGGTCCTGAGGACTGGATACTGCGATATATATGAACTAGATTGTTGCCTTTTTTAATAGCTGCAGCGCTGTCATACAAATTGTCACGTTGTCACTAGCCTTGGTTACTCAGACTCCATGAGGTAACAGCACTTTTGGGGGAATTAATGGGCCACTGATGTATCTGATGGAGCCACCAGGCCGGCCTTACCCCAGATTAGGGTAGATATGCTGATTGGTTCTCAGGCCAAATTTTTAATTACTAATTAAATAAGGATATCTTTTCATCAGATAACTTTGTATTATAAAAACATTCATAATTGAAGTTATTGAACTGTTATTAACACAAAATTATTTAAAATATAAATTTATAGTTGTTTATAAAATAGGAATTTCGACAGGATCAAACCAGTATCCGTGAGGTGGCAGCATTGTTTAGCCACACACGCATAGCATTCAAACGCCGGTAAAGTCACCAGACTGTATTCTTGGTGAAGTTACGCAGCCGAGTGACAGTCAATTAAGCTACATTGTCACTTAAAATCACCAATACGGAGTTGGATAATACCTAGGAAGATCATTATCCAATGGGGTGGAGCTATAAATGTCAACACTGCAGTCAATGCAGCTTTTGCTGTTCACGCTGATGATTCTAAGAGTTAATGATTGATTCGTCACATAACATTTCACAAACCATAAGTGTCTCATTAAAACATATTTGGCCTGTCGACATATTTAATTTATATTGTATAACTTTATTGTACAATAAAAACGGAGTCACACTCCCTTTAAATAGCCTTGGGTTGACCCGTCACTGGCCGTGTCAGCCCTCAACATGGAGACTGTCAAATGTCAACACTTTGGGGGTTCACGGTGTGTGGTGAGTGTGGGCCCCTGGAACTATTTTAGAAACTACTTTTATCATGGTGCATTTCGAAGGTGATTTTAACCTATTCACTGGCATGTAGAGAGGAAACAAATGTGTAACTACAAGCATCAAGCATGTTTATTGCAAGAAATAGCTGAGGTGGTAATTTTGGGATATTTTGTGCAAGGTGGCTTAGAAAAACTGTGAGGTGGCTCACCTCAATCATCGTATAACAGGGGAACACTGCAAAGCAGAACAATTTACAAACCATATGTGGTGCATTTAAACATATTTGGGCTATCGACATGGAGACTGTCACAGTGTGTGCACTCTGCAGTGAGAGAATTGGAGAATTACTCATGCTGGGCGACTGACTATAAGTGGTGATGCCCAAGAAAGATAATTTGTCATGGTAGACTGCTCCAGACAGTACGCTACACCTGTTGTTACCATGACAACGCAATCTGACATTTCTGTTACATTTTCCAGATAAATAGGGCGTGTAAGTCTCGCGCGCGAAAACGAGGCTGGGGGCAGTTGGGGGCAGGAGGTCCATATTCTCCATGTTAACGTATAGGACTTCGTTTTGTTTTTGGTTGTAATAATCGAACGGTTCCAGTCTAACTATTTCAGTTATACTGTCCGAAGGATTATTACAAGCAGAAGCAGTGGAACACTTTGTCGGTGACAATGCTCACGGAAATTATGAATTTTAATCGATTATAATGGTGGTTGCCATGGCAATAGCGGCAATACTTGTGTTTGGCGATCTTGACTAATAATGAAAAGTGCCATTTTTCGCGTAGTACAACCTGTTTGGGGCAAACATAAACATGTGTTATGATTATTCGAATTTAGACAACTTGTCATATATAAGTGCTTATCGAAACCACAATGTACAGCTATGTAAAATGCAAATCCCGTAAACTATTTTATTGTATTATTCTTGTGGCCAGTCCCCAATTGTCTCGCTTAGACCCCAATGAGCTCCAATCACGCAGAGTCACCCCATTTATCTTGACACACTTACGGGCCCTATAGCCATAAATGTGTCACAGTCATGAGCATCTACATGCCTGTCACTGTCACTGTCACTGTCACTGTCACTGTCACTGTCACTGTCACTGTCACTGTCACTGTCACTGTCACTGTCACTGTCACTGTCACTGTCAGTCAACCAGTGGTTGTGGTCAGAGCTCTAGGGAAACTGTCATAAAAACGATCGTATTTTATATCGGTTGTAATCAACAACCATTGCCACCAGTTTATGGCAACTGGCTTCCTTTTGCTCAAACCAATTAAAAATATCAATTTCATTAATTTGTTTACTATTCTTAAAAATATTTCAACAAAACTAATTAACATAGTTGCACCAGGAATTAGACAGAATTTATATATTATTGTACTAAACTGTGAAACTTATGTTATTTTATGAAACCTGGGCACTGTATCACTCAGACAGAGCTCTTAAGAAAAATCCATCATTACACAAAATGCATTATTAAATTAAATGGGATGTGTCATTGGTGTGTCATGGTGTTGACAGTTTCAGTTATTCAGAATCTCTGTTGAGGATTAAAATTGATTTTAAAGTGAAAAATTGAGTTTAACGTCTCGTAACAACGTGAGTGAAATGGGCTCAACAACTTCCATTGATATGGTAACATTTGCTCGATATTCCGCGTACGAAGATGGCCAGTTTTGGTGACCGGTCTTTTCGTGTGGTGGGCCTAACCTATGGAACGCATTGCCCATTGATATTAAGTGCTGCAGAACTTTGACGGCATTCAGAAAGGCACTAAAACGCACATTTTCAAAGCATATTACTGCTGACATTTTAAATATTCAATGACATTTTAGAAAATTGGTTTCAAATATTTCACCTTATCTTATTTTTACAAATATATTGAAATTTATATATGCCATCGTTCAGTATGTGTTTTGCATGTAAATAGAGTATTAATTAGTTTTATTTATTTATTGGTTTATTTATTTTACTCATCGTCGTTAATTCTATATAAGATTTAATTAACTGTTTTAGTATGAGTAATTTAACGTTTCTACATTTTTTATCTGAAAATTTATTTTACAGTTGTATTTATTATTATTAATATTAGTTTTAACACATAATAAATAGCTTTATATTTTATTGTACAGCGCTTTGAGCATATTTGGATATTGCACTTTATAAATAATAAATGGAAATATGCTGCCACAAGGCTGCATGGGGGGGGGAGGGTGGTCACATGGGGCTCAGTGACCGGTGGCGTAATTGCCCCACTTCTAGGTGTAGGCTAAATAATTATACGTAAAATAACTATCTGGTTAGTGTAGATTAGGGTTGATGTGAATGAATGAACGGCGTGATTGATTAATACATTATAATACTTATTAATGATAAGGTTTTATGACCACAGCAGTAATGCTACTATACGTTGTATGTTGAAATGTGGGCTCTGTCTACCTGAGGGGCAGGTGACGTGTATGAGACTCTGTCATAAGCCTGGCCTTAGGGAGTAGAGCCCCTTTCTTTAAAAAAAAATTATAAGCAATAAATGTCATTACTTTGGCCATCTTTCATCACTACTTTTTACTCGTGTTGGTGCTTGTATAAATATTATTATTATGTAGAGCTCCAGTGAAGCGTGACTATTCTACACCTGTGGTTGTCTATTCAGGTGGGACCATCGGTGGCCGAGATGATGACAGTCCTAGGGCAGAAGAACACAGCGAGACGTCTCCAGTACGTCATTGACCATCTACCCAGGGACAGCGCCGTGGCGTCCAGCTGACAGATCTCACAGATGACATGTCCAGTTGTCACTTGTCTCCAAATCTGTCCCGTTGGAATCATTTGGATGTTGACTCATATAGTGCCTATATATACAATAAAATGAAATATGGCAAATAAATATAAGGTATAAGATATACATTGTACATCATTTGTTCTTTAAAATGAAAACATTATTTTAATATAACAAATAAATAAATAAAGACAAAATTAAAATAATAGATTATCTATTTAACAATAATTGTGGTGTAAACTAGTTAATAAATAAATAAATATATAAAATGTCCTTTAAAATATATATATATATATTATCTTCTAAAAATATAATTTTCATTAGTAGACATACATTATAAGAGGACTAAAATATCATTTAAAATTATATTTACAATTACAATTGAATGCGTCCAATTTGTTTATTTATACAATTATTAAGTTAAGCTAACATTTCAGAAGAGAAGATTGTTGTTCAGCACCACCGATCTGCTACTGAGAATAGGTACACCTACACCCCACACGCACACGGCTCAGCCACACCAACCAATCAATGGTTTTCATATCCAAATTCAAGATCTTAAATTTCTTTTTACCTGTAGAGGCTTTCGTCTGAATGGTTCACGTTGACTTCAGTACTAATGAGGAATGACGTCATCATACACTTGGGGTAGCTTGTAATTGCCGTCATCTCCGTTCACTGCTGTGTGTCTTTCTGATCCAGATAGCTTCCTTTATTTGCCGGTTTTCTATTTGGCTCATTATCAATGATTTTAGCTCAGACGAAAGCCTCAACATATAAAACAAAATTTAAGATCTTGAATTTGGATATGAAAAATGAAAGCCATTGATAGGAAAAGAACTATCCTGAGATATGTTCGGTGACACATAGGAATAATTTACAAATGCTTGCGATGATGCTAGCGAGGTCACAGCACTTATACGAAGACATTTTGTGTCGATAGTTGGCAAGCATCAGACATGTACAAGATGAACTTAAACTACCAGTTTGTGGACTGAGTTAGGAGTCGGAACTAGTAAATGAAGCTCAAACTGAGATCTAGTAATGACTGTGTATCGGGACAACACTACTGTATTGCAGCGTGTATTACATTTATAATGACATTGTTTTCTTTTGTAAAAATGGCACATATCGCAGATTTTTGTCCAACAGTTCTCTGGGGGTTAGATGCTAAATGTGTCAAATATCAAGTGCCTGTGACTCAATACTGCAAGAATGACAGAAAGACCACAACACAGAGTGGAATCAATGAAACATTAAAACAACACCAGTATATAAACGAGAATGCTTTGTAATATTTCTACAGTACATAAGAAATGTATTTGAGTAATATCACATCACACAGCACTTTATTGGTATATGATATATAAATAAAACCATTTTATGATTGTATAGAATGCGATTTATAAAACATTATTTACTCTACTGTGACCTTGAATACACAATGTGACCTTCACTGCTGAACAAATCTGTATACTGGCAGTTGACCAATCGAATGCCCAACCTGCAGTCACATGATTGTAGCATTGGAAACAATCGACCAATCATAAGTTATTGCACTAGCGTTGCGTTGCTTTAGATCCTATATACATTCAGTCAATCATGTTCTACTGATTATGCATGTATGTATGTATGTATATATATATGTCATATATATATATATATATAATATGACATACATACAGTCGTATTATTATGTCATAATGTATGTATATATATATATTATATATATACATACATATTACTATGCTAACTTTGATGACATTTTGTAATTGATTCCCCATAGTGCTTATATATCCTGTTTATTTCAAAAACCATTGGTCTTTGAGCAACCAACCACTATCATCTGAAGACACCCCAAAAAGAGTTTCACTTTCAGTTCACTCCAGTCAGATTCAACTTGCATCAGCTGATTTTTTTGTAGCCTTTTTCTAAAAAATGTAGGTCCTGATAGTTAGACCTTCCCAAGAGTAGCATTCTGGAGACATGACTTACGGGTAGTCAGTGCGCCAAACACTGTTACATTTTGCTATGTGCCTTAACTGAGGTTATTTTTGCCACCTGATATCACTTATAATCCCGCCTGGAATATACCATAATGATAAAATGTATCATCAGAAAAAACACACAAAAAAAAAGAGACATGAGATTAGAACAACCGTCACCACAGAACTGACGTCATTATAGAAACAGTGTCACCACACAACCAGTGTCATATACAACCAATGTCACTATAGAACCAGTGTCACCATAGAACCAGTGTCACCATAGAACCAGTGTCACCATAGAACCAGTGTCACCATAGAACCAGTGTCACTATAGAACCAGTGTCACCATAGAACCAGTGTCACTATAGAACCAGTGTCACCATAGAACCAGTGTCACCATAGAACCAGTGTCACCATAGAACCAGTGTCACTATAGAACCAGTGTCACCATAGAACCAGTGTCACTATAGAACCAGTGTCACCATAGAACCAGTGTCACTATAGAACCAGTGTCACCATAGAACCAGTGTCACCATAGAACCAGTGTCACCATAGAACCAGTGTCACTATAGAACCAGTGTCACCATAGAACCAGTGTCACTATAGAACCAGCACCACTATCAAACCAGTGTCATATAGAACCAGTGTCACTAGAACCAGTGTCATCATAGAACCAGCACCACTATCAAACCAGTATCATATAGAACCAGTGTCACTAGAACCAGTGTCACCATAGAACCAGCACCACTATCAAACCAGTGTCATATACAACTAGTGTCACCATAGAACCAATGTCACTATGGAACCAGTGTCACTATAGAACCAGTGTCACAATGGAACCAGTGTCACTATGGAACCAGTGTCACTATGGAGCCAGTGTCACTATGGAACCAGTGTCACTATAGAACCAGTGTCACAATGGAACCAGTGTTACTATGGAACCAATGTCACTATAGAACCAGTGTCACTATAGAACCAATGTCACTATAGAACCAGTGTCACTATAGAACCAGTGTCACTATGGAACCAGTGTCACTATAGAACCAGTGTCACTATGGAACCAGTATCACTATGGAACCAGTGTCACTATAGAACCAGTATCATTATGGAACCAGTGAACATCCACTTGAACCAGACAAATGGATGGAATCGGAAAAGAAAACATTCACCCAGTGGCCTACTCCCCCAGGCCCAGCTGTGGGCGACAGGTACAAGGACATGTTTACTAAATAAGGTTTGGCTTAAAATAACAATATATACTAATACAATTAAATAATTTAATTAAAAACAGTAGTAACCAATTAAAAAGGTAGAGCTTGTGCCTTATTTTGAAACTGAATAACGTATGTAAATCAACCGTTGAATGTTGTTAACGGAGTATGTATATTGGTAGAACATGCACCAAGTTGTCATGTGACAAGCTTGACATTGAGGTGACAGACCTCCCCACTGTGATGACCAACCAATGGTGACGACTAGTGTGAGTATAAGCGAGTATTATACTAGTATCATTACACCAACAGTATCACACAGATACTACGTATTTCACTGACATCTTATGGCAGCTGAAGCACTCAACACATACATTGGTAAGCTTTGGCGACTAACTGACATGACTTGGTTCACACGCATGGTCACATGACTGGTCTAGTGAGCATCATATGTATAGCAGTAATATCAGTTAATTCGGGATGTTTACTGCATATTTTAAGCACCATTTCGTATATTCAGCTGCACCAATGTTTTGAAAGTGACAAAGAACTGCTACATACATCTCTGCTGAATTGAAGCAGCAGCATTCATTAATTTGGTGTACATGAATTCACAGTACAAATATCATCTGCAGATGACTTCCCAATCAAAATCAGCACCTGCAGATGACCTCCCAATCAAAATCAGCTGATACAACTCTAATTTCTATTCAAGTGGGATTTCCTCGGTTGCTACGAGCACGACACAGACATGGTACCACCATCAACGCTCGCCTTCAGTGCTACACAACAGATGTCGCCACCTATGGTGATGTCAATTTTTTGAAAGATGGATAAAAAAAGGTGAAAGCGCATTAAAATTGGTGTAAGAAAATGCATTACTAGTCAAAATATTTATACAATTTGAAACCACTTTACATGCAATTTTCTTATTTTTCGTTCCTCATGTAAATCAAATGGTCAAAAAAATGAGAATACTTATATAAATAATTGTGTACACTAAATTTTATGTACACAATAACTAGCGACTTATAACAGGAAGAAATACTGTGGCCATTGATTCTTCATGAGCTCACCAGGTGGCACACAAGTAACAGATGACGGGACCGAATGTTATTTGACGAAAATTAAATTATTATGGTTATTTCAACTTCACAATTTCAAACCAGAAAATAATGTCAAGTAATAGTTCTCAACAGTTGGCAAGACACGGACCCAGTACCCCAAACAATCCCACTTCATTACACCGTCCATACAACTTCATTAGTTCATGGCTCCAAGAGTGGTTTATTGTATGATTTAACTTACTTTGGAGCAAACATTTGTTGATGGGTACGACATTTCGACACACGTGTCACCAGTACGTGAACAAGGCCCGAGCTGACGGGTCGAAACGTCTTACTCATCAACAAATATATGCTCAAAGGTAAATTAAATCATACAATAAACTTCATTAGTTGCTGTTCTGTAACAAGGCTTTTCTAGTAAACTACTGGTGTAATTGTAGTGTAATTAACTTACTTTGGCGCTTAATGTCGAAGATGAGTACGACGTTTCGATCCGTCAGCTACGGACCTTGTTCACGTACTCGTGTGTTGCCTCAGATTTCGGCGGGACAATTTGGTTGTAGATGTAATCTGAGGCAACACACGTGACACCAGTACGTGAACAAGGTCCATAGCTGACAGGTCGAAACGTCGTACCCATCTTCGACTATAAGTTACAAAGTAAGTTAATTACACTACAATAAACCATTCTTGGAGCCATGAACAATACAGTCACTCTCATTAGTTGTTGTACTGTAACAAGGCTTTTCTAGTAAGCTACTGGTGTAATATTCTTAGTTGTAGATGCAAATGCTACATTACGATCATGACAGACTCTGTTCAATTTACACATCCTCGACACCAGGGGGCGCTGGCAGAAATACATTTATATTTGAAAGTATTTAAATACTTTCTAAAAGGTATTTGTAATTGACATTTAGGAATTAAACGTATTTGTATTTAGATACTTTCCTGAAGTATTCAACATTTTCAAATACTTTCAGATACATTGTCAGTAATAACATTTCTGTTTCATGATCACATGTAATGGCTGCCAAACTGATTACATTAACTGCAAATCAGCTTTCACCACATTTTCAGTTCTCATTGATTGCAACTTTAACATGTCTAATAGGGC
The DNA here is from genome assembly GCA_964017155.1 of Oasisia sp. SBJ-2009. NCBI lineage: Eukaryota > Metazoa > Annelida > Polychaeta > Sabellida > Siboglinidae > Oasisia > Oasisia sp. SBJ-2009. The sequence goes on along the minus strand of OZ024867.1, from coordinate 20,774,471 downwards.
GTGCAAGTGGGTCACAATGCATGGCATGACTCTGCGCGATTGGAGCTTATTGGGGTCTAAGCGAGACAATTGGGGACTGGTCACAAGAATAATAAACAATAAAATATTTTACGGGATTTGCATTTGACATTGCTGTACGTTGTGGTTTTGATAAGCACTTCTACCTTACAAGTTGTCTAAATGCGCATAATCATAATACATGTGTACGTTTGCCCCAAACAGGTTGTACTACGCGAAAAATGGCACTTTTCATTATTAGTCTAGACCGCCAAACGCAAGTACTCGCCGCTGTTGCCATGGCAACCACCATTATAATCTATTAAAATTCATGATTTCCGTGATCATTGTAACCGGCGAAGTGTTCCACTGCTTCTGCTTGTAATAATCCTTCGTACAGTATAACTGAAATAGTTAGACTGGAACAGTTCGATTATTACAACCAAAAACAAAACGAAGTCCGATACGTTAACATGGAGAATATGGATCTCCTGCCCCCAACTGCCCCCAGCCCCGTTTTCGTGCGCGAGACTTACACGCCCTATTACTGACGAAGACACTTGACAGCAGGTGTCCCCTATGGTCCTGATAGTGACCACACGTTTTGTTTGCTCAGAGCCAGAGGATGGATTAGCACCATAGGTCAATAGGGAGTATGCACGCAACCCCATCAAGGGGTTACCATGGCGACGACCGGACGTCACGACGACGACGACACGACACCAACGTCACCACTACCGACAGAGATTCACACACACAGACTAGTTATACGTCAGTGTCGCACTGCGTCAACGTCGTTGTCATCGTCGTAACTTTCATCCTCCTCATACTCCGTTCGTGGCACTTTAATCGTGTCACCGTCGACGTCATAATGACCCAGCGTCCCGTCGGATGCCCGCATTTTATGCAGGCGCTTCATGAATAGTTCCTTGGCGTACTGATACAGTTCGACGTCGAGCCGATTCGTCCCCAGGACCTGAACGCGCTGCGAGTCCGACACATTAGCTCTATTCGCGTGCGTGACACTGAACTGTTCGAAATTGTCAATGAACCTCATATGGAACGTCTTCTCGAATAAGTACTGTGAGGCACGTTGGTACTCAACCAGGCCGAAGAACGCCATTTCACGCAGGTTTGTCTTTGCACTCTGTAGCATGATGGCGTCGCGCTGTGCGGGCAGCATGGCGCTGTAGTTGTAGCAGCCCACGAGGCTCAGGTTCGCCAGCATGCGCGTCTGACGGTTGTTGGCGAGGTTGTGAGGACAACTGAGGAACTCCTTGAGGGAGACTCCACGCCAGTCCTCTGCAACAACAACAACAACATCTGAGGAGTGTTGCTTAGGTCATCTGTAGCAACAACAACACAACAACTAGAATGTGTCACTAAGAAATGTCAACGCTGTCATCTGTGACAACTGAGGAATGATGCTCGATTATCTATAACGGCAACAACATGACAAATATGTCACTCAAGTCATCTGTAGCAACAACACAACTAAAAAAAAATTACCAGTCATCTGTAATAACAACAAAAACATGAGTGACATCTGAGAAGTGTTGCTCAGGTTATCTGTAGCAACAACATGACAACTCAATTTTTTCACTGAGAAATGTTATCGCTGTCATCTGTGACAGCAGGGTGACAACTTAGGAATGGTGCTCGGTTATCTGTAACAGCAACAACGTGACAACAAATATGTCACTCAAGTCATCTGTAATAGCAACAACAACACAACTAAAATTCATACCAGTTATCTGTAACAACAACCATGTGAGTGACATCTAAGGAGTGTTGCTTAGGTCATCTGTAGCAACAACAACTAGAATGTGTCACTGAGAAATGTCAACGCTGTCATCTGTGACAGCTGAGGAATGATGTTCGGTTATCTGTCACGGCAACAACGTGACAACAAATATGTCACTCAAGTCATCTGTAGCAACAACAACACAACAAGTCATCTGTAGCAATTATTTGGCAACTGAGATATGCGGCTCAGGTCATCTGTAGAAACAACAACTAGAATGTGTCACTGAGAAATGTCAACGCTGTCATCTGTGACAGCTGAGGAATGATGTTCGGTTATCTGTCACGGCAACAACGTGACAACAAATATGTCACTCAAGTCATCTGTAGCAAAAACAACACAACAAGTCATCTGTAGCAATTATTTGGCAACTGAGATATGCGGCTCAGGTCATCTGTAGAAACAACAACTAGAATGTGTCACTGAGAAATGTCAACGCTGTCATCTGTGACAGCTGAGGAATGATGTTCGGTTATCTGTCACGGCAACAACGTGACAACAAATATGTCACTCAAGTCATCTGTAGCAACAACAACACAACAAGTCATCTGTAGCAATTATTTGGCAACTGAGATATGCGGCTCAGGTCATCTGTAGAAACAACAACAACATAACAACTAAAACTGTCACTCCAGTCATATGTAAATAACAACTGATAAATGCCACTATAAGTATAATCATATGTAGCAACAAGATGACTGAGAAATGCTGATCCGGTCATCTGTACATGTAACAACATCACAACAACTGGAAAATGATCCTTCAGTTATCTGTAATACCTGAAAACTGTGAAATGCTGCTGATGTGCATCAACATGACAAGTTACAAACTCCTTCATAAAAAAGCCACCAAAGACCATAGGGACTTTTTTCTAATTATCTATAAAGTATACAGGGGTAGAACTTTAGTATTTATTTGACTAGACAGCAGGACTAGTATTTAAAGATAAATGTTTACTAGTCCGCCAAAAGGTTTACTAGTCCAGCAAAATATAAAAACAACCCAAATTTAAGTCGTTGGAATTTTATTTAAAACTAAAAACATGGCATGGTTTTGCAACCCTAGTTCAATAACACTGCAATGTTCATAAAGGTAACCAACTAGTAAAAAAGAAATACCAAAGTAATTAATGAAGAACTGAAGATATGATTTGTATAAAAAAGCGCAATTGAAAAGGGATGCCAATTGCACTCATTGACTGGTAGACTGGTAGTACCACTGATCTATTTTTAGATCAGTGGGTAGTACCACCCTACCAGGGACAGCCTACCATTATGATTTTTTCATAATAATTCTGGAAATTGACCTCACATTACGGTCTTATTAAAACTGCTCTGCTGAACTGTATTAAGAGAAATGAAAATAATAATAACAAAGTATAGAAAATGATATACACCAAGAACCGTTAATTTACAATTAATGCCCAGACAAGTTCATAGCTGGTGGCTGGCTATGCCTCAGAAAAATTCGTCATTTATCAGTAAATGAAGCTGTCACTGCTGTAGCCAGTTGGTCACTGGCAACAATTTATCAATGTTTTAATGACTGGTGATTCAGTTACATCCTGGCCTGTGGGTGGGTTAAGGGGTCACTGTGACTAAAAAGGTTAGACTGTAGGGTGGGTGGATGACATATTGATATTTATTAGGGGTCATCCATAATTATCATCATTTTCACAAGTGTACAAACCGTACACTTTTTCTGACCCCCCCCCCCTTGAAAGTGTACAAATGTAAATGGTTAAAATGATGACAGTGTTTCACAGTTGCCATGTTTCACAATAATGCGTCATTCTGATGAATCACTAGCATACACGCAAATCATTCGAGCACTATTTTCTTTTCGTTTTGGCGGTCTTTACCTCTCCCTTGTGTGAGGATGAGCGAGCGAGCGATAAGTGGGCACATCGTTTTTGTCATTATTTTTCAACATTAAAAAAAACGTACGTTCAAGTCATACCCCCTCCCCCCCAGCGTACGGTTTGTACGCTTGTGAAAATGATGATAATTATGGATGACCCCTTAGACAACTGACTAGTTATTAGGCAGGTTTACTAGTCCGCCCTTATTTTGACTAACTACACTTGTGTACAAATAAAAGCGTAAGTCTTTGATAAATGGCAGGGTCCATACACTTCTGAAGATTTGAAATTCAAGGCGATTCAAGACTGGCAAGGCTAATTAATATAAAAAATTCCACACTATTTTAACAACAAATATAATTTTAATATTTTATACTGCACATGGCTTTCCCAATGCCGATAATAACAGTGCTACGATCTGCCGCACACTTGCTACGGCTTTTTAAAATATGGGCCATAATGGCTTATGCCCATAAATAATTTTAATCGACCATGATAAAAGTCAAGGCTTTTCAAGACTAATTTGTAAAATTTACGGATTTCGAGGATGTGAATTAGGTCCAATAAAATTCAAGGCTTTTCAAAAATGTCAAGGCCCTATACATACCCTGCAAGGTGAACATAAGTTCTCATAAGGTGCAGTATTCAGTCGTTAAGTCATACACTGGGAAGTCCCAGCCACAATTAATGCACAGATACTCTATGCATGCACGAATTTCACCCACTACATATATAGCCAGCATAGATTTGAAGTGAAATTAAAGTTATTAAACCAGTCGGGACGAAAAGTAATTTTAACAGATCTGTGTAATTGGACTCCGTCTTGAAATGTAATAACTTGCAACCAAATAAACAGTTTAATTTACAGCTACTGACTATACACCCAGTACAGCTTTCAAAGCCAGCGCAAAGCACAGCCAGTAAGTATTAAGGCAAATAAACCTGCCACATACCAGTTATTCTTGTGGTGATCAATGACTTCTGATCAACGACTTTTCAATATAACATTTCACCTCTTTCCAGATATGGGGTCAAACACATTGACATTTAAATACAAATAGTCTCGAGGGATTCAAACAGAAATACTATTTAAATGCAAATATATCTAAATGCAAATACACTAGAAAGTAGTTCAAATAGTTTTCAAATACTTTTCACTTTCAGGATACATTACTATACATGGCTTTATGCAGGATCAAATTATTGCCAGTCACACATGTTTTGATGGATATGTGGTTGTTAACTGTTAAAGGAACATGCAACCCAAAAAGTAAAAATTGCTTAAACCATTAAACAATGTTCATTGAATCATATCCCATATTTTGTTATTTTTTCTGAAATGATTTGTTAACTTTTAAGGATAATTAGTGAACCTCCATGGAGGCTGACATTTTGGACATTTCGCCTGTGGTCGTGTGACGTCACAGATCCACCACCGCTAGCGCCTCGGGTGGGCAAAACAAAACGAATTCTTCACGTACCCACTGAGTCTGAGATATATTCATCCATTTAATTAGTTACAGAGTGTTAGCTATAAAAAAACCGCCGTCCCTTATAATATAAACATTCATAAAGAATAGGATAAAGAATAATGATGCTCAAGTAGAGACTGCAACAAAGGAAATCGCGCAATCCATTTTGGACTTGGTTGGTTCGACGGAGCTTAATAACTTTTATTATCGCCCACTTTCATATGTAAACAAATCGTTTATCCAACTAATTATTCCAGTCGACCGTCGCGCAATGAATATTTTACTAATCATTGATTTTTATTATAATAAAGGAAATACATTGAATGATATTCTAGTACCCCTAGTATTTGCATACATTAAGTTCGTCCCTTTTGCGAGACCCTTCTTCGCGTGCAACACCGACCCTTCGCTTCGGCCCCAAACTTTTCGTTCTGTGCACAAATTCAGTGGGGACAGTAGCTTCGTTCAACAGTCGTCTTTCACCCAATCCGGGCAACCTGTGTTCCATATCAACGGTGACATGGTCCTGACAAACCATTTTCCGGTTGAAATTGAATGTTTCCACTGTATGACTCGTACCTATATTGTGGAGCCATTTGATCGCCAACTCGCCCTTCGACGGCGGGCTTCGTAGATAATTTATTGGCATTTGGACAAATCTCTTTCCTTTCACGGACTCTTCTCCTGCCTTCTTTTGACATCCGTATGCTTGATATTCAAGCATTTCATTATCACAAGACTCATAAAACAACTCGATTCATGTCGCTATGCTAGTGTTTACATATCGGATACATATTACGCTGCGCCTATATCGCTGAGGTGGTGGACCGCCTACGTCACACTCACGCATTCTCTCGCGTTAATCTTCGCGAGTTTCCCGTGAAATGGGCAACAATGGCAGCGCCCATGGTCAGTGAAAATGCACGTTTCAAGATTAATGTTATGATGTATAACATTCTTACAAAATTAAACAAAAAATTGTATGTGTTACAATATTCTATCATGAATGGTATGTGGGAATTGGGAGGATTTTAACGCATTTTCAAAACTATGGTTGCATGTTCCTTTAAGTCAGTCCACAAACTTTATTTTTTTTTACCTGAAAAGGACTACAAACACACGTGTGACACCATTTACGCTCACTTTCAAGGCATAACTAATGAAGACCCTTTTTGCTCCTTCATTTTTACCGCGTCCACCCACGTTTCTACCCATCCATATTTGTTTTTACCCATCCAAATGACGGGTGGACGGGTCTCTGCATAAAGCTATGTTAACTACTATGTAAGTAAAAGAAAAGTAAATTATAACACCAAAAGTCCGAGACACCCAGTTTATTGCCATTACTGTTTCCATTCTCATACACCTGGAAGATGTCCAGCCTAGTATAAGGCTACTAGAAGGCAGAGGTCGAAGTAGTGGTAGTCCAAGGACTACCAGAAACATGGTCGGACTACCAAAGATGATAACAGCAGTAGTCCCATAGACTACCACAAAATTGGGGAATATTTTTCAAATTTTGTGTTTGTCATGTTGTTTTGCTTAAATTTGGGCAATATGCTTACTACATATACCTGAGGACTACCAGATTTCCCAACTAAGTAGTCCTGCTGACTACCAGAAATGTTCCAGACGAACCCCCCCCCCCCCAGGTAGCAATGCCAAACTACAGGAGCAGAAGATGCAAAGAAATGTGGAGACTGACATTTACTTGAATTTTTTTAAGAATTCAATCAAGAATAACTTTTAATTGGAATTTATTAATAACCATGTCCTATGTATTTGAAAAAATATGTATTTGAAAACCCTTTAGGAAAGTATTTACATACAAATACTTTAGCTTCCTAAACGTTAAATTTTATACAAATACTTTTAAAAAGTATTTCAATCCTTTCAAACGCCGGTAAAGTCACTGGATTGTCTTCTCGGCAAAATTACGCAGCTGAGCGACAATCAGTTATGTCAGACTAGAAGTGGTAATGTCTAAACGCTTTGATATTATGTTATAAAGCCAGCACACATTTACATGCAAGATAGCAAGCTAGTGCAACAGCTCAAGGCTTGACTGTGTCCAATAGTTCCAAATGGGGGCACTTGTGGCAGCACTTGTCAATGTTGAAAACTTGCTCAGACACATTTGGTGTAGACAAGACGAAATTATCCCATGACCTGTGGAATTCAATTTTTTGTTATCGATTTGCAAAAAAACAGTACTTAAATACATAAATAATAAAGTAACATAACATCTTGAAAAAATATTTTTCGTGGTGCTTAATTTTTTTACTCGACCGCGCACCAAGTGGTGCCACCTACCGGCATCTAGTGGAAACAGCAAGCGAGGTCAAGGTCAAGTCTACACAGGCAGGAGATACGAATGTTACTAACCGTGAACTGAAGAAACAGACTTCGGCTGGCGCGGAGACGACTTACCAATGAAGCAGAATGGTACCTCCTGCAGGGTTGCCTGGCGACCGTTGCAACGGAGACGGGACGCCAACCACGTGCTGCCGCGCCGCACGTGCTTCCACTCGCTGAGGTAGCGCAGCAGTGGCTCCCGCACCATGGTGATGTACAGGTATCTGTAGCATAGCATGGTGATGTACAGGTATCTGTAGCATAGCATGGTGATGTACAGGTATCTGCGGACACAATGTAGCATAGCATGGTGATGTACAGGTATTTGTAGCATAGCATGGTGACGTACAGGTATCTGTAGCATAGCATGGTGACATACAGGTATCTGTAGCATAGCATGGTGACGTACAGGTATCTGTAGCATAGCATGGTGACGTACAGGTATATGTAGCATAGCGTGGTGATGTACATGTATTTGTAGCATAGCATGGTGACATACAGGTATCTGTAGCATAGCATGGTGACGTACAGGTATCTGTAGCATAGCGTGGTGACGTACATGTATCTGTAGCATAGCATGGTGACGTACAGGTATCTGTAGCATAGCATGGTGACGTTCAGGTATCTGTAGCATAGCATGGTGATGTACATGTATTTGTAGCATAGCATGGTGATGTACAGGTATCTGTAGCATAGCATGGTGATGTACATGTATTTGTAGCATAGCATGGTGACGTACAGGTATATGTAGCATAGCGTGGTGATGTACATGTATTTGTAGCATAGCATGGTGACATACAGGTATCTGTAGCATAGCATGGTGACGTACAGGTATCTGTAGCATAGCATGGTGACGTACATGTATCTGTAGCATAGCATGGTGACGTACAGGTATCTGTAGCATAGCATGGTGACGTACAGGTATCTGTAGCATAGCGTGGTGACGTACATGTATCTGTAGCATAGCATGGTGACGTACAGGTATCTGTAGCATAGCATGGTGACGTTCAGGTATCTGTAGCATAGCATGGTGATGTACATGTATTTGTAGCATAGCATGGTGATGTACAGGTATCTGTAGCATAGCATGGTGATGTACATGTATTTGTAGCATAGCATGGTGACATACAGGTATCTGTAGCATAGCATGGTGACGTTCAGGTATCTGTAGCATAGCATGGTGATGTACATGTATTTGTAGCATAGCATGGTGACGTACAGGTATCTGTAGCATAGCGTGGTGATGTACATGTATTTGTAGCATAGCATGGTGACATACAGGTATCTGTAGCATAGCATGGTGACGTACAGGTATCTGTAGCATAGCATGGTGACGTACATGTATCTGTAGCATAGCATGGTGATGTACAGGTATCTGTAGCATAGCATGATGACATACAGGTATCTGTAGCATAGCATGGTGACGTACAGGTATCTGTAGCATAGCATGGTGACATACAGGTATCTGTAGCATAGCATGGTGACGTACATGTATCTGTAGCATAGCGTGGTGATGTACATGTATTTGTAGCATAGCATGGTGACATACAGGTATCTGTAGCATAGCATGGTGACGTACAGGTATCTGTAGCATAGCATGGTGATGTACAGGTATCTGTAGCATAGCATGGTGACGTACAGGTATCTATAGACACAATGTAGCGTATTAGGGATGGGTCGATTAATCGCGGTTCACGGTATTCGCGGTTGTCAGGCTCACGGTTCAGTGCACCGTCGTCAGTTTGCGTACCGCGGTTTTTTCGATTTTTTTAAACGGCACATCGTCATCGCCTAATCGGTGTTTCTGTACACGTGAGTGACGTGACGTATTTGCTGGGAGGCAATAATGATAAGGCTGCCAGCCCAGAAACATTTCCTACGGGTAACAATGCGGTCCCAAAGTTGAGTGATCGCAATTCTCCCGTCAGCGTACGCCTCCCGTCACAGGGTTGAGAAACCACTACTGAGTCTACACTCCCTGGTGTGCATTACGCAATCCTGAGACAGCCCTGTCGGCTGCCAGCAATAGGGCTGTCTCGGGATTGTGCGGTTGATAAAATAAAGGTTTCCCACCATTAGGGAAGGGGTATAAATGACAGTTGTAATGAAAGGTTGCAGCGTCTGTTTAATCGTTAATCGCCTATCGTTCGGCTGCCTAACTTCGCTGAAGAGTCGAGTTAAAAATGATGCCACCTCACGGAGTTTAATCGAGGTTTAAACGCTGCTTAAAGCACATGTCCGGCGTGGTTTTTATCCACAAACGCTGGCCACCATTACGTGTAAGGAGAAGTTTGCTGGTGTTTTATCCAAAGCGCCATCAAACTACAAATCACACGTCTGGAAGCATTTCAGGCACCCAACGAACGAAACTAGCAGGGAGTGCGAGAAGTAGATAAAGATCAAACGGTGTGTAGAATTTGCCGCGTAATCATGAAATGCAAGGCTGGAAACACCACAAACTTTGCTGTTGAATATAGTTATATACGCTCTCGCAAGGAACATAATTAATATTATGTTCCCGGAATTGGTCTTCCTGGACAAAAAGTGTGATGGAGATGATGGACTGATGATTAAATTATATAAATTTCATAGTTTGGACATTACCAGAATGGTATGTTTTGTTTTCTAGCTAACCCTAAGATGCAGTTTTGTCCTACACTACAGATTTTGGTTTTATGATAATTTATCGACAATTGATAGTTATTAAAAATTTCTTTATTTTCAATTGTATAATTGTATTACATGTGATCATTACGAATAAAGATTACTGCACTTAAAATAGTTTATTAAAAATGTTGTGTGATAAGTAGCGTGGCTGTGGAAAGTATCGTGAATATATAGAACCGTGGCTCAAATATCGAACCAAAAATTATAAATATGTATCGTCCCTAGTAGGTATCTGTGGACACAATGTAGCATAGCCATAGTACTAACCACTACACAGGGGTAGAACTACCCACTAGTCCACACACTAGTAAAGATAAGGGCGGACTAGTAAACCTGCCTAATAACTAGTCAGGTTGTCTACTAAAGTTCAGTGTGTCATTCAACCCATCCTACAGTAGTCAATCAAGTGTTTGTAGTCACAGTGACCATAACCTAGCCACAGACTGGGGATGTAACTAAATCCCAAGTCATTAAAACTTTGATAAATTGTCTCCAGTGAACAGCTACCCACAGTGACAACTTCATTTACTGATAATGGATGACATTTTCGTAGGCATGGCTTGTGATATTTGTATTGCCATTAATACAGTCCAGTAGAACAGTTTTCATAACACCTTAATATGAGGTAAATTAATAATGGTAGGATGGTACTGCCAGTCAGTGAGCACTATTGGCGTTCTTTTTTAATTGCGCAGTTTTTTTTAATATAGATCATATCTTCACTTTTTCATTAATTCCTTTTATTATTTCTGTTTTATTTCTTTGTTATCTTTATGTACAGTGCATTTATTTAATAGGCCTTGCAACGTATGCTTTTAGCTTTAAATAACATTTTAACGACTTACATTTGGGCTGTTTTTATATTTTTCCGGACTAGTAAACCTTTTGGCGGACTAGTAAACTTTTGACTTTACTAGTCCTGCTGTCTAGTAAAAAAAAAAACGAAGTTCTACCCCTGCTACACTACCCGTGCCTCCATCAATATAAAGATACAAGCCAAAACGGTGAATGTTGCTGGTTTTATGTGTCACCGTTTTGGATGTGTCGCCACTTTGACTGGTACCCCAATATAATAGTAGTTTTGAATTGTAAAACAGGGACTAGTTTGTGTTTTAACTGACCTCCTGGGACGAACTACTTGCTCTTTCTTGTTCATCGCCTCATCAACACAGGTTTTTAGTTCCGTCCAATCAGCATGGAGTCCACACGGCCAGCCCAGCGAATATCGACTAAACAGCCACCAGTGTTTGTGCTTATTGAAACAGTCGCAACGCTTTCGTCCTCGATGACACCGACACGGAGGCTTAGCATCTAGGTTTTTCACCAGGTGGCGCCCAAACGTCGACCCACCCGTCTTCTGCATGTGAAGGAACACAATGACGTCATTACCCTCCGGGTCAAAGGGGTAGTCACGTGACAGGGCGGCATCGTCGAATGTCGTCTGGGGATCGGTCGATCCGTCTGCCAGGTGGTACGAGGCCGGCGCGTGATGCTGACTCGACCGGTGCTGGCCACCCGCCGATGTGGACAGACGACCACAAAGGCGGTCGTCGCAGAAGTAGCCGAAGAAGAAGAAGCCGGCGACGACGACAGCCGTGATGAGGAGACCGCACAGTTTGTTCCGGCGTCTCTCACATAACTTGCGCTTGCACGCCGTGAACATCGTAACGTCATCCGGCGCTGCACCGCGCTAGCCATTCATGGCATTTGCCAAACTAACGACGTCTTCCAAGACTACCTACCTATCGCCTTGTCGGAAATATATTACCCAGAATGCCCTTCCCCTTTGTGACGACTCACGTGGTGCCGCCTTCTGGATAATTCAGGCGCCGTTAGGTGGCAGCACTAGCTTAGCGTAGCCTGGCCTAGCGTGGCCTGGCCTAGCGTGGCTTGGCCTAGCGTGGCCTGGCCTAGCGTGGCCTTGCCTAGCGTGGCCTGGCCTGGCTTGGCCTGGCCTGGCCTGGCCTAGCGTGGCCTGGCCTAGCGTGGCCTAGCGTGGCCTGGCGTGGCCTGGCGTGGCCTGGCGTGGCCTGGCCTGGCCTGGCCTGGCCTGGTCTGGTCTGGTCTGGTCTGGTCTGGTCTGGTCTAGTCTAGTCTAGTCTAGTCTAGTCTAGTCTAGTCTAGTCAAGAAAACATTAAATACTAGGCAAGTCCGCCCGCCCGCCCCGCGATTCAGCTATATCATATTCCTATATTGTGTAAGGCATCTATCTACCAAGGGTGATATATTCTCATAAATTATTATTGTCAGCAGCCCAGGTTTGCGACCGTGATTGTAACGAGCATTTCGTCAGTTGGGTGATTGATATGATCTGTATGTATGTATTCAATCAGTTCCATAATAACGGTGATAACGATTTTTTTAAATATCAGACAAACAAAGAATAGCTCTAGCTATGCAATATAAAAACATATATTATAGGCTGATACCCACTGTTACCGCTGTATAATATAATGCAATTATTTGTGTTGTTCTCCTCGTGTTATCCCTGTAGTCAGGGTTGAGGTTGGCCATGATTACTGTCATCTCTTCTTCGTCTTTTCTTTCCTCTCCTCACCTTTCTCTCACTACGTTCTCTATCACCAGTTTCCAACTCCTTCTGTTTTTTGCTGTTGTTCTCCATTCTCCTCCCACTCTTTCCAGATCTGTCTTTACTCAGTCCTCCTATCAGAGTGCCATGACCCATGAGCTTCGGACTATCGACTACGAGAACCCAGGTTCGAAACCTGTGCTGCGGTGTTAAAACCTTGGACAACTGTTTTCACTCGACATTGCTCCAGTTCGCTCAGTTGTATAACTGAGTACCTGACTATAGACAGTAGTGGATATGTGTACGAGCAGCCTTCGCGCATTAATTGTAGCATATGACTGGATGCTTCCCAGAGAAGCCGAGATGATGTCTGAGTGAACAGGTCTGTCAGGGAAATGAAGCGTAAAACGCTTTGAACGGTCCTGAGGATTGAATACTGTTCTATATAAGAACTTGCCTTTTTACTCTCACATTTTGTGTTTCCCGTCTTATTTTCCCCGTCACTTTCTGGGCATCTGCTCTCTTTGCCAGTTCCATCTCCCATTCTTTCCATATGTCCGGCTCATTTCAGCCTACTCCTCACCAGATTCCTCTTAAATCTTGTTTCCAACCTCCACTTTCATTTTGACCATTCATCTGTTATCTGTTCTCTTCACTCCCGCGATCCTTCTTATCCAGTTGTTGTTCGCATACACGCATATTCTCCTATAGAGGTACTTAAGTTACAGGTTTACGTAATATTTGTAATATCGATTTAATTTTGGAACGTTTATATATATATATATCACATAAAATGGAGCAATTTCCATAATATAGTGTATATATATATGTACCTAGCCCATTATGCTTAGGGCAGCATATCAATGGAATCTAAAATCTAGAAACACAGATCCGTAGAAATATGCAATCTAACCTGCCAAAGGCCCGCATGACTTGATAGCTAACTTAACATTCAATATGGCGTCTGATACTGCAGTATGTAAATATATAATTCTGCTGCATCTTTCATCTTGACATGTACAGTTAAAAGGACCACATCGTGCATATGTATTTATCTATTGTGGGGTTTACAACATCGCTCTCTATCCAACGACATTTCACTATTCAGACATTAGCATTCGCCATTTTAATTATATGTGGCTGTCGTCACCATAAATACAACAATGTCATATTGCATACGTCATGTAGAACGATATGTTATTTATTTAGTTACTATTATTATTATTATTATTATTACTATTTACACTTTCGCGTTGCAAACGTGATTAACTAAATCATGTATGGTTCTCTTTTTGCCATTTCATATCTCAACCGCTCTGGTGAGTAAAATAATTAATTAAATAAATATATAAAATAACCAAATAAGTGACTGGGCATATAGATAAGTAAATGATTAAGCTTATTTAAAAAAAGTGTCCAATATACGTTGTTAAATCCATAGTTAAAAAGTCAATAAAAGAACATAAAACATACTAAATGTTTATACGCAGTAATAAATATCGCCGAATTATCACTGTACAATAATACGTGTACGTATATAATTATGAACAACTATTTTCA
>OZ024867.1:20750224-20755224 GCA_964017155.1 Oasisia sp. SBJ-2009 | reverse complement strand
ATGATTTATTCAAACAACATTCAACAAACATTACAATTTAAGACCATATATATATATATATATATATATATATATATATATATATATATATATATATATATATATATATATATATATATATATATATATATATATATATATATATATATATATATATATATATATATATATATATATATATATATATATATATATATATATATATATATATATATATATATATATATATATATATATATATATATATATATATATATTATTCAATTCAATTCAATATGATTTATTCAAACAACATTCAACCAACATTATAACCATAATATAAGAAATCATTAGATATGTAAATATTGCACACATCCTAAGGCTAAGTGTTCACACGAATAAGAAAGAAAACAATAATATATAAAGAAATGAATAATATATATATATATATATATATATATATATATATATATATATATATATTATTCAATTCAATTCACTTCAATATGATTTATTCAAACAATATTCAACAAACATTACAATTTAAAACCATGCGAACATGCTGTACGTATAATGTTGTTGAATCGAATACACAGGAAGGATATATATATATATATATATATATATATATATATATATATATATGTATATATATATATATATATATATATATATATATATATATATATATATGTATATATATATATATATATGTATATATATGTATATATATATATATATATGTATATATATATGTATATATATATATATATATATATATATATATATATTATATATATATATATATATATATATATATATATATATATATATAAATATTTATTTATTTATTTATTTATTTATATAGCCGCTAGAGCACACACATACATCAGAGCAGTAACATACCCTGTATTGCTTCATGCACACATTAACAACGTGTACATTAATATAAACGTGCGCAGCAGGAATATTCACAAATGAATTGCCATAGGTAGACCACTTAACTTGGTTTGGTGTTTCGAGAAGTCATTCGAAAACAAGATGGCCGAAACACATAAGTAATTTCAAATTTCGAGCGCCACCTAGTGGCACCTACCGGTAGCGTTCCTCCGCCAAGGCCACCATGCTGTAGATGGAACACGTGATGCTGAAGACGGGGAGGCAGTTCACCAACTTGCATAGAATCTCCGCTGAAACAATACGTAATTATTGTAGTACAATTAACTTACTTTGGAGCTTAATGTCGATGAGTATGACGTATCGATCCGTCAGCCACAGACCTTGTTTACGTGTGTTGCCTCAGATTTCGGCGGGATAATTTGATTGTAGATGGCATAAAAAATACTGACCCGTGAATCCAACTAGCACAAGAGAAAAGTGAAGGAGGCCATATACATCAGACAGAGAGCCCCTACCATGAACAGAGATCAGGGATACCACGTGCTTGCCATCTACAATCAAATTATCCCGCCGAAATCTGAAGCAACATGAGTGACACCAGTACGTGATCAAGGCCCGTAGCTGACAAATCGATCATCTTCGACATTAAGCGCCAAAGTAAGTTCATGATACTACAATAATAAGTGATTATGTTGGCAAGTTATTGTCACAGAATATGTATAATAGAGCCCATATTGGTGAGTGACATGATATTGAGGATAGAGCATTATTACGGATAGAATCCATATTGATGAGAGATGCTATATTTGAAATGGAGATCATATTAGATATAGTGTCGATACTGATGATATAGCCCCATATTAGAAAGGTCCATATAGTTGATAGACTCGATACAGTTGATATAGTGCCGTATTAGATATGTCGATATTATTGAATGACTCGATACAGGTGATGTAGTTCCTATTAGAGAGGTCCATATTGTTGATAGACTCGATACTGGTGATACAGTCCCGTAATAGAGATGTCGATATTATTGAATGACTCGATACGGGTGATGCAGTTCCGTATTAGAGATGTCGATATTATTGAATGACTCGATACGGGTGATGTAGTTCCTATTAGAGAAGTCCACATTGTTAATAGATTCGATACTGGTGATATAGTCCCGTATTAGAGAGGTCCATATTGTTGGTAGACTCGATACTGGCGATATAGTCCCGTATTAGAGAAGTCCAGATTGTTGATAGACTCGATACTGGTGATATAACCCCGTATTAGAGAGGTCCATATTGTTGGTAGACTCGTTACTGGTGATATAGCCCCGTATTAGAGAGGTCCATATTGTTAATAGACTCGATACTGGTGATATAGCCCCGTATTAGAGAGGTCCATATTGTTGGTAGACTCGTTACTGGCGATATAGCCCCGTATTAGAGAGGTCCATATTGTTGGTAGACTCGATACTGGTGATATAGCCCCGTATTAGAGAGGTCCATATTGTTAATAGACTCGATACTGGTGATATAGCCCCGTATTAGAGAGGTCCATATTGTTGGTAGACTCGTTACTGGCGATATAGCCCCGTATTAGAGAGGTCCATATTGTTGGTAGACTCGATACTGGTGATATAGCCCCGTTATTAGAGAGGTCCATATTGTTGATAGACACGATACTGGTGATACAGTCCCGTATTAGAGATGTCGATATCATTGAATGACTCGATACGGGTTATGCAGTTCCGTATTAGAGATATCCATATTGTTAATGGACTCGATACTGGTGATACATGTATTAGACATTTTCGTATTGTTGTCAGTGTCGATACAGGCGATGTAGCAGCGTATTAGATATGTCCATATTGTTAACAGGGGCTGTTTCTCTTTTGTGGCGTTGACACAGAACGTAAGCTGTTATTTAAGGGCCAATGACACGGGTTTTGTTTATTTGTCTTCATATTCCAAGTGACACATATCAAACTACGAGTAGTTATATTGTAGAACACGTTTACAATATACGCCAAGAAATGCCACCTACGAAATTGGCATAATGACCTGATGGTTTTTGTCAGTTATCATATAGACATCGCCGTAGCCACATACGCCGACGCCGACGCCGACGCCGACGCCGACGCCGACGCCGACGCCGACGCCGACGCCGACGCCGACGCCGACGCCGACGCCGACGCCGACGCCGACGCCGACGCCGACGCCGACGCCGACGCCGACGCCGACGCCGACGCCGACGCCGACGCCGACGCCGACGCCGACGCCGACGCCGACGCCGACGCCGACGCCGACGCCGACGCCGACGCCGACGCCGACGCCGACGCCGACGCCGACGCACACGCACACGCACACGCAGACGCACACGCAGACGCACACGCACACGCAGACGCAGACGCAGACGCAGACGCAGACGCAGACGCAGACGCAGACGCAGACGCAGACGCAGACGCAGACGCAGACGCAGACGCAGACGCAGACGCAGACGCAGACGCAGACGCAGACGCAGACGCAGACGCAGACGCAGACGCAGACGCAGACGCAGACGCAGACGCAGACGCAGACGCAGACGCAGACGCAGACGCAGACATAGACATGCACACATATATAGTGTGTCACACACGCTTTAACTTTTCTTGTATAGGGCCTGTAAGTGTGTCACGATACATGGCGAGACTCCGCGCGATTGGAGCTGATTTGGGGACTGGTCACAAGAATAATATTCGATGGATGACAGTTGTAACTTCCGACTGATGAATACTAGGAAAATCAGGACATATATATATATTGTGTTATACCTTTCTTATCTGAAATGTCCGATTTAATATTGAGTTTACAACACTATAATAGATATAGCGATTTATGTAGTGCAGATAATAGACACTCCCCACAATTTTAGGTCGTATGTGTCTTTTACGGGATTTGCATTTAACATAACTGTACGTTGTGGTTTCGATAAGCACATATCTGACAAGTTGTCTAAACGCACATAATCATAACACATGTATACGTGCGAAAAATGGCACTTTTCATTATTAGTCAAGATCGCCAAATACAAGTACAAGCCGGCTATGCCATGGTAACCACCATAACAATCGACAAAAATTCATGATTTCCGTGAGCATTGTCACCGGCAAAGTGTTCCACTGCTTCTGCTTGTAATAATCCTTCGGACAGTATAACTGAAATTGTTAGACTGGAACAGTTCGATTATTACAACCAAAAACAAAACGAAGTCGTATACGTTAACATGAAGAATATTGACTTCCTGCCCCCAACTGCCCCCAGCCTCGTTTTCGCGCGCGAGACTTACACGCCCTATTATGCAATTACGCGGCTTGGACAATTATGGAAAGGACGCATGCTCAGTAGACAACTGTACGTCGTGCATCGGTTTAAAGATAGGTCTCTTAGGATTTTCGGTATGAATACGGCAATAGTCTGTAAGGACCGCAAACCGAATAATTTGCTGAGGACGCTCAGTGGTGATTAATTAGCATGCCTACATATGATTACCCTTATCTTGACGCTCGTCGCTAACTACGTAATCGATATCGATCAATCAGCGGACCAATGGCTGATTCTAACACGATTACAACGGTCGCGTAGGTCATGATACATGGCGAGACTCCGAGCGACTGGAGCTGATTGGTGACTGGACACAAGAATACGTTGTGGTTTCGATAGGCACTTATATCTGATAAGTTGTCTAAATGCACATAATTATAACACATGTATTCGTTTGCCTCAAGCGGGTTGTACTGAGGGGAAAAAATGGACTCTTCATTATTGGTCAAGATCGCCAAACACAAGTACTTATAATATGCTAACATTGAGAATATGGACTTCCTGCCCCAACTGCCCCAAGTATTTCTTTCGCGCGCGAGACTTACACGCCCTATTCAATCAACTACCATATACATGGTTATTGCTACGTTTGCAGTGTAAACCAGCACATGTTCTAATTTACTAGACATCATGAGTATCCACAATTGTTTACAAGTGCGATATTTAAATTTGCCATGAAGTGTGTCGCCGACAGTCGTAGCGCCGCCTAGCGTCGTTCAGACGACATTTCCGGCGCGTATTTTTGCTAAATCACGGACGTCTGTTTCCGCC
>OZ024867.1:20732724-20745224 GCA_964017155.1 Oasisia sp. SBJ-2009 | reverse complement strand
GAACCCTGTTGGATAGAGTAGTATCTATGGGCGAGTCACCAAGCAAACAGGCCTTTAATTCTCAACATGTACCCGAAAGTAGCGTAACAAACAATGATGGTCTTGTTGACTCGATTAGACACCTTCTATTTACTGATAATTTTACCAAGCCATATTCACATGAACATCATTTAGTTCATGTGTTAACCACTGCACTCTAATGTATTACGCGTCTCTTAATTTTAACTGATATACACAATATACACTGAATTTTATATATTATATCATGCCACTGTATGCATTGTTGCTATTTATTTAATTTTATCAGGTTTTTATTCTTCACCGTGTGTCTTATATATGTGATTGCACGTATGAATATGTATGTAATACTCCGGCAACGGAGGCTGAATAAATTAATAATAATAATAGTCCAAAGACGCGCATCTCGTCTTTGGTTTAACGACTATGCTTATAGAGATGCGGGCTGTGTGTCAGAAATGCTAAAAACAGTTACACCTACAACTAATAACCAGACGAACAAACAGACGACTCACCATAGTCCACAAAGCCATCTATGGTCACCTATCCTTGCTGTCAAAAACCTTCTCAGGCCCGTACAAGGCATCTAAATAATAAAATACTCAACACTATCTACACCAGTAAGAACTGTTATACATTGTCATACCTCTCCCGAACAATAAGAGATTGGAGTTCCCTATCAGGTGCAATTGTCAATATTCATGAAACACAACAGTCTAGACAAGCTTTGATACATGACTAATAAGCCAACAAGTGTGTAGACCCGACCCTGTCCATTTGACTCCACCAGGAGAGTGGCCGGTACTAACACAAGACAGGAATAGTCTGACGATCGCTGAAACTACTACGCGATTTGTTTCAAAGAACAAACATAATATGACAAATAAAAATCATGTGACCGAGCAAAGTGCAAAAGACAAAAATATTTTGTTAAATAAGTATATATATATTTAATATAAACTAAGGTATGCCATAGCACCCGATGCTATATCGCCCAGGTTATATGGGTAACTCATATTCATTTTTCCCAAGTTAAAGACACCATAGATTATATACGGGTCACGCGTTTTAATTTGTTCCCAACTTAAGAACACGTCTGTTGAAGATCGATGATATATGACATGAGGACAATTTCACTAACGTGAAAATTAGCTCTTAAAATTAGCTCTTAAACCCGATGTTGCTCTTTAAAATCAATTTTTATCCTTAATATAAAAAACTGAGTGGACCACCTGAATTGACGTATTTTTTGACATAGCACAAATACACACAAAAACGCGACGTAACACTTCTTGAAAACATCCTGAAAACAATCGAGCAGTACATGTAACTCGGACTGTTGCCAAGGTCTACGATCGATTTTATATAACATAATATGTTCTGAAATAGAAAAGATGTTGATCCCAAATCAGAGAACGAGTTCAAGCGAATTATGGTCTATACCATCGCAGAATCTCTCACTCTGATGTGTCATTGACGAGAAATAGTCTTTGTCGTCGTCGACTTTACACACCGATACTTAGCATCAGCCTCCTGGAAAGATCACATTCTAAATGTTGAATTCCCAACTCCGATGGACTGGACATATCATCCGTATGAATGACAGCAGACTACCAAAGACTGTATTCTATAGAGAATTAGCCGAAGGGAAACGTCTTCATGGTGGCCAACGGCTGCGATACAAAGATGTAGTGAAACGACACCTAAAGCCTACACACCTCACCGTAGACCACTGGGAGACTCTTGCACAATATCGACAACAGTGGAGGCTCTGAGTTCATCAAGTTGATATAACTATTTGTTGATACGCTACAAGAAGCAGAACTCCTAGTTCATCAAGCTGACATAACTATTTGCTGACAAACTACAATAAGCAGAACTCATTCTCCACTAAGTTGACATAGCTATTTGTTGACACGCTACAATAAATATAACGCCTTCTCCATCTAGTTGACATAACTATTTGTCGACACGCTTCATAAAGCAGAACTGTTTCTCCATCAAGTAGAAAGGGCTTCTAAATCTACCAGATTGTTGATCAGAGCAAGCAAACCCAATATATATACTTCAATCCAACTTGAAAACCATTCTACTATAATTATCGGTGTCAAACAGAACACCATACTAGTATGCACATGCTCTGTGGGTGTCATGTAGAAAACACACACTGGACACACACAACTCATGTGGTTCCATAGTTGAACCAGTCCTCATTCATGGTTCTGAATCATGGACACTGACTAAATCATTAATGACCATGCGACACAAAGAATATCGAATACCTCTACAGAGCGGGATTAGACAGGCGGATTTTTGTCTTCTTAAATTAACTAATTTATTTATTAATATATCTGTGATTGATGGTATTATCAACTATGATTGTGAATTCAGTTAGGCTATGTTTTGTTCAGTGACATTACATTTTTTCTAACCACTATAGTTATTCTTTAATTATCTTGATTTACTAATATAATTATATAACATCAGTATTCACGACATACAGGTAGATATATATGTAGATATTTGGTATAGTGTTCAGCACGACAGTCATCTTCTAGATCTTATTGCTGGGGACCATTTCTCTAAGGTAAAGCGCTCTTAAGGACATGTCATCCTTAAACAAAAATAAATCCGTTGTTAAAGGAAATCATTGTTTTTCAACCGTATTACTGTGGACATTGTCTCCATTTCATGCCAGGGACAATGTCCATCGGGGGCGTCATGCTGTTGACAGTTTCCAGGTATTCAAGATAATTGTTAAGGATAAAAATTGATTTTAAAGAGCACAACCGGGTTTAACAGCTCATTTTTCACGTTAGTGAAATTTTCACAATGTCATATTTAAAAATCAATTATTGCACGTGTATTCTTACAATATTGTATCTGCTGTATTATTATGTTAACAATAATTGTCGATATGAAATAAATGAAATATCAATATATATGTCTGTCTGTCTGTCTGTCTGTATGTCTGTCTGTCTGTCTGTATGTCTGTCTGTCTGTCTGTCTGTCTGTCTGTCTGTCTGTCTGTCTGTCTGTCTGTCTGTCTGTCTGTCTGTCTGTCTGTATGTCTATCCTACCTTTCTATCCATCCATCCGTCCGTCCGTCCGTCCGTCCGTCCGTCCGTCCGTCCGTCCGTCCGTCCGTCCGTCCGTCCGTCCGTCCGTCCGTCCGTCCGTCCGTCCGTCCGTCCGTCCGTCCGTCCGTCCGTCCGTCCGTCCGTCCGTCCGTCCGTCCGTCCGTCCGTCCGTCCGTCCGTCCGTCCGTCCGTCCGTCCGTCCGTCCGTCCGTCCGTCCGTCCGTCCGTCCGTCCGTCCGTCCGTCCGTCCGTCCGTCCGTCCGTCCGTCCGTCCGTCCGTCCGTCCGTCCGTCCGTCCGTCCGTCCGTCCGTCCGTCCGTCCGTCCGTCCGTCCGTCCGTCCGTCCGTCCGTCCGTCCGTCCGTCCGTCCGTCCGTCCGTCCGTCCGTCCGTCCGTCCGTCCGTCCGTCCGTCCGTCCGTCCGTCCGTCCGTCCGTCCGTCCGTCCGTCCGTCCGTCCGTCCGTCCGCCCGCCCGCCCGCCCGCCCGCCCGCCCGCCCGCCCGCCCGCCCGCCCGCCCGCCCGCCCGCCCGTCCGTCCGTCCGTCCGTCCGTCCGTCCGTCCGTCCGTCCGTCCGTCCGTCCGTCCGTCCGTCCGTCCGTCCGTCCGTCCGTCCGTCCTACCGCTCTTCCATCATATATATATATATATATATATATATATATATATATATATATATATATTAATATATGTATATACGCAACAGAGACAGACAGAAATGTCTACCATGATATATATATATATATATATACATATATATATATATATGTATATATATATATATATATATACATATATATATATATATATATATATATATATATACACATATATATATATATATATATATATATATATATATATATATATATATATATATATATATATATACATATATCACATTCTAATAAATTCTATATATATATCATTGTAGACGTGTTTATTTGTATTATAATTTATTAGAATGTGATGATTAAGTTACTGAGAGTGACTCATTGCTTTGCTGGCCTTCTCAGTGATACTGTGCCGGATGACGAGCTGAAAGTGACACCAAATATGACACACCCAACCGACCAATATACGACTTACCTTCGAAATACTCTTCCGTGTGTGAGATGTCGTGGACTTGTTGGGGCAGGACAAGTGACGCGAGGATCATGTCGCTAACGGCGAGGTTTGACAGGAAGATATTTGTCACCGTCCTCATCGTCTTGTTCTTCACAATCACCACCAACACACACACGTTACTGGCGAAGCTATAGACGAGAAATGTCGAGATGAAGGCCGTGAACGTTGCTTCCCACGCAGACAGACTCATGGCGTTTCCTTTGTGAAGAGTTCGCGAGGTTTTCAATGTTGACTTTGTTTGGCTTGTGTAGCAGCAGTAGATGGTACTGTTCACTGAAAGCACGCCTCTGTGTCTCCGTATTTCCGTGTTGTCTCTGTCTGTATGTGCATGTTTGTCTTTGTCTGTGTGCCTGTTTCTGTCTGTCTCTGTTTTGTATTTGGTGTGGTCTTTTTTCTGTCTCTTCTGTATTTTTGTATCTCTTTGTGTCTCTTTTCTGTATCTTTTCTGTGTCTGTGTTTCTTTCCCTGTCTCTTTCTGTCTCTTTTCTATATCTGCCGATATCTGTATTTCGCTGTCTCAGCCGTCTTTCTCTCTCTCTCTCTTTGTGCCCGTCTGTCCGTTGCTCCGTTTCTTCCTCTGTCTTTCTGTCAGTTCCCAACCTTTCGTAGATCTGCCTATCTCTGCCTCTCTCTGTCTTCCTGACTCTGTAAGTTTATCACTAGCTGTGTGGATATAATGTATGTTTGTTTCCGTCTTTGTTTCTCACGTTCGTTGTCGTTCCGGGTCACCTGTTCTACCTGTGTCAAATCAGCTGTAAGTCGATGTCATCATCAACATGTATATGTATATATAACGTGACAATGGCAACGCACCTTTGTATGCTCATGTGTAGTTGACATCGAGCGTATGTAACGATGACACAACACGGCGGCCGGATTGATTCTGCGTCGGCGACTCAGCCACGCCCATATTACACCAACTTCATTGTCTCCTTACACACGCAAAGCCTATTTCAAGATACTGGTACTTACATGCAGCGCTATGCGTTACGCAGTCCCCATGTGAGTGTGTGAATTCTTGCGTCTATGCCAACCGGCAAAAGCACTCTGCCTGTAGTGTCAATTTGGCATTGAACTTTACATGGATTAATAGATATGGCAATTGTAGCACTTCTATAGCGCCTATATCATTGACAATTCAAGCGCAGAACATGCAACAATGCAGAGAGGCATCAAAGAGACATAAGACCACGCGAACGTTCATGGTACAAGGATCATGTGACGTGAATGGTCAAAACTGTCCAATGCTCCAATTTAGCTCGAGCACTCTCAACCACTGACCAGCCTGTCTTCAGGCGCAACTACATGCTAGAAGATGTAAGCCATGATTCTTTAAAATGCAAAGCACAAAAAAGGATTCATCCGGGATCGAATTCTCACGAAGACAGTCATGTTTCGACCCCATTATAATGATAAATAGGAATGTGATTCAGTAAAGACCAAACGTAGAGTAATCTTTTAATTCCTATGCCTGCAAGTGAGCATTACTCTGACCTGATTATATATCCCCTCACTCTGACGCCATATGCATTGGCAACAATCGATAGGTTCTTTGCGAAAACCAATAAAACACAAAGGATGAAGTACCTGATCAAAGATGCCGATCATGCACACTTCCTTGGTTCTAATGAAAAAGGCTCTAATACAAGAAGGTAACTCATCCTTCCACACGAATGATGTGGTCGCTGCCTGTTTTTACACTCTAAAATAGTTCAGTTACTTCTTTAGGCTTTGTGCATATTATGTTACTCTTTTTTCACTATCGTGTGGCTCGGTGTAGAATTTCTATATTAGTTCTATCTTGATCATGGATTTCTTTACCCTGTTATTCAGAAATGTAATTAGTCTGTGTGTGACTTTCTTCAGAACTGTTTTCTGTACAGTAAAATAATGTATGGAAAATCATTCGAAGAAACTCGTTTCCATATCATTTTGCACTAACGCAAAACACCAGCATCATAATGTGTACATTGTGAATCCAATCACACACATATACATGATTATATGAGAAGATAACGCCTTGTATTGACATCTGGGAGTTTCAAAATGAGATATTACATGTCACACGTCACATGGTCAAGCATTATAAGTTTGATTTTCGCGCAGGCGCAGTCACTGCGCGGGATAACACGTATTGACCTTGACTTTTATTGTTGACCTTGACATTCAATATAATTCAAATGGGCACAATCAAACTGAACAAAATTTAAATACATTAAATCAACATCTAGATCATGATTATTATCAATAAAATAAAGATAGTAGCACATTAAAAGACCCAACATTCGAGAATTAAAATTTAATTTGATTTAGGGTGGGTTAGGCTTTTCACCCATACAACACCCATAACTGTCGAGATAGAATGGTCATTTTGGAATCAAGTCGAAGCGTATGGCCGGGGGAACCTATCTATGTGAAAAATTACCATTTTATTATATAACTTTTATGACACTAACTTGTCAGGCGGAGGACAATGTTTTCATTTTGGGAGGGACGCAGTGGCTCACACTATGGCAAACACTTAAATCATACACAACCGTCTTCAAAAATATCTCAGGATGGTTTCTGCCAAATGTTGTGTCACTACAGGGCCATTTCAGGCCCGAAAAGGGGGTTTCTGATCCTGTAAGGCTAACAGACCTTGAGTTGGGATTGGTCATTACCACCTTGCAATGTCCCAGTTCAATTATCAGGAAATACTAATGAGAGCTCCCGGCCTAAGTACCCACGTATTTTATTCTCCCTACATTGCCAGGCGTGCACCAACTTTGGCTGATAGAAAAGGTGAGTGGTTTAAGCAGAGTTTACAGTGTGACAGATGACGACCCCCGTTGTGTCATGCATAAGAAAAATGATACAAACACTTGGATACACATGTCGTCCCCTTGAATTATTGGCAAGGACAATGACTCAAACACTTGGCTACTGATATCGCCCCTTGAATCACACACACACACACACACACACACACACACACACACACACACACACACACACACACACACACACACACACACACACACACACACACACACACACACACACACACACACACACACACACACACACACACACACACACACACACACACACACACACACACACACACACACACACACACACACACACAATAACTCAAACACTTGGATACTGATATCGCCCCTTGAATCATATACAAACAAAATAACTCAAACACTTTGATACTCATGTCGCCCCCTTGAATTATTCGCAAGAACAATAACTCAAACACTTGGATACTGATATCGCCCCTTGAATCATACACAAACCAAATAAATCCAACACTTGGATACTCACGTAATCCCCTTGAATCATACGCAAGAAAAATAATTCAAACACTAGGATACTCTACATTGCTTCAGTTCAGCTGTATGAATGAATATCTGACCATAGACAGTGGTGGATATTTGTACGAGCTGCCTTCCCGCATCAATTCCAGCGTGGCTGGATGCTTCCCAGAAATGTTTAAATGGTGTTCGTTCTAACAGGGAAGTAAAGTGTAAAACGTTTTGAGCAGTCTCAATGGCTGGATATTGCGCTATATAAGAACCATAAATACCTTAAGGTAAACAAGACGACTTGGATCATATACAAAATTCAAAGGATCCTTGTCGTTCGAGAGAGAGAGAGGGGGGGGGGGAGAGGGAGGGAGCGAGAGGGAGAGAGAGAGAGAGAGAGGGAGAGACAGACAAAACATAAAGAGGAAATTATTCGGAAACAGAATGAGATGAGCAAGGTTAGTTTGGCTAGGGCAGAGCAAGTACAAGAAATGGACGATGAAAGGCTGACGAACAGAGGGGGTCAAAGAGAAGAGGGGGTGTCAGATGGAAAACAGCTTGAAACAAGACATGGGGAGAGCAGACACGAATGGGTGACACAAGGGCAGTAGATGAGACAACGAAGTAACATACCCCGCACGGCAGCAAGAGGAAGAAAAGGCAGGTGTTTTAGTGAATAAGGTATGAGTCACAGACAATATTCAACGTACGTTCGAAGTACTCGTCCGTGTGCGAGACATCATGGACTTGTTGCGGCAGGACAAGCGACGCGAGGATCATGTCGCTCACGGCGAGGTTTGACAGGAAGATATTCGTCACCGTCCTCATCGTCTTGTTCTTCACAATCACCACCAACACACACACGTTCCCGATGAAGCTGGACACAAGGAACGTCGATATGAACGTTATAAACGCCGTTTTACTCACTGTCAAATCCATAACGTCGCTACGACGTGTTCTAAACGTCGTATATTACTACAGATGAATCGGAATTGATCCGCACTGTTGTCGATAGAACGAACAGTGTCGTCGCTACAAGGACAGGTGTTCTAAACGTCGTACATTACTATAGATGAATCGAAATTGTCCAGCACTGTTGTCGGTAGAACGAGCGGAATCGACACTGGTTTGTTGTACTCGTGTTGTCGTTATGAACTTCGCAGAGATGTGTTTGCGTAAACGATGATTTAATACTTCGTAGTTCGCGCTCTCCTTTCACGGAAGGTGTCACTAATGAGCGACGAAGACATAGCCCTGAGCGAGACGGGGCAGACCAAAGCGACATCGCCTTCTGTGTCATTAGATTTGACACTGGCCTCTCGTAACGAGCGGTGTTCCCAAGAGAACACCGTAAGTGTAAGTTGTCACTGTAGGTGTGAGTCTCACCAGACCCCGAGAAGACGACTTAGCCCTAGGAATTACACATCGCGACTATGATTAACAAGGATTAAATCGACTGTCAACGTACTGTATTGATTTTTGACGACTGGGATGGAACGCCGAAAGTCACCGTTAGTTGGGCATACTAGGAAATGGTAAAACGTTCTAAAATATCATCATCATCATCTTGCTGTCGGTCGCGAAGCGACAAAGATTGCTTCCATCACTTGACTGTTGCTCTCCATTTATCTCTCTGCTGTGAGAGTGATGTCCAGGAGTCGATCTTTATGTCACTCAGCTTCAGGTTTCTCTTGATGGTATCCTTGAACCGAAGACGAGGGCGCCCTCTCTTTCTCTGACCAGAAGACAGTTGGGAGTAGAGAACCTGCTTTGGTAGCCTGTCTGGTGACATCCTCATGAGGTGTCCAGTCCACCGGAGATTCTTTCTGATCAGAAGATCTTCCATAGATGGCAGCCCTGTCCGTTCGAGTATTTCCTTGTTTGTCACTTTGTCCATCCATGTTATCCTCATGATCGATCGCAGATGTCGCATCATGAAGGCATGCAGCTTTTTCACCTGTCGTCTGTACACTGTCCAGGCCTCGGCTCCGTATAGGAGGGTGGACAGCACGATTGCACGGTATATCTTGCCTTTAACCCGCATGGACACATGGTGGTTGTTCCAGAGTCTCTGGCGTAGTCGGCCAAAAGATGCACTAGCCTTGGCCATCCTCCTCTGTATTTCATCGTCAATGCATCCATCACTTGATACAGTGCTTCCGAGGTAGGTGAATTCCAGAACAGAGTTCAATTTGTGTCCATCAACCATGATATCCTCCTCTCGGGTTCTTGTAGAGTTGGGTTGGTACAGCACCTCGGTCTTCTTGATGTTAATCTTCAGGCCAAACTTCTTTGACGCATTGGAGAAAGCATCCACTATATTCTGCATCTCTTCAGCAGAGTGTGCATCCAGTGCACTGTCATCTGCGAATAGCAGCTCTCTCATCAGTATCCGTGTAGTCTTGGTCTTCGCTCTGAAGTGTGTGACGTTGAATAGGTCAGCGCTCTGTCTGGACTGTATGTAGACGCCATCCCCCATGTCTCGGAAAGCATCAGCGAACATTGCTGATAGGAAGATGGAGAACAGCGTGGGGGCCAGTACACATCCTTGCTTGACACCATTTGTGACACTGGACGATTCCGAGACTTCCCCTCCAACACTAACATTCGCCATCATTCCGGTATGTAGTGACTCGATCATTGTTGTGAACTTCTCTGGGCATCCATACTTCCTCAGTAGCTGCCATAGCCCGGTCCCCCCAACTGTATCGAATGCCTTACTGAAGTCGACAAATACCATGTACAGTGGTCGGTCCTGCTCAATGCACTTTTCTTGTAGTTGTCGGAGACAAAATATCATATCCACGGTGCTCCGGTTACCTCTGAAGCCACATTGGGTCTCTAGAACTACCTCTGGTGTTATGTGGGTAGATAGTCTGTTGAGTAGGATCCTGGCGAAGATCTTGCCTGCTATGGAAAGAAGAGAGATTCCTCTATAGTTCCCACAGTCTGTTCGATCACCTTTCTTGTAGATGGTTACAATGCTGGCATCCTTCCATGCTTGTGGTACAGAACCCACCTCCCAATAATAATAAAATAATAATTTTATCTTAGCTACTATTTGTACATTATGTGAAGCGCCTGAGAGCAATACTATTGATTCGGGCGCTATACAAATAAATTGTATTATTATTATTATATACCTATCCAGGAAAACGTGTTTAAACGCCATATTTGAAGAAACATTAATAATTATTGATTTTAAACATAGAACTGACAGCATTTTTTTTTCACGAGATGTTTTACACACAACACTGGACATATGAAATTAAAATGAAATTAAAATAAAATTAAAGATGGCTGCGTTTCTATCGTAACCAAATTTTAGAAAAATATTTGAATTTTTTTATTGTTCAACAGCCCGTGGTATGTATACTATTATAATCTTTGCGTTTCGTTGCATATTGATGATTGTACATTTATCGCGCATGCGCAGAAACGTCACTAGGATAGTCTGTAACTTCCGGAAATCTGTAAACGCTACACCGGCAAGCAATGATATTGGCTAAGCTTATCTGTCAGAGGGTACTTAAACCAATCGGCAGCACACCTCTTTTTATTTTTAAATTACTTACTTAGGGTATTAATGTATCTGTAATTGTGATGTATTACTGTGTATGCAAATCTTCTTGTACTTAAATTAAAGTATAGTTACTTTATTATTATTACTATTTTTATACTGAAATGTTATTCGTTTGATCCAGTAGGTGATTATGATTATATTAATTATGATTGTGAATCGCTAGTTTTCGTTCAGTTACATTATTTTTTAAACTACATTATTTCCCAATCCCTATAATTATTATCTTGATTTGTTATTGTCATTAATTAATATCAGTTGTACATGTAAATATATATAATAGGTATAATAGGTGGACAACATGACAGCGATCTTTTAGGTCATAGTGCTGATCTTCAAAGAACATTCATAACGTATACTTAAACTATTATATCTACTATTATTAGTATGTACACAACTGATCTGTAATAATAAAATATATATAAAATATATATATATATATATATATATATATATATATATATATATATATATATGTGTGTGTGTGTGTGTGTGTGTGTGTGTGTGTGTGTGTGTGTGTGTGTGTGTGTGTGTGTGTGTGTGTGTGTGTGTGTGTGTGTGTGTAGTCTAGTTTAATGGACTTTCGCTCGGCTTCGTAACTTCGCAGAAGAGATAGTCTGGTCACCTAGCGGGCTTTGAAATGATATCTCTGTAAAGTGTTGCAATCTAGCCGAGTCTGGGTAATCGAGGCTAATCCTGCCATAACACCTGCTTAATAAATAACAGCAAATTTGTATTTAGGTAATTTTTTTTGAGAATATAAGTATTATTTTGAATAGTCTTTATAATATAGTATTATCTGATAACAAGTGTATTCTTATTTAATTTGTTATTCCAAATACGGCCTTACAACCAATCGGCGTCTCTAACCTATTCTGGGTTAACGCCGCCCTGGTAGTAATCTCGCTTAACCGACTGTCGGTCGGCTGCGGAACTACGCCGAGAAGACAGTCTGGTACCATTTATGGCTTTTGTTTGGTATCCGCATGATCTATACAATGCTGCCACCTCACGGACACTGCCGTAATATATATTTTTTATAAACAACTGCAAATTTGTATTTCTATTTATTTTGTCTCAATATAAGTTTAATTCTGAATAGTTTTTTTTATAATATAGCATTATTTGATAAAAAGGTATCCTTATTTAATCGGTATGCTATCCATGTGGGGCTAGACAATGCTGCCACCTCACGGATACTGGTTAGTCCTGCCGTAATTCTTATTTTACAAACAACTGTAAATTTGAATTTTTACTTACTTTTGTGTTAATATAAGTTCAATGTTGAATACTTTTCATATGGTATTATTATCTTGTAAAAGTATATCGTTATTTAAATTGTTATTTCCTAGTTGGCCTGAGAGCCAATCAGCGTCTCTACCCTAATCTGGGGTAAGGCT
>OZ024867.1:20702724-20710224 GCA_964017155.1 Oasisia sp. SBJ-2009 | reverse complement strand
TCGCCAGCCGCCAACAGCGGTCAGATTCCCGTTGCATTAATTGTGTCAGTAATACGAAGTGTTTTAAATAACCTTCGGCCACACGAGTCGGGCTATTCCAGTCCCTCTATGATAAGTCAACAGTGGCCACGTGTACCTATCTATCTGTCTGTCTGTCTGTCTGTCTATAAATATATATATATATATATATATATATATATATATATATATATATATATATATATATATATATGTGTGTGTGTGTGTGTGTGTGTGTGTGTGTGTGTGTGTGTGTGTGTGTGTGTGTGTGTGTGTGTGTGTGTGTGTGTGTGTGTGTGTAGATATATAGATAGACAGAGAGAGAGAGAGAGAGAGAGATAAAGAGACAGACAGACAGACAGACAGACAGACGGACGGACGGACGGACGGACGGACGGACGGACGGACGGACGGACGGACGGACGGACGGACGGACGGACGGACGGACGGACGGACGGACGGACGGACGGACGGACGGACGGACGGACGGACGGACGGACGGACGGACGGACGGACGGACGGACGGACGGACGGACGGACGGACGGACGGACGGACGGACGGACGGACGGACGGACGGACGGACGGACGGACGGACGGACGGACGGACGGACGGACGGACGGACGGACGGACGGACGGACGGACGGACGGACGGACGGACGGACGGACGGACGGACGGACGGACGGACGGACGGACGGACGGACGGACGGACGGACGGACGGA
Organism: Oasisia sp. SBJ-2009; assembly: GCA_964017155.1. Classification (NCBI taxonomy): domain Eukaryota; kingdom Metazoa; phylum Annelida; class Polychaeta; order Sabellida; family Siboglinidae; genus Oasisia; species Oasisia sp. SBJ-2009. Next base: position 20,709,483 of record OZ024867.1, on the reverse strand, counting down.
CGGACGGACGGACGGACGGACGGACGGACGGACGGACGGACGGACGGACGGAGGTGGGGGGGTCACATGTAGGGTGACCTGTGGCGAAATACCCCCACATTTGGGACTAGTATAATTGTATTAGTAGTGTTTTAGGCAGCAGGTAGCCTGGTATTCAGAAACCATCTTTTACTTAATCATGTGGGCTTTGAACTAATTTACTGCGTGATTACATGTCGTTCCTTTCCATTGTTCTAGGAATACCGCTACTGCTTTATATGTTGAAATGTGGGCTCTAGCAGCCTGAGGCCAGGAGACTAGTATGTACTCAGGTCATCAACCGGGCCTCGGGAGGCTGAGTCCACATTTCTTTAGTTTAACTATTTTGGTGTGCCAAATAAGGCACTGTTTTATCCCTATAATAAACAAACGTCATAATTTGGCCTCTTTCATATCTACGCTTGGGTCCGTGTTGTTCCTTGCATAAATGGGAATATGCACATCAGCCCAGATGATTTGCATATTGGACTTTATGCATGGTAACAACACTGGGCCTTTGAATTAAGCAAATATGTTAATTTTCCCAAAAGGAGGTGACCAATCAGGGCGCAATGGCCCGCGTCCCCTCCGTGGGATTCTAATACGGACCCCTCACTCCATTTGTGAAAGCATAAAGGAGCAAACGTGTGTCATTTTCGACCCACCCTCCTCCCTACATATATATATACTTGTATATATATATATATATATATATATATATATATATATATATATATATATGCTTGTATATAATATATATATATATTATATATTTGTCTGTCTGTCTGTCTGTCTGTCTGTCTGTCTGTCTGTCTGTCTGTCTGGTTGCCTGCCTGTCTGTCTGTCCGTCCGTCTGTCTATCTGTCTGTCTATCTGTCTATATATATATATATATATATATATATATATATATATATATATATATATATATATAATATCTTATGTACGTTTTCCTATGTGGACTGTGGACTGTATGTGTGCCGCTGGCAGGGCATCTCTGTAGAAAGGCCACCTCTTTCATACGGTCAAGCTAAGCTACCTGCACCTAAGTGGTGGCCTCTCAAAGGCGGCACCACTCTATAGCCAGGATATGAAGACGCGGACATTTCTTCATGTCTTCCCACGAAGTCCTCTTTCTATGCGTATCATTGCGTACACTCATGTCATCACACAAGTGATGATGTGACCACACGTGTGTTGACATAATGTATCCGTGTCTCCGCCAGACACGTTAGTCACCTGTGTCGTCATTAGATTACGAGGTTTCTCGTTAATGAACGAAACGTGACGTTGCGTCGACTAGGCGGCACTAGCAGACATGCGGGGGCATTTGACGTCAACATTGTGGAGTCGATCACTAGAGCGGACCTTGGAGGACATCTACAGACATGCCACATGATACGGATTACCCGTATCCGATACGGATTTTGGCGGTTTTTAAGTGATACGGGGATACTCCGTTTTGATACGGATTTAACTAAAGTTATGGAGAAATTATTTTTACCCACATTAAGCCTTGCATGCGTCACAAAACTATACTGCATAATGGTATAATTGTTTACTGTTAGTGACTAAATAAATCGCTTCGAAACGAACGAGCTAAACCACCGATTAGTTTATTGTAGCGCGAAACAGTTGACGCTTGCCAGTGAAACTTCGATAAACGAACTGATGAAATAAATTATCATTATTTGATGACTCTGTCTGTTTTGCGGTACGCAGATTAAACGTGCTGAAGTGAAGTAAAACTTCGGTAATCTTCCAGTTAACTTACCCCAATAATCGAAAATACCTTGAAAAAACCGTTTTGAAAAGGCCTTAGCAATTTAGGCAAGTTATCTGGAAGATCTGATTAATGATACGGATTGATAGGGATTCTTACCAAACTTTACGTCAAAAATACGGATTGCCATCCCAAAAATGTAACAAGTGTGCGTCTACCAAGAGCAATGTTAGCGTGGAATGAGTAAGAGTCGAACAACAGCACAGCAACTGAATGTTATTGCTTAGTTGATAATGTATTTTGTTCACGCGGTGACATGTTTAGTTTTCACTATTTTCGACAGTTGACATCTGTGACGTCAACAGTGTGACAACATACACATTTTTGACAAGAGGCGGCTGGCCGCTGAGTTGCACTGACCGATTACTTCAGGGAAAAAGCACTTTTGATTTTCCCATTCGCGGCCATGTAAACGTTTTGTCCGATTATAAGGAAACTGGACCTGAGAAAAAAATAAACTGTTAACACAGTCACTGCAGTCATATTACTGATTTGCTGATCAAATTTGGTCAAAAAAGCATATATCAGGCTCTCTTAAAATGCATGCATGTGTACTGCCCCTCAACATTAACCAAACTGAGCACGCTTTTCTGCATCCGCAGGGTCATGTAAGAAAAAATGGCTAAAAGTCACTACGCCAACTACACTCTGCCTAACATGCGTCATTGCACTGCAGGTACATCATAGCACTGAACCTACTAGTATGCCTGTCCTACTGTACCCATTTCACATAAAAATAATTTTTCAATATCTCACATGACACAATTATTAAGGTACTACATTCGTATGGGTCACACCAGAAAGTCTAACTGTGGTCTGACCCCTTCAATGACATTGTAGTAACCTACACACTGTTCCACGCAGTCCCACGTGCCCTGCGCGGTCAGTGTCTAGGGTGCTCTGTACCCACCCCATAGGGTGCAAGGGTAGACCCTCAAAGTCCCTGCTACCTATCAGATTCCTGCATACTCACTTACGCCTGGACAGTGTACAGACGACAGGTGAAAAAGCTGCATGCCTTCATGATCCGACATCTGCGTTCGATCAAGAGGATAATCTGGATGGACAAAGTGACAAACAAAGAAATACTCGAGCGGACAGGGCTACCATCTATGGAAGATCTTCTGATCAGAAAGAATCTCCGGTGGACTGGACACATCATGAGGATGTCACCAGACAGGCTACCAAAGCAGGTTTTCTAGTCTCAACTGTCTTCTGGTCTAAGAAAGAGAGGGCGCCCTCGTCTCCGGTTCAAGGATGCCATCAAGAGAAATCTGAGGCAGAGATATATAAACATGGACTCATGGACATCACTCTCAGAGCAGAGAGACAACTGGAGAGCAACAGTCAAGTGATGGAAGCAGTCTTTGTCGCTTCGTGACCGACAGCATGACGATACTCACTTACGTAACCCACACGAACACTGTAGATCTATTCTGGTAGACATGGTTAGGCATTGTCACGGCATCAACACGAGATCATCGAACCGGCTACGACAGTGGCGCCAGCGGTGCCGAGTGGCGCCTACCGCTGCGGTGGCGGTGGCGGCGGCGCCCTTGCAACTTCTTATGCGATCCGCGCTCGCAGCGGTGTCAATTTTCAAACAGGCAGCAATCGGATTTAGTGTGACAGCTGCGTCGGTAATGACAGCGGCTTGTCTATCCGCTGCGAGTGTACGGCCGGGAACGTCTCGTCGCTACGTTGTCGAAACGTTGCTGCAACGTTAACGTTTCGGATATGCGCGTCCGCGAGGACATCGGACAAGCGATGTCGTTGTTGTGTTTTTGCAAAGCGAGTCTGTGAATGTAGCAAGCGTTGACAGTGCCGGACAAGATATGACGGACACCTGAACGGATATGTGACGATGTGGATACAGGCATAGAGCTTTGTGATTGAGTGTGTGTGACACCGCACTGCGTGTGGTGGACTGTGGATTGTGGACTGTGGACACGCCGGTTGCTTCGTCCCTGATCCGACATGACACACGGGGAGATGAGCGCGGATGTCACCTGGGACAACGACACATTGACACTGCTCGCTAGCCCCGGCTACATAGTGGCCGGAGTGTGGCTGACCGTGACGTCAGTGGTGGCCGTAGTGGCCGAGGTGGTCGTGTGGCTGGCCGTACTGAAGACGGCGAAGCTGAAGAACGCGAGTAACTACGTCGTCTTGAACCTGAGTCTCGCCGACCTCCTCGTCGATGTCTTCAACGTGCCCGTCGTCATCTCGTCGCTGCTCGGCGGATTCGTTCCCTCGGCACGGGCGTGTCTCGTCATCGGCATGCTCAACATGACCACCTTCGTCGGCACCGTCTTCTGTCTCGTCCTCATCAGCGTCAACAGGTGGGTGACAGTTGTCGGGTGTGGGATATTAACGGTTGGGAAGTGTTGGGTGGTCGTAGCGACTTTGGGTTATTGGTGAGGTGTATGTAGGAGCGTGCCATGAGAGAGAGATAGAGAGAGAGAGAGAGAGAGAGAGAGAGAGAAAGAGCGACAGAGAGAGAGAGAGAGAGATAGAGAGAGAGAGAGAGCGAGAGCGAGAGCGAGAGCGAGAGCGAGAGCGAGGGCGAGGGCGAGGGCGAGGGCGAGGGCGAGGGCGAGGGCGAGGGCGAGGGCGAGGGCGAGGGCGAGGGCGAGGGCGAGGGCGAGGGCGAGGGCGAGGGCGAGGGCGAGGGCGAGGGCGAGGGCGAGGGCGAGGGCGAGGGCGAGGGCGAGGGCGAGGGCGAGGGCGAGGGCGAGGGCGAGTGCGAGAGCGAGAGCGAGAGAGAGAGAGAGCGATAGCGAGAGAGAGAGAGAGAGACAGCTAGAGAGAGAGAGAGAGAGAGAGAGAGAGAGAGAGAGAGAGAGAGAGAGAGAGAGAGACAGAGAGACAGAGAGAGAGAGAGAGAGAGAGAGAGAGCGAGACAGCGAGAGAGAGAGAGAGAGACAGCGATACAGCGAGAGAGAGAGACATACATACATACATACATACAGACATACAGACAGACAGACATACAGACAGACAGACAGACAGACAGACAGACAGACAGACAGACAGACAGACAGACAGACAGACAGACAGACAGACAGACAGACAGACAGACAGACAGACAGACAGACAGACAGACAGACAGACAGACAGACAGACAGACATACAGACAGACAGACAGACAGACAGACAGACGCAGGCGCAGGCGCAGGCGCAGGCGCAGGCGCAGGCGCAGGCGCAGGCGCAGGCGCAGGCGCAGGCGCAGGCGCAGGCGCAGGCGCAGGCGCAGGCGCAGGCGCAGGCGCAGGCGCAGACGCAGGCGCAGGCGCAGACGCAGACGCAGACGCAGACGCAGACGCAGACGCAGACGCAGACGCAGACGCAGACGCAGACGCAGACACAGACACAGAAAGAGAGAAGGAGGAGGAGGAGGAGGAGGAGGAGGAGAAGAAGAAGAACAACAACAACAACACCAACAACGTGAACATGAACGTAAACTAAAAGAAGAACAAGTTCAAAAGAATAAACATAATTTTTCGTCAAGTTAACATATTTATTGTAACGATTATTATCTCTACGGGACTGATCAGTTCATGTACCTTAGGATACATTAGGATGGTTCTGATCGTAGGATCCTGTATTCCCCTGTGAGCAGCTCTTCGTTTTCATAATTTATTAATATGAGATCGCGTGTTCCGGTTCTATTGGTAACGCTTAACGGTGCTTCAAAGTCATACGCAATATCCTGGATATATCAGAATTTGTCTAGTCGTGTTTTGAATGATTCTAGGGATTTAGCTGGTATCACTGTATCAGGGAGACTATTCCATAGTTCGGTAACTCGAACTGGAAATACATTTTTCCTAGGTTTAGTTTGGCTCTTCGGTGTCTTCCCGTTATAGCTACTTCCCGTTATAGCTATTTCCCGTTATAACTACTTTTTATTCCCGTTATAGCTACTCGCTAAGTTTGACAGACACACTAGTCCCGTTATAGCTACTTTTCTATTTCTACATTTTACAATGTAGCAAGATAAGGGAGCATTAACTATTTCATCTCCATCCAGCTGATGTCCATGAGGGGTGGACGGCTTTGATGTGTGTCCCACTGAGGAATTTCAACAACGTCAAGTGATAATTTTTAACGAATACGTTGTGGAGACATGGCTAGGTGATGATTCAAAAAAATACCATGGACATATGGAATGTCTACACAGAATCTGACAAATTAACAAAAAACCATGTTGAGGGATGGAATTCCAAGTTTGCAAAAGTGGTGGGGAAATAACATCCCAACATCGTCCAGTTCATGGTTGCTAAACATGATGCTGCCATCCTGTAACCACCATAATAAAAACTATAACAAGGAGTTCTCATGGCTACAACATGCGTGTTGGAGGTTTACTGGCTGCCAATTTGTATCTAGTTACTTCATTAAGCTCGGAACAACGACCGCAATTTTAAACGTTTCGCCTGCAACATGTACAATTAGTAAACGAAACATCCACTTTCAAAAAATAAATTATTAGCAATAATGCACAGGAGACCCACTGATGTTTAACCTTCCCATGTTCTACTTCAAGAGAGCAGATCGACTTCCCGTTATATATTACTGCCCTGACAATTCTGGGGGCAGAGGAGCTGGCACCTTCCTAAGTCCAAGATCCCAAATCCCCACTGTTCTTCCTCCGGTTTAAAATATTCACCGTGCGACGGTCGACTGGAATAATTAGTTGGATAAACGATTTGTTTACATGTGAAAGTGGGCGTTATTAAGCTCCGTCGAACCGACCAAGTCCAAATATGAATGCGCGATTGCCTTTGTTGCAGTCCCTACTTGAGCATCATTATTCTTTATCCTATTCTTTAAGAATGTTTATATTGTAAGGGACGCCGTTTTTATTTATATCTAACGCTCTGTAAGTGTAATTAAATGGATGGATAGATTTCGGACTCAGTGGGTGAAGAATTCGTTTTGTTTTGCCCACCCAC
>OZ024867.1:20685224-20697724 GCA_964017155.1 Oasisia sp. SBJ-2009 | reverse complement strand
TGAGCTCGGCAATGATGAGAAATGAGGGGCTTTAAGTAATTTTGTCCTCAGGTTTATATAAATAATTCAGCCGGAAATGGGCACTGCGAGTGGTTAGGTGTGTTGACGCCGACTGGTTTTCCCCAGCAGAATAAGGCAAATAAACGTCCATTTACACGTCCACCGCCGGATATTAAACATCGGATTTTCAGGCAAAATGCAAACATTAACCTGTTGATTTCTATCAAAGCGTCCGCGGCAGACGCCATAAAGGACTGCGATAAATCGATGATTTGGGTCGGCGTGACCGAGGGAACTGGACCGGTGCAGAATATGAAGACAAACAAAGGTGACAATGGCTGTAGCGACGGGCGACGGGCGACGGGCGACGGGCGACGGGCGACGGGCGACGGGCGACGGGCGACGGGCGACGGGCGACGGGCGACGGGCGACGGGCGACGGGCGACGGGCGACGGGCGACGGACGACGGACGACGGGCTACGAAGACTACACCATGAACAACACTAATGACAGTGATGACGTCGACAACAGCAACAATAGTAGCAACTTTCAATCTCTAGTCAACATAAAGAACGAAACGTTGCATGTCTGTTGTGTTAATTCACATATTGTGCATGCCTATTATATATATATATATATATATATATATATATATATATATATATATATATATATATATATATATATATATATATATATATACATATCTATTATATATATATATATATATATATATATATATATATATACATATATACATATTATATATATATATATATATATATACATACATACATACATACATACATACATACATACATACATACATACATACAGTGTACCCGTATCCTTCGATGAAGCATCGACATCAGTCCGACTTCCAGAAATATATAACATCTAATATATTATATACCATATTCACAGGAACGATTCAGTTGACAACTTGTCATTTGTCGTTAGAATACAGCTAGTGCACGGTTTGTCATTGCCATGATGCCAATGTGAGCGTAATTGACTATCGGTTTTGATGAACAATGACGCCATTGTCGTGCTCTGAATAGAATTCAATTTGTAATCGAAACTCGCTCTCAATAATCACGTATATTACCGCACCGTCTAAGCATAACAATGACATCCCAGCAGCTAATAATATTGCTACTTTATATAATAACTATTAACGGATACAGCCACCGACGCATTATCGGCTTTGTTACATTGACATTCACAACGTTGCTATGACAACAAAGTGTACACGTACACAACTTGTTATTTTAGGTCGGTATGACATATGTCACGGCGACCTTTGTCGCGCTTTTCTCACTTAAGCAACTTTGAGTTAAATTTCTTTCTTCGCAAAAAAAAACCTCGCGTGATGAAATCAATAATACACTCTTGCTGAAGCTGTTTAGCAAAACATGACATAATGGAATCGTTACGACATTGCGCGCCAATTGGTTTCTCTATATATGCCTTATTCACATGCCGTCGGAAGCTTAGTTTGCTACAAACGGCAGTTTTGTTAAATCTTGAATCCCTGCATTCTGATTTAATGTGTAATTCCACAATCTTAAGTCACCCACGCTACGGCCCCCGCTTATCCGTTGTCCGCATAATAAAAATAAAAATATGTATTTGTTTATAAAATCGAAATTACTTCAAGATTAACCAGTATCCGTGAGGTGGCAACGATGCCTAGCCCACACGGATAGCTCTCAAACGCTGGTAAAGTCACCAGACTGTCTTCTCGGCTAACTTACGCAGCTGACCGATAGTCGGTTAAGCGAGACTAAGATTGATAAGACTGAACAATGTTTAAGTAACATATTCCCATCTAGTGGATTCTATCAGAACCACTGAACTCCGTTAACTTATAACTAGTACGACAGGTGACAGCACCGTACAGGGATTCTTAGGATATCAGTTTCGTTGCAATTTGCTGGTGTTGTCGAACCAATGTGCTATAAAACAAGGTATAGTTTTCCATTGGGCACATATTAGAAAACTAATCATAGTTGTCAACATGCCATTAATAGAGGGAATGAATTTTCCCTTTAAACAGGAGAGACCAGAACATGTTCACAATATTTCCCTGTAAATGGTGCGATAACTTGGTAAGTTGTTTAAAATAAGTGGTTCGTAAAGTATTAAGAAGACGAATTAGATAACATACTACGAATGTCTTCTTTAAACATACATTAATGAACCCAACTCCACAATATATGCTACATGCAAGGCATGTCTTTAATATTGTGTTATTGATTTGTGTAAACTGGATGGTCTGTGGACTCCGATGATATTGTAGCCAATTATTTACTGCAAATTAATGTCATCACGTTACAGTGTCACTAATTAACAAGACATCGTATGGTTAAACGACTGTTATTCGAGTAGAAAAACTTGTAGCCGCTATGACGTAACAGCATATTTCGTTCCGCTACTGTTCTAAATGGCGATGCATTGCTTTCCTACTTATATTTTAGATCCAAAGATTCAAAAGACGTTATTGTCTACTTAAAACATCACATTAAATACGGAAATTGTTCACAGTAAAATGACAGTAATAAGCCATAATATATACGGTTAATAAGACGCATTACAATTTTAGTAATACTAATCAGCACTAAAATCGATAAAGTAAATACTTTAAATACATAAATAAGTACTCTAAAATAATAAATAAATAAATAAGCAAATAATATTCCTTAAAAGGTTCTTTAATAAGACACAATGTGATAACATTAATAATATCTACTCAAAATTGGTAAATAAATAAGATTAGATAAACCAATACAATAAGTGTATGGAATAAAAGAAGGAAGTATACACTACAATAAAATGTATCCTTCAAAATTAAAATGGCAGAGGGTATAAACGATTTTTTAAATAGGTTTTTCTTTATCTAGTAGAACTAGTTAAAAAAAACTGTTATTGCACGTTTGCATGTACAACCAATTGTGCGTTCCCAAATGAAATGTTTCTTTCCATGAATTTGGCCCAACTATATTAATAAACATAGTACTCACATTGCTCCATCGGAGATATCCCAAAATCGTCTATCCATATACATAATGTCGACTAGTCGTTAAAAATTAATACAAACAAAACATTTCTCCAATAAATATGTGCTAGTTTATGGCATTGAGACGCAAACACACGCATTTCCCAATCGTCTTCGCAAATCCTCAGATATTAAAACGACGGTGTTAGTTCGTAGGTTTTCTTTTTCATTCAATATTATGTTCGTATGACGACGACATGCATGTTGAAGGTTTACTGCCTGCCAATTTACTTGCTTAGTTACTTAGTTACTTTCATTAGCTAGGACAAATTGTTCGCAGTTTGAACGTTTCCGCCTGTAGAACGTTTAAACAATTAATGTTAAAGAAAACATCTTATTTCCAGACATAATTGATTGGCAATAATACCCAGGCATGCAAAGTTAACCGCAGTACCCTCTGATGTTTAACTTTCCTACGTTCTAGACAGCAAACGTCCAGTTACAAATTACTGGTCGGCCAATTGAAGCTATAGAAGCTGAACACTCCTTTCAACATGTCACTTTGCCATGTAGGCGCTTAACGATCAACTCTCTGACGCACGCAAACAGGACGACTACATATGTATGGGGCTTGGATAACCCCACATAAATATTACAGTGTATTAATTAAAGCACAATTACTGTGACAGATTGACGGCGATCAACAATTGCCGCATCCATAATAGTCTGTAATATTTACATCACAACACGCGTTGCGAACAGCACGCCAATTGATTGACAGATTGATTGATTATAGACCCATTTACAGGCCGCTAATCAGATTCATGCTATTTCGCGCATGAATCGTATAACATGGGGCGAGAATAGTTGTTTTCTTTCCGTAGGCGACCACCGTAGTATTGATTGATTATTCTGTCATTTTAATACGGTGGTGTTGGCCCTTGTTTCTAAATCACAATGCATGAAACATAAAAGAAATGAAACAATTAAAATAAAAACACAAGCAAAGCAAATATAAGTTATATACATTAAATGCACAAATGAAGATAGGACAGGCTATTGGATAGTGTGAGGTGATTGACATAAACATATTGACAGTTTTGGCCTCACGTGCGTCCTTAGTAAAATATCTAAATGTTAAAATTAAAATTATAATAAATAAATAAATAAAATTGATAAATCAAAACAACTATAAATAGGTAAAATACCTATAAAGGTGTTTGTTCTACGTTTAAATGAAAATGTCGATGACATTAAAGTAGATAAAATATTTTAATTAATTTACCTTTTCATTTTGTTAATACACATTCAGTGTGACACTGTTTTGTACACTACTGGAAAATATCAATAACATATTAATAATTAAACATATCTTAGGCCTACAATTAAATACATGTTTTTTTAGTATGTTTTTTGTGCAGCGCATCGATCTGCCGTGCGGGAATTAGCGCTATATAAAAACTGTATTATTATTATTATGTTTTCAATGACAAAATAAGGAGTTATAATCATTTATATATGGTACGGGGCCGGAATGATGAACCTCTTTTCGGCGGCCTGGTGATAATGAATCTGATGGTTGGTTATTGTTGTGACGTCAGGCGGATCATGGCTGTAATAGTTTAATTATTTTAAGCATGCATGTTATATTTTCACAAGACCATTTTGAGCTTATTCAGCATTGCAAGGCTGGCGTTGTCCGTGCGTTTTTGCAGCGACGACCGCCCAAGTGATTCAACCATGAGTCGTCTGTCTCTTTGTCTGTTTAATAGCGCTTGTCGCAATTGAGCCGTAGGTCTAAATATAGTCTGTGCGGCTGGCCCTGCGCGCCGGCTATCTTAGAGTCGGACAAACTATCGGTCGCACAACGTGAACGAACATACAAAAGCTGCGAGTGTTTCATGTTATATCGCTTATGAAATACGATGGTAACTACACAACACTGTTGCTACGGTGTGTGCCGTAGTGATTCACGTTATGGCCATCGGGAACACATGAAAGGTTCGACTTTCATGCCGTTTCTAGCACTTGGGACGTATTCTTCACATAAAGTAACCGATGGATTAGCGTAGCTGCAGGCCATTTTGGCTGTAGCCGCACGCTGTTTGTCCGACTGACTACCCGGATGTAACATCTATGAATATTCATGATGGCGCGTGACGTCAATCGCGACAAGCGCTATTGTTTGTTTCCCAACGCCTTAAAGTACGATTTCGAAAACGCAATTTATTTTCGTGAAAATATGTTCACATAAAAGAACATAGTCGAAGAAGCACCATATTACATACTACTGGACGTATTTGCTGAAGACGTTGTTTGTTTGTCGAAGCCGATGTTGCGTTTAGAGCAAATAACGTTTACAACTTATATGTTGTACATACCAGCGTGATTGCATTACAGTAGACGGTTACATAAAATTGCACTTTAATTAAGTAGCTTTCACATAATACTTCAACAAATAGCAAATACACACATATCCGTACAAAAGATACCAAATTCCAGATGGGGATGGGGATGGGCAAGCCAGCTGAAAAAGGCCATTAAACAATGATTTATTGAAAATACTGCAACGTGGATTGCTCCAGGACCATGACTTAGATACAATTTAACATATTTAATGTTTGTTTTCTTTTGTTACAGAATCATATCTCTATTACCCGAGCGGTGCCGTCGTCCGGACTAGGGGGAGAACGTTGCCACAAGACAATCAAGTTGGAGAACGTTGCTACAAGACAATCAAGTGGAAGTACGTTGCCACAAGACAGTCAATACACGCAGTGACACTACGACATCATTGACTCGCCACTGCTTTGGCCGTCGTTTTACTGTGAATCAGCAAACATTTCTACAAGATCACGTCGATGATTACGCACTTACCTACAATAAATATGCAGTATTTCGGAAATACCATGATCTTAACGAATCGCGTAAGCTTGACAGACCCCGTCTACACTGTTGTCCAATGGCAACAGGATGCGAGAGCCACCGAAGTGCTTTCGAGATATCGGACAAAACGCGCTTTTTCTTTTGCGCCCTGTTGCATATACAACAACATAGAGTTCGGCAGTTAAATATAATCGCATGAACTACTTGTCTACATAATATTTATGTGAATGGTTAATACTCCGGGTTTTATGCAGTGTTTGTGGACTTGGCGTCACCTATGCCCTTTTGTCATTTTATCATGCGAACGACATTGACAGAAGGGAGCAAGTGCTATTAAATCATGTCAGAACGAACTACAACTGGATCAGGCATTTATGTGTTTATAAATATGACTAATATAGATAAGTTTTTAAGGTTTACATAATGTTTCGTGATTTTGTCACTGGCTACTTTCTTTCTGTCATTGTATTAGGCTATGTGTGTGTGTCTCTCAATGTGTATATCAGTATGATAGTATGTGTGTTGATGGACGGGAGTCAGTTGATGGGTATGTATGGCTACATCATTAACACACTACGCATATACTCTTGCAATGGACAACACCTACACAAAAGAACAAACAACCAAATAAGTTTTACACAATAATACAAATTATACTTTGTATTTACAATGTTTGTCGCATTCTTCTTTCCAACATTACCCAAATAACATAAACATTTCCGCACTGAAAAATACATCACGAGGTTTATTTGTATTATCATTCCAACTGACACATAGGCAACTGAGTTCCCATAAGTCTTTCCGCAATTGCTGTCACGTGACACGGCCATAGAGAGACAAGGAATCACGCGGGACATCGCCAAATTGCCAAATAATGGAAAATGACACCAAGACTCTTGTTACGTAATGCCAACGAGTGAAGATACATCTGATATAACATGTTACATTGTCCATGAAGCTAAACCATAAAACACCTAGCGATCGATACATGATCTTCCTATATAGCGGGCGCCACAGGCCGGCCACATGTCCACTTAACGCAGTACTGTTGTACAGCTGCCTTGTTCTAATGTAACCAGGGCGGTGACTGTGTTATAGCGATTCTACACCTGATGTCACGGCAGGGCAAGTGCTTGGTTAAGGTGCACGTGTGGCGTTCGTTGTGTATGTAGACATACACTGGATAACCTGTACATTCATCACGGCAAGCTATGGTGAATGTAAAGGTAATCCAGTGTAAACATTTTAACATAATTAAGTTGAGTTGAGAGTTGGCGTGTCGGAAGCATCAACAAACTTGGGGAGCATCACGTAAATATTTCAACTAGCGTAAAGTTACGCCTACTAAACGCCTAAGTGCAACTATGGAGCAGACTCGTGAAACGCAACTAGCGTAATTTTACGAAGTTTTATGCCTTCGACGAGCTATCGCCCGCTACGACGTTGCACTTAGGCTCTATGAATCCGGCCCTTGCTCTGTAAGCTACAAGCCGAAAGTAGGCGGAAATATTTGACATGTACGAGAGCTTGCGCAATAGGAGCTTCACCCCGGAATGGAAATGCGCTCAAGACCAATATCAAGGCTTCGTCTCTTTCGGCCGTCGCATATGTAGGAGCAATATTAAAAATAAAAACGCTTCTTTATTTCTCTCGTCTAAATTAATTCTGAGAACAAATTATAGTGTCCTTCCAACAGCTTTAGCTAGTTTCCGCAATATCTGTACGAAACTTATGCGAAATCACCAGTCAAGTGATTCATCTGTTTAGTGTTACTCGTCACTTACTATTTGGTTAACAAATACAATTAGAATCTTCGTGTGTAGGCATTATTTATGCTGTGTTATTCTCAATTTGTCCTTCCTTCCTTAACATATATCAGTCGTGCCTATTCGGTAGCTATAAATAATATATGACTACCAAGCAACCGTTTTAACGAAGTTGCAAAGTGTAACCGCCAACGACGTTTGATCAATTAAGAAAACAAACCATTGATTTGTTTCTCTCTTTCATTAAATGTTTTATTTGCCTAACCCACTGCTTATTTATACATCAAATATCTTTGTGATAAGCTAAAACTGTATGGAAAGAAACATGTTTTCATGTTCTTTTTAACTAGTTTCATCCACCTATGTAACACAGCCCACTCTCTACCGTCAGTGTAATTTGGAAACCTTATCGCAACTTAGATATCTGGGATACTGACCTTATGAAAACACAAACTATAAAAACACGTATAGATCAATAAATATAAGTGCATATTGTATTTAATATTTAAAAAATGAATATGTGCTGCCACAAGTTTCATAACATACTTAAACATCGTGTTCACAAACATATACTGTTACACATGCACAAAACATTGCTGAAACTTTCAGAAGAAGACAACTTCCTTATATATATAACACAATGTCATATAAATATACTACTCAAAATTTGCTAAGGATCACACAATGTTTGTAATGGAACAACCTTGAAATGGCAGCAATCCAGAGACTCATTGGAAGCATGAGACACCGTTGCCAGGCTGTGATTGCATCACGTGGGTCACACACAAGCTACTGACAGTTGTTGCTGCTGGAAATTGAACTGATTGGGACATTTTCAGACTTGGGGTAACATTCTGAAACCTCCATTTTGGGGGGTCTGGGAAAACCTCCATTTTTGGCTGTCTGATTCTTTGATGACAGAACGCATGTTACCTATTGTTCACATTTGGTATATAGCAATGAAATTCAGGAAATAAACATGTCCTCGAATACACGCTGTTTTTAATCTTTGTGTGATACACATGCCCTAAATATAATACAGCCCTAAATAGTGATCCCTAGCAAAATGTGAGTAGTATAATTATTTTAAATGTTACATCTTGCTTAATCTTGTTAACGACCGAACGTGTACACGGTCGTTATAGAGTATTACAACTACACCTACTAATGACGCTAACTATGCTGCCCTTATGACCGCAGGTTTGTCAAATGTCAATCACTTAGCACTCTCAGCTACCGCCACACTGTGGCGCTTGCAACCCGCTACGGTGGCGCCGTATAACGGGACTCTCAAACACCAGCCACTGCCACTGCCATCAACAGTCGGCCTGACGAGGGCAGCTGCGCCGTTGGTAACAACTATTGTTCCGCTGACACGGGGCATACACTGTTATGTAGCGGAGAGAGGCCTATGTCTTGCGGCAAAGCCCGGAGCCATCAGTATCAAATGAAGCCGGACCATGCATATCATGTATCGGTATGTAGGCGTTGTGGAATGGTAGACGTGAATGTGCTCTGGAAATTATGAATATTATAGGTTTGTATCACTGTGTGTACTTGATGACATCGTGAAATGTGCCATATGAGGGCAATTGTCCACAGCTGACGGCGTTGGAGTTGTCTTCCACTGCACTGAAGGTCGGAACATCACGTCTTGTCCTGCGCTAAATATTGGAACAGGACATTGCATTGTGACATCTCTGCGAGTTCAGTCGTGAATATGTTGAACGGCAGCGCCGACTCAATGGGCGGGAACATAACGGGGCCACTGGTCTTGTCCAACAGCCCCGGCTATATAGTGGCCGGTGTGTGGCTGACCGTGACGTCAGTGGTGGCCGTAGTGGCCGAGGTGGTCGTGTGGCTGGCCGTACTGAAGACGGCGAAGCTGAAGAACGCGAGTAACTACGTCGTCTTGAACCTGAGTCTCGCCGACCTCCTCGTCGATGTCTTCAACGTGCCCGTCGTCATCTCGTCGCTGCTCGGCGGATTCGTTCCCTCGGCGCGGGCGTGTCTCGTCATCGGCATGCTTAACATGACCACCTTCGTCGGCACCGTCTTCTGTCTCGTCCTCATCAACATAAACAGGTGACGTGTCTTGTGCTGTCTGAGTAGTCTCCTGCTTGTTCTTGTCATTATGATTAGTATAATCACCCTTGTCGCCGTCGCCGTCGCCGTCGCCGTCGCCGTCGCCGTCGCCGTCGCCGTCGCCGTCGCCGTCGCCGTCGCCGTCGCCGTCGCCGTCAACTCCACCTCCACCTCCACCTCCACCTCCACCTCCACCTCCACCTCCACCTCCACCTCCACCTCCACCTCCACCTCCACCTCCACCTCCACCTCCACCTCCACCTCCACCTCCACCTCCACCTCCACCTCCACCTCCACCTCCACCTCCACCTCCACCTCCACCTCCACCTCCACCTCCACCTCCACCTCCACCTCCACCTCCACCTCCACCTCCACCTCCACCTCCACCTCCACCTCCACCTCCACCTCCACCTCCACCTCCACCTCCACCTCCACCTCCACCTCCACCTCCACCTCCACCTCCACCTCCACCTCCACCTCCACCTCCACCTCCACCTCCACCTCCACCTCCACCTCCACCTCCACCTCCACCTCCACCTCCACCTCCACCTCCACCTCCACCTCCACCTCCACCTCCACCTCCACCTCCACCTCCACCTCCACCTCCACCTCCACCTCCACCTCCACCTCCACCTCCACCTCCACCTCCACCTCCACCTCCACCTCCACCTCCACCTCCACCTCCACCTCCACCTCCACCTCCACCTCCACCTCCACCTCCACCTCCACCTCCACCTCCACCTCCACCTCCACCTCCACCTTCGTCTCTGTCTTCGTAATTGTCGTTGTCGTCGTCGTCGTCGTCGTCGTCGTCGTCGTCGTCGTCGTCGTCTTCTCCTTATTATTATTGTTATTATTAATGCTATTGCTATTATCGTTGTTGTTATTATAATTATCATACATTTGCATATAACATGATAATAACCTGCTCGGATGCGCTAATCATTAATATATAAACTATAATACATATATTATATTAAACATACATTAGTAAATTAGTATGATAAATCAATATTTTAAACAAATGTGATAAGTCAATAAGCTAAATAAATATAAAATAAACAAGTTGAACATTTCCTTAATACATTAGATAGATATTAACATTACGAAGACAAGCCGTTTTAAAACGAAACCGAAATAATTGTGTGTGTGAAATCCATGTGTACTGAGGTTCAATATAAACGTCAAGTCTACTAGCAACATCGTGTTATATACTCTTCAAAATTGGCTAGGGATCACTTTTTAGGGCGGTATTATATTTTTCGGCATGGGTACAAAAACAAAATGGAATTTATTCCTGAATTTCATTGCTGTATACCAAATGTGAATAATTGGTAACACGCGTTCTGTCGTCAAAGAAACAGACCCCCAAATATGGAGGTTTCCCCCAGACCCTCAAAAATGGAGGTTTCAGAATGTTATTTATGAAAATGTCCCAAACAGTTCGAATTACCAGCAGCAACAACTGTCAGTAGCTTGTGTGTGACCCACGTGATGCAATCACAGCCTGGCAACGGCGTCTCATGCTTCCAATGAGTTTCTTGATGGCTGCCATCTCAAGATGGTTCCATCACAAACATGGTATGATCCTTAGCAAAATTTGAGTAGTATATTTACGTTGTACGGAATAGACATCTATGTGTCTATAGCGAGGTCCAGAAACGCGAAGTTCAGTCAGCGGTTCTGACGTCAGGAGGTAGAGTATTCCTAAATGCCGGGCCAGACAGCGAGGACACCGACCGTGGCACAGGAGGTGGTGGCCCCGCGCTATTTTCAATAGACCTTTGATCCGAGGATTTCAGTGACCGACTCTGTACGAAATCGATTTGTTACGCCTTGACCTTCTCTCCTTGACCTTATACATACATATATATATGTATGTATGTATGTATGTATGTATGTATGTATGAATGTAAGTATGTATGTATGTATGTATGTATGTATGTATGTATGTATGTATGTATGTATGTATGTATGTATGTATGTATGTATGTATGTATGTATGTATACATGTATGTATGTATGTATGTATGTATGTACGTAGGAATGTATGTATGTATGTATGTATGTATGTATGTATGTATGTATGTATGTATGTATGTATGTATGTATGCATGCATGTATGTATGTATGTATGTATGTATGTATGCATGTATGTATGTATGTATATATGTATGTAAGTATATATGTATGTATGTATATATATATGATATAGTAATACGTAATAGTAATCAAGATTATAATTTAGTGTGGAAATACATATATGACTTAATTTATACATAGGATAATCTATACGGTTTTTATCACAGCATATCTCTACTTTATATTTTATTACTTTCATCATTCTTTAGATCTGATGGTGTCAGAAATAAGTGTTATTATTATACATTATATATATATATATATATATATATATATATATATATATATAATAACATATGTGTATATGTGTATTTATAATATAATATAATATATTTTATATGTATACTATATATATATTGGTATATATGTATATATATACACATTTATATATTATATATACAAAATATATTATATTATAAATACACATATGTTATTTTATATATATATATATATATATATATATATATATATATATATATATATATATATAATAACATATGTGTATATGTGTATTTATAATATAATATAATATATTTTATATGTATAATATATATATATATTGGTATATATGTATATATATATACACATTTATATATTATATATACAAAATATATTATATTATA
>OZ024867.1:20672724-20675224 GCA_964017155.1 Oasisia sp. SBJ-2009 | reverse complement strand
TCCTTCGACTTCCGGTCGGCCAGGAGGTACGTGTAGGTGTACGAGTAGGTGTCGAACAGCTGCCGGAAGAGAAGCGTGTCGTTGCAGAGGCCTGCCCCTTGCGACGCGATGGTGCGGACAGACGCCGGGCGGACGAGAGACAGACTCACGTTCAGCATTCTCGCGCCAACTCTCACGAGCTGCCGGCACAGGGATGACGTCATTGTGCGGGAAAATGCCAGCCAATCAGAGAAGGCGCAGCACACGCACCGCTGACCACTGGCCTCTGCTAGAACACGCTAAATAAAGCATGACGTCATGTGATGACGTCATTTCCGGTTTGCTTGAAGACGCCTGCTGCGCTGTTCGAGGAAGGAAACTGGTGATCGGTTCTATAACACAATGTTCATTACATTGACTTCAGAAGCTCGATATTAATTTCTTGAAAAATCCACTCAGTTACTTAACAGTGATCGTTTTGTGTCTTTGTCTGTGACCCTATCTGTGACCCTTTCTGTGACACTGTCTGTGACTCTGTATACATACATACATTCATATATATATATATATATATATATATATATATATATATATATATATATATATATATATATGAATGTATGTATATTCAATTCAATTTTATTCACTTTAGTGTCCTAAAAGGATATTCATTGTGCAGCTCACGATCGCATCTAATAATATATACTAAAACGATTGTCACAAAACACAAATAAAATTTAATATGTAACAACACAAAAAGCAAATTCGTTGTCATCAATATCACTTGTTTAACATTGTAACTACCACCGGCACAAAACTCCTAGGTGTGTGTGTGTGTGTGTGTGTGTGTGTGTGTGTGTGTGTGTGTGTGTGTGTGTGTGTGTGTGTGTCTGCTTGTGTCTATATCTGTATGTCTGTAAGGGTCTCCCTTTCGTCTACCCCCATCTCCATACCCTCTCTCGCTCTCTCTTTCCTTCTCTCTCTCTCTCTCCTCTCTCTCTCTTTCTCTCTCTCTCTCTCTCTCTCTCTCTCTCTCTCTCTCTCTCTCTCTCTCTCTCTGTCGTAGTAACATAGCGACAACGTTGCATTGTGACTAGTACTTCTGAATCTCAATTAGTCGGAATACCGGGTTGGTTTCGCTGTATTCTTGACGAATCTGGAGCCAGACCGTTTACTCTACGGGTGTATGTTGT
This sequence comes from Oasisia sp. SBJ-2009, assembly GCA_964017155.1. Classification (NCBI taxonomy): domain Eukaryota; kingdom Metazoa; phylum Annelida; class Polychaeta; order Sabellida; family Siboglinidae; genus Oasisia; species Oasisia sp. SBJ-2009. Next base: position 20,674,052 of record OZ024867.1, on the reverse strand, counting down.
CACGGTTCACTCATCTCTCTAAACTTGTGTCTGGCTCGACATACCGGTGACATTGTAGTAGATTTTCCTAACCATAAGCGGTATGTAGTCATGCCTGTGGCCTCCTCTGCTGGGGTTGTTTGTTCCATGGTATCGTCAATTCTACGGACTGGTGTGTTTTATTAGTAACTTGTGCGTCTGAGTATTGATAAATGTTAGGGTCCCTTGTTGCTAGAGACACCTAGCGACCGTTGGTGACGTCACCGCACGAGAACCAGCTCTTTGTTAATATGTGTTAAGAAGGAGTGTGACGCCATAGTCTGTTGTTTCACACTGTACATGAAATGTCAGTATCACCGCAAAGCAATAACCTTACCTACCTACAAATGTGTGCCTGTATGTACACTCGATGAGCTTACCTAATGTGCCATTGTCGCTTGAACGTTAACAAGTTAACAACTTTTAACTATCAACTTATTTGTTTACCTAGCCAGGTCACTAATTTACTTATTAATTTATTTAATGACACGTCTAAGCGCTTTTCTAACCTTTCAAGAAAACGTTCAGATGATATTGGTATATCGTTACCTAGTTGAATTGTTCATGTAAAATATATACCTACAATATGCTGTCCGTTGGCTGCTAACGTTACACTTTGCATTGCTTAGTTTTATAACGTTGAGTCCACGATGAAGTTAAGAAATATGTGTAATGCCACAACGCAAAAAGAAAACCTCTTGCATTTTTAATCTTACTAGTCATATTTTCTTAATTTGAATCTGATGCTCACTTTTCTGCTATGCATTTTTTTTATTTTACCCGGGATGAAACTGTCTAAATCTGAATACGATTGCTCAATTTCTCGCCATGCATATTTACGCGGCTGTGTCATTGATTACGGCCGACAAGACAACGACGAATTGGTGAAGCGACATAGGCTCGAGCCTGATAGAAATACCTGCATGCAGAATTACAGATAGGCTTTGCTATGATATGCTAGTATTACATTCAGCGGATGAAGTTCCATGTATAGCTTAGCCTCGGTTACCCAGACTCCGTGACGTGGCAGCACTTTTCAGCCCCTCAATTCCGCCTGGGGTTTGGTAGGTTGCCGGTGTAACCGCCAGGGCAGCCTGACCTCAGATTAGGATAGAGACGCTGATTGGTTCTCAGGCCGAATTTGAAATAACAAATTAAATAAAGATACATGTGTTATCAGATAATGGTGTATTATAAAAATATTCAAAATTAACACAAACATAGTAAAAAAAATATATAAATTTGTAGTTGTTTATGAAATCGTAATATCAGTATCCGTAAGGGGGCAGCATTGTTATCCACAAGGATAA
>OZ024867.1:20655224-20670224 GCA_964017155.1 Oasisia sp. SBJ-2009 | reverse complement strand
TGCCGCATTTAATTTCTTTGACCTAATCGAAACGTGAACTGCACTTGTGACACTTTGTGTCGGACTTTCAATACACTTAACTGTTAATGTGTTCGCTTCGAATGACAGGCCAAGTCGCACATGCGCTAAAGTCGACCAATAGAGACGGGGGCGAACGTCAAATACGTAGGTGTTTACTTTGATTAAGATGATTCCACAACAGGCGAAGTGTGGTGTTTAATTTTACAAATACAACCCGTGCCAGTAAGACGCCCTGCCTCGGAAACATAACAATGCTCAAGTTAAGACGCTACGTGAGTTTGAATTTTAAGACGCTTCTGGGGTATATGGTATTGCTATAGCTGCGCAATTGTTTTGTCTTGTTGTATTGCTGATGGTCTAAGCAATGTCGACGTTGCTGCAATCAAGGCGAGGATGCCAGCTCCTAGGTTTTATGTTTTCTTTTGGAAAAAATGAATGAAAACATAAAAAGACGTTTTGACCACAACATGCATGTTGAAGGCTCATTGCCTGCCAGTTTGTATATAGTTACTTTACATGAACGGTTCCGCCTGCAACACGTTCAATTAGTAAACAAAATGTACAGTTTCTAAACAAAATTGATTGACAATAAATAATGCAGTGACTAGCGAAATTAACTGCGATACGCTTGTATGTTTACACACATACTACCCGTTACAAAATACTGCTAGGCCAATTTTGGGCAAGGGAGCTCTCTTTAACTTCACAATATTTCGGTGTTTGTGTGATTATTCCTGAATATTGGTGAGAATTTCTTTGGCAATTTTACAGTTGCTATTATTGTTATGTTTATGTTGTTATATAATGTGTATTTACAAGTTTTTTTTGAAGGCAGCAAATGGAGTCATGTTGTTATTTCAGTTGAACTGTAGCCAAAAGAAAAACTTAAAACCTGAATAGTAATCCAACGAGAACGTTCCCATCCAGCTGATCTCATTATGTAAAATGATTTATTTTAAAGCCACCGCGGGTCACTAAGCAGCCAGTTTATGATATTCAAAATACATAGTGTAGATGTGAGGCTAAGCTCAAAGGATGATATCGAAATATCAGTAATGATATGCCTGCAAATGTGTCATCAACACAATTCATTTTTAGGAGATTCGAGACAAACATACTCAGCAATATACCGCATGAGTCAGTAGTGTCTGGTGTATCGTCGAACAACAGCCAACACTACAAATGTCTAGTCTACCCCATGTCTTTATTTGTCCATAACATGAAATGAATTGGATTGGATTTCGTGTTGATGAGTTCTCCGTATGCATGTGACGCAATGTAGTAAATGTGGTCTAAGGGTGGATACTGAAACAACATAAATAATCACTAAATACACAGTATTACTGGCTGACCAATTATTCTAGTGTATGATATATTCATAATAGCATTTGTTTGACAAAAACTGTACAGACACAATGTTAGTGGATAGAATGAGCGTAGCAACGAAAAGAAAAACAACTATCTTACAATTATAAAACAATGTACAACAATAACTATATTTATGCAATTATGTTTTTTTCGTAAGAAATAACATCATATCCAGTTATTTGTTGTTAGCTAATACTCACGATAATTGTGTTTTAGGCGAAGGTTCGTTCTATGGTGTTGGTTGGCGCGTCTTTGTTGACACTGCTGCATATATACAGGTAAAGCACTCTCTCTTGCACATGCGCTCTGATCTCTAAAGAATGGTGACCACTATATATCAGTGTCATGTTTTTAATTTACTACGTGTCCCGCATTGGGGTAACTTCCACACAACTGTCATGCTCATTATAACACAGTTGGCTTTCATTAAGCACTGCGAAAGTCGTAGCTAATAAACCAAAAACACGCTTGTCCTTCTTTGAGCAACATAAAACTATACGGTGGAATGTGTAAAGTCACCAACAAAATAAGAAAACGACGACTGCAGTTGGCCGGACATTGGTATAGCCACAAAGACGAAATAGTACATACGACGATCTATTGGCAATCGGCTCGTAATATGGTCAAGAGAAGAATGATATGGTAAACCGAGAGACCTAGACCTGGATAGATGAAGCCACCAATTTTCGATCAATGAGAGTGAGTGAGTGAGTGAATGAGTGAGTGAGTTAGTGTGTTACTGAGTTAGTGAGTGAATTAGTGAGTGAATTATTGAGTGACTTATTGAGTGACTTATTGAGTGACTTGTTGATTGTTTGTTTGTTTGTTTGATTGATTGATTGAGTGAGTGAGTGATTGAGTGAGTGAGTGAGTGAGTGAGTGAGTGAGTGAGTGAGTGAGTGAGTGAGTGAGTGAGTGAGTGAGTGAGTGAGTGAGTGAGTGAGTGAGTGAGTGAGTGAGTGAGTGAGTGAGTGAGTGAGTGAGTGAGTGAGTGAGTGAGTGAGTGAGTGAGTGAGTGAGTGAGTGAGTGAGTGTTATCAGTGTCTTAGGAGGTTTGACTTAATTCCCGATATAGAGTAAGTAGCCAGTTCTCGGTTACTATTCTCATTACTTTGCCGTTAATGTTAATTTACTGTCGTTTTATTCTGTTAAGTATAATTTGTTTAGATCATATGTGTTGAAGTATTGCTTTTATCGTTCACACTAGCTGTCGTGTGGGTATCGCTATCGGGTTACCTAGATGTCCAGTTTATACGTTGTACAAATGACTGCTATTCCTGCCATGGGCCAAATACAACAAATGTCGGTGGGTGACCTGCCTATATATATATATATATATATATATATATATATATATATATATATATATATATATATATATATATATATATATATCATATATATCATATATATATACATTATATATATATATATATATATATATATATATATATATATATATATATTATGTATATATATATAATATATATATATATATATAATGTTAACTTGAACGTGGTTAAATCACAATAACTGTTTGTGAATCAATCACTAACTAATCTAAATGTACACGTGCCTTCAGATTCAATGATACGGCGAGTGTTTCAAAGACGCTAGAACCAACACACATCGATATCTACAATTTATCGACGGAGATCAATGACGACTTCGACTGTGTCCCACTCGACATTGATCACAAACCGACCATATGTCTATACTCAGACTTAGAGGACGTATTCGTCTCAAAAGAAATACGACACGACGGGATATGGGAAGGAGCAATAGTGAAGAAAGCGTTCCGAAGTATCCTTCTCAATGACCCTCACCTTGGTCTCATTGACATCGGCGCCAACCTCGGATTATACAGTATCGTCGCCGCGTCCATGGGGCACAACGTCATTTCCGTCGAACCGTTCGACAACAATCTGCGACGGTTTCATAAGTCTATTAGTCTAGGTGAGTGAATATTTAGGGTAGGCGAATGGATAGCATCAGGGCACCATATCACTAAGACTGTTTACGTTCTTAAAAGAAGCAAATTCTGCAGCGCAATGAGACGGATGTTTAAGACAATTTTGAAAACCCTCGGGGTGGGTCCGAGTTAGAAAATGGCAATTATCTCCATTAATGATGTATGCAATGTCCTGAGTGTGATCTTGTAGATCCAATGGGTAGTTTTTTAAAGAATGTCTGAACATTCTTTCGTCCACACTTTCAAAAACAGTTTTTTCCTCTCCCGCCTGGGAACAAGGCTAGTGTTTTATTCAGTAGATGTTTATGAATACAGGGTAAAAAGAGAAGAAATCAAAACAGTTTCATTATGTGTCATTTGCAAGCATAAACAACGTAGCATTTACCATTCAGAAAACGACATAATAATGAACAAAATATTCACTATACAGTTACTACCACTACTATCACTGCTACTACTACTACTGCTACTGCTACTGCTACTGCTACTGCTACTGCTACTGCTACTGCTACTGCTACTACTACTACTACTACTACTACTACTACTACTACTACTACTACTACTACTACTACCAGTACTCCTAGTACTAATACTGTTTATTGTACTACAAGCAATATGGGAGGTGTAGTTGTCTTAAGTATAAATCTGTACATTTGCTAATATGGTACGTTGTTATACTACTTAACAATGACCTTCTTCCGACCAAAAACGTTAAGGAGACACAGCATGTATTGACACAAAAACCTTTTATATGCGTATGTAAGTTTTTATCATTGAGACATACAGTAACTGTCAATATCCTTCAATTCATCCTTGACAATAACAATTGATAACTCAGTCACGATTAATGAAAGGGTTTAGAAACGCTGATTGTGATGCCTCTGTTAACAGTTATGTATATTTAGTATTTATGCATATAATTGTTTATTACCATAGCAATGCTACTATTACAACTGCAATTGCTACTGCTACGATGATACTAAGAAATTTATAATAATAGTAAGTCTCTAATTTCTTGGCACCTGCGCTGTCAGGTTCATCAAGACAAATCATATCTCTACTATGTTGATAGCCATACCTTGCATACTTAACATATAATCAGGCATCAACATAATTATTGAATATGTAGTGTATAGCTCACGCTGTGAACACTGCACACACACACACACACACACACACACACACACACACACACACACACACACACACACACACACACACACCAATCACACACACACACACACCAATCACACACACACACACACCAATCACACACACACACACACACACACACACACACACACACACACACACACACACACACACACACACACACACACACACACACACACACACACACACACACACACACACACACACACACACACACACACACACACACACACACACACACACACACACACACACACACACACACACACACACACACACACACACACACACACACACACACACACACACACACACACACACACACACACACACACACACACACACACACACACACACACACACACACACACAGTCCAGGCAGTTGGGCAATAAACGGTTGCTGTTTCTAGGCAACTTCAAAGACAGAATAATTGTCGTACGTAACGTTGTCTCCGACAAGCGTGGTCTGGTCTCCCTGGTGACAAACTACAGAAACAAAGGAGGAACTCACGTAAATGAAGACACCGCTTGTAATACGTCAAAATGCGTGCAGGCAATCTACATGGACGACCTAGCTACTTTAGCCAGTCTTCACTTCCCGTCACAGCGAGCGATGATAAAGGTGGGGATCAATGGCCGTTTTATCGGCCATTTAATGTCTAATTAACGGATTCTGAGTAAACGTTTGATTGTGTATTTGTTCGCGACAACTATTGCGATATGATGCTTCCGATTTATGTTGATGGTATTCCTAAAGGAACTCTGGAAGCATGTGGGCGTGCGTGCGTGTGTGTGTATGTGTGTGTGTTTGTGTGTGTGTTTGTGTGTGTGTCTGCGTATGTGAGAGAGAAAGAGCTTATTGTGTACATGTGCTAGAATATGCGCGCATGTCCGTAATCCAGCTGAAAACGAACACACTGATTGACATTTCTCCCCCGCTGTGGTGTGGCGTTACCCGAGTTGCTCTTAATGGGTAAACATGATACGAGCGCTACTTTGCTTGTTGTGCTGAAACTGAACTCCCTTAAGCGTCACACTAACAATACTATCCCACTGTTCGTAACCAGGTCGACATTGAGCTTCACGAACGGTTTGCTTTCCAACGATGTGACCGACTGCTGGACGCCATTTACGTGCCGTTTATCTTCATGGAATGGCGCCTGAAGGAATTCTCCGACAAGCCGGAGACGACAGACTGGATGCTGGTGAACAGACTAGTCCATGGTCTCGTACAGCGAGGCTACGAGGTGTTTAGTGCAAGTGTTCTCACTCGGTTAGACATTGCAGCCTGGGACACGTGGCCAATGGATGTTGTTTGGAAGCAAAAAGATGTAAACTTTTACTGAGTGTTGCTCGTTGTGTTGCGTTGTGTTGTGTTGTGTTGTGTTGTGTTGTGTCACTCCGCTTAGGTTTCGTTCAATTTCCTGTGGCTCTCTTCTGTTACGTACAACGTCCACGAACAACTTCGTCGTGCCAGGTATGATTATATCGCAGTATGTACAACACTATGTTATGTGCAACTGTTAACTCACATGTTAGGTACAACAGTCACATCGTACGTACAACATTCGCATGTGATATGAAACTCTCACAGATTATAAACAACTGTCACATGCTATTTACAACTGCCACATACTAAGTGAGATTATCGTATATTACGCACAACACTCATATGTTGCGTGCAGGTTTTACATGTTGCATACTTTACTCATATGTTTCGAGCAATGCTTACATGTTACTTACTATGCTCACATATTACATACACTATGCTCACATATTACATCTCACATGTTCCGTACAATAATGATCTGTAATTTACATCTCTCGAACTCTTTCATGTTCAGTATAATGCTACTTTCCCACATACACGACCTTGGCCACGACCGTGCACGATCTAGGTAGTCGCGCTCAGTCGCATTGCGGTCGGGAACATGATCGTGGTCAGTCGTATGTGATCGTTCGTGATCGTGCGCGGTCTTATGGTGATCGTACAGGTGCTTAGATCGTGCTCTAATTGTTGAACATGTTCAAAAATAACAACACAACCTGATAAGTCAATTTGGTCATACTCAGGCGTATGACTATCGTATGAAGATCGAATGAAGATCGTTATTTTCGTGTTGAGTCGTGTCCAGTTGTAAGGAGATCGTATGAAGATCGTGTTCAGTCGTACGAGGAAGCGTGGGAAAGAATTCATACGACTGAACACGATTTTCATACGATCAAAATACGACTGTATATGACTTTCATACGACCTTCATACGACTGAACAAAACTTCCATAAGACCGTCACATGAGCGATATTTGGACTTCCTGTTGTGTAAACGTTATATAAAAACCTGCATCCCATTTATATACACATCAGACCACGTCACCAAAGAGCAGTCGTGTACAGTCGTATGACAGTCGTTGCCATTCATATAGGTCGTATTGAAACATTGTAAGGTCTTATGATCATCGTGTTGACATCGTGATAAGTCATGTCACAGTCGTAACGGGTCGTATACAAGTCGTATTGCCATCGTGACGATTCAATCCATGGAAGGGAAATACATATATATTCACACCATGCTGCAATCTTTCTGCAGCTTTCTGTAGGCAAAGCAATGTACATATTTCAGTGTTTCGTCACGTCGTGCGTACGCTACAATATGTCAATACATTACTGAAGTGACTCCAACGTATTGCATCAATTAGGGTGAGACAAGATGTTCTGGTCAAGTTAATATTCCACAATGCTTGTCTGATAGGTAGGGTTCAAACTGATTAATCGAGTGCAGTGCATAGATAACAGTTTTCCTTTCAAAGTGTGCTTGCTCTAGCATCATATAAGTGAGACAGACTGCTTGCTAATGGACACAATCATGGGTCACTTTCAGCAGACCTAGCGGACGCAATTCTCATTTTCTTCCCGTAACTCTCGCATCAAATGTTCTCGTTTCACAACTGAGACGTGCTAAAGTCATTCATGCAAACTACGACATACTAATGATATTTGTTTTATAAAAAAAAAAAATGAAAAAGCTAACTGTTTATGTGGAATTCAGAACATAGCCTGAAACTGACATATAAAGTCTCTCATTGTGGTGAAAGTCCGCCCTGGGTCTGACGATAACATTGGCAGAGCAATACCAGAGAAGGTATAACAGAGAAAGTTCACTTCGCAATTTATAGTGGGCCGCCATTTTAGCGCGTGGAGCGCAGCGTCCCAAGCGGACGAATGTGCCGCTTCATTTGCTTGACATTAGACAATAGCAACACCACCGCCAAGTATATCGAAAAGTCGACCAACCGGCTCATTTTGCGCGACCTACGGGTGCAACGAGTGTAAACAAGTTTCAAGAAACATACATTTCACTTTGCTAAAGCAACTCATGTCTCATCTCATGAGTTTGATTATTCAACTTGCATGATTGTGTTATCATTCAGAGCATTTGTATTAGTAAATATCAGTGAGGCTAATTAATATCTTCAAATATCTTAACAGTATTCATATATTTCATTTTTGCGTTTACATTCATATAATCCATAGTGTCTCTTCAAATATTTTAAATATCTTCAAAGTATTCATATATTCCATTTTTGACAAACTATGTATCATATTCATTATATTAGCAATGAGATTTTTATTATCATGATGACATGTACATTTTGTATACAGTAGGTGATTGAATAGTACCATTAAACATACCATGTTCAAAAAATTACATTTTGTGTGTGACTATTTTGGTTGTGATTCATTTAATTACAAGACATGCAGGAATAATAACAAACACAACAATATAAAATCCCAAACAAGTGCTGATGTGGGTGTAGGAAATGGGGTGGGGGGGGGGGAGGGGGGAGGGTGCATGATACCGGCCAACGTCAGCCACAGGTGTGCAAGCAAGTAAATAACACGCTGTAATATGATATAAAAAAATGTACTAATAGGTCTATCTAGTATCTGGATAGTGAGAAAAGATTTTGCTACGTGCAATATTGCAAGTTTACGTGCTTCAGTGTTTATGAAGTGCTTCAAGTGCAATTTCAAAAACGTATGAATAATTGTTACCATCTCATGTCATTTGGATAACCGAGGATAGACGTATCAATGACGGTATTGTTGAGGTTTATGCCTGCACCTCGAAAAAAACATAAACCCTACGGTGACCAAACTCACTGCATTATCTGCTACACATGATCACACATTAATAATTAATACCTGAAATCGATCAAAGTATACCAGAAAATAACGCCTTTTCCTCTTCAATCCAACTCCGCCAGGTAGCGCCACCAGACTGGCATCATCAACCATTTTCTTTTAAAGTAATATTATCACCTTCGTGTCATCTTTGTCATATTGTTTAGAGGAATTGAAGAACTGTGTCTCTCTCTGCCTCTCTCTCTGTCTCTAATATATATATATATATATATATATATATATATATATATATATATATATATATATATATATATATATATATATATATATATATATATATATATATATATATATATATATATATATATATATATATATAGTGATATGTATATATATATATTATATACATATACTAATCTAAAATTTACACAATCACTGGACTTCAATTTGTAATCTGTTACTATAAAAATAATGGTCTGACCCCAGGCGATCACATGACCTCCCTACCGGGCTGTTGACGTGGCTTTGGCGTATCGGGGCTCTCAGCTCGAGCATCTCCCCCGGCGGGATGCGGGGCGATGACATCACAGGGGTTTGGTGTTGCTGGGCAACAGGGGAGGGGCGTGGGTGGGCCTGCTTCCCCTGAGGGGAGACGTGTTGGAAGAGTGCCACGTAGGCCATGATGCCCAGGTGATCCACATTAACTGGTGCCTTTTCAACCAAAAGAACTCAAAGTGACACTTAGCAAACTTTCGTGAATGCTGATATAGATGGAAATGTGTAAAATATTGTAAAACCTTAATTTAGTCTTTAGATCTATTTATTTTAATGTTTTAAAGTATTTATTAAAATATTTTATTAAAGTATTTTTTATAAGTTGAGTTAAATAATCACAGAAAATATGTTTTAATGTCTTAACCTATTTAAATTACCTTTATAGATGCATTTCAAATAAATTATTCTCGACTTTTTAAATAATTTTTGTATTTATGCTAATGTTTTAAATTATATATTATTTCAATCTATTTTAACAAATATATTTTGCATGTTTTATGTACCTATTTCAATCTGTATTGATTGCCCAGAGAATGAAATAAACCATTATATATTATATTATTATTATTATTAGGAATACGAAGTATGAAGAATGACATATAAAGCATGGAAACGTCAGGCGAAAATATCTGGAAGAAATCGTGAATATGTCGAAAGGTCTGTGAATGGGCGATAAATGCAGACGCTTCGCTGTTTTATCATCCTATGTCGTAATTGTCGTAGTGAGTGACGCATTAAAAATGACAAATTTTCGTGATAGTGTAATGTTTTATAAGGCTCTTAAGTTGCTTGGTTACGCCAGCTATTCCCGTGTACACGTATGTTCAAGATAGGCAAGACGTGATTGCCAGGCATATTCGACTGATGACACTAATCAGTGTCAGTGTATCACATAGAAGACTGTCAGTGTGTTGCAATCGGCACGATTGATCTGTTTTACCAATGTCTGTCAGTAACATGTATATAATATTATGATATAGTGGCTTCTCGGGCGGTGACGTCATCAATAGTCGATAACCCTAACATTTATCAATGGACCTTGTACACTATTGCGCGGGAATTCCCTCCGCAATGCATTACCTTTGTCAAAAAGTAAATTAAATCTGAACAATTATAATATTTTGTAGCCTACTTTATTCTGATGCAGACTTGAAGTTTGCGAAACGAGTTCAACAGGATATCAAAGACATATTAGCAAGTGAGGTATTACCGACGAAGGAAACCCGATATGTTTTAAACACTTGGATACCATTTCACATACTTAACACAAACGCAAGTACTATAGGCTCACGCTGTGTCTGCGAAAGTTAAATGAATTTAATGAGGTACCACAATAACTAATCCGACAGAAGGCGCTCTGACGCAACTACGGTCTGGTCTGTGTGCCGTTTTTTACGTATTCTTGACGTATGTAAAATGCGGCTCCGTGTGCGGAAGATTTTGCAGAACGCTTGTATAGATCATCCTACAATCAGCTGTTGGATTCGCTTGACTTCGAAGCCTCACACATAGCTAAATATGGATGTAGTCTGATATGTCCGTTAATATGAAGGCATGATATGTACATTAATGTACCTTTACAGCAGATGGAACGTCGACTGGTGGCCGGACGATAGGTTTGCTGGCTTGATGCGGGAAAGGATGTTTAAAATCATCTATAGCTTACCGTATGCATCACACGAGACTGCTACGTCTTCACACATAATTAAATATTGATATCGTATATTATGTCCGTCAATATGAAAGCATAATATCTACATTAATGTACATTTACAGTCGATGAAACGTCTCGGGACGTTCGATTGAATTCAGTGCCAAAATGGCGTTGTTTTGGCTGTTCTGTCTATCGACCACACATTGGCACGCTGTTCTGTCTATTGATCACACACACGGTATGCCTACAAAGCTCTCTGATGCTCACATACAAACTGTCGCTGGCTACGCGCCTGCACGGTCAATAGCTAATTGAGGATGATTAATTTTTAAACAAGCGTTCAGCAAAACATGTAAACAAATCCACGTAAGTCGATGGAGAGCGCTGAGACGCAACTAAGCCGGTCTCAGCGTATAAGCGCCTCTAGCGACTAGCGTGGATTTGTGGAAGCCCATTGTTCGGTTTCTTCCCAATATCGATAACGTGAACGTAATGCCATTGTCAAATTATGTAGCTAATATGAGCTGAAGTGGTTGCCACTCGTGTCTTTGTGCGCGTTCAAACGTGGGCATCTGCGAGCTACGAAATCACAAACATGTGATATGTTGGTAACGCCACTGGATGGTTAAAACGTTGAAAAATTGCTTCATGCTATACGTGCAAATGCACTCGAATATAAAACCGTCCCACTTCATTTTAACAGAGAAGACACAGAGAGTGGCTTCCAGTGCGGTGACGTCACCAATAGTCGCTAACCCTAACATTTATCAATGGACCCTGTGCACAATAGCGAGGAATTCCCCCCGCAGTGCATTGCGGGTATTTTGTACTCGTCACAATGTTACTGAGTCACTTCATCTTCATTGATTTATGTAAATAAATTTCTTGTAAATATGAAGATATGTTTTGCTCTTCTGTCACATATCATCATTATAGTAAGATTATATGCTAAGCCTATGCAACCCGTTACACTATGATCACAACAAACATTAATGACCAATGGTGTCTAGAGTGACCAACCCAACTCCGCCCAATGGTTTGAGCAACGACACTCAGGTCGACGACTGTGAACATTGAATAAGATGGTTTTGCTGGTTATTTTTGCAAGTTTGTAAAGCCTTAAAACGACCACTAATGAGAACATCAAGAGGCGAGTTTGTGAAACACCAGGGGGCGCGGGAAACACCAGGGGGCGCGGGAAACACCAGGGGGCGCGGGAAACACCAGGGGGCGCGGGAAACACCAGGGGGCGCGGGAAACATCAGGGGGTGCGACTCTGTTGCAGATCCTAGTTACACAGTTCTGACAGTTTTATTAAATGGTGATTATATTTTATGTTGGTCGACACAATGTTTAGCACAAATATGTGTGTAAGATATTCAAGAGTGTTTATGGTGATTTGCACGGCTGTGTGTCTACTACTGGACCCAACATCAGCAATTGAAGCATCTCCAAGCGCGCCACTCGTCTTCTTCTGTCATGGCGCCGCCATTGCGCCGCTTCAGTATAGCCTCAGTACCTGCTGAACTTACAATACGGGCCGAATATATTGCCTCTGAACTTAGAATCCGACATTCCGAACATTGTAAACAATAAGAAGAAACGCGGGTCGAGAGGGGGAGTGAGGAACCGTCTGAAGAAGTCTGGCTACAGAACGCCACTTCCCGCCATAACACTATCTAATGTGCGATCTCTCCAAAACATATTGGACGAACTGTCAACACTTATTACGTACGACTCTGACTACCGTCGAAGCAGCCTACTGTACTTCACCGAAAGCTGGCTGACAGAAAACACCACAGATATTGGACTCGATGACTACACGACAATACGGTTTGATAGGAGCAAGAAAAAGACCGATAAGAGCTTTGGAGGTGGGCTCTGCCTGATGGTCAACAACAAATGAGCTACCAATTGTTGCATACGAGAGCGCGTCAGCACACGCTCGTATGAAATATTGACAGTCTCGTTCCGACCACACTACCTGCCACGCGAACTAGGCCAAGTGACGGTGATACTTGTTTACATTCCTGGCCCAGACTACACCGGTGCAGCCAAGCGTGACGCTGAGTGTTATAATAGAACGATCAATAGGTCAATTAACCAGGCTGTGTTTGTGCTGGGCGAGTTCAACAGTTGCGACATCACGCGTCTCCTGCCTGATCTGCACCAGAGCGTGACGTGTCCGACGCGCCTCAACAAAACGATAGATCTGTGCTTCAGCAACATCCCTGACGCATTCCGGTCACTGTGTAGGCCTGCTCTCGGACGGGCGGACCATAATGTCATCCACCTAGTGCCCAAATACAGACAGCTGGTAAAACGTCAGAAACCCAGGACTCACAATGTGCGAGTCTGGGACCATGACAATTCAGAGACACTGAGGGGGTATTTTGACTGTACTGATTGGCAGGTCTTCCTTGATGGCTGCTCTGACAATGTAGATGACATTGCTGACACTGTCATGTCCTATACTCAGTTTTGTCAAATGGTAATAAAAAAAAAATGTTAGAATTTTTCCGAACAACAAACCTTGGATCACTAAAGAATTAAAAGGTATCCTAAATGAGAAAAAGCATGCGTTTCTGAATGGAGATTGTACATCAGTTAGAGGGATAAACAAAGAATTCAGAAGTAAATTGAAACTAGCCAAACTGCAGTACAAAGACAACGTTAAGCGTAAACTCTTATGTGGTAATGCCAGCGATGCATGGAAGGGTCTTAGCATGATGATGGGCAGAACTCGTAAAGAACAACCTTTTGTATCTGACAATCCAATCCAGCAAAGTTTCAAATGATTTAAACAGGTTCTATGCCAGATACTACAATACAGATTATAGTAATGAATGTGATGTACTATGTCAAACAATGAGCTCCAGCCCTGTAACACTGGTCGAAAGTGATGTTGTCAGATGTTTCTCACGTATTAACCCAAACAAAGAACACGGGCCCGATGGCTTGAGAGGCCGTGTTATGAAAGTTTGTGCGGATCAGCCATGGTTCTTTTTTCACAAGATTTTTCCAATTGCTCTTAAACACACATTCTATGCCTCGCTCGTGGAAACAATCCACTATTATGTCCGTTGCAAAACAACCTGGCGCTAGAGAATTTAATGACTTTCGACCAGTGTCACTCACATCCACATCTATTATTGCTAAATGCATTGAGAGACTTGTATGTAATCAACTGATTAAGTATGTGGCCAATCACATGGATCCCCTACAGTTTGCATATAAAGCTAAGAGACGAGTAGAGGACGCAACATTAACTCTGTTCAACTTAATTGCCAGTCACCTAGACACTTCTGGTGCTACCGTCCGTGTCCTATTTATTTACTTTTAGACATCTGTCAATACAATACAACCAAATGTTCTGATTAAGAAGTTGTTGAACCTTGAGGTAAATCCTTATGCTATGGATTAGACAGTTTCTATGTGATCGACCGCATCACGTCAGATTGAACGGCTCTCTGTGCACAAATCCCGTGTTGTCAGATGAAATCGTAGTAAATACCGGAGCTCTACAAGTATACGTCCTTTCAACAATAATTCTGTTTTCCATTTATACGAACGACATATCTTGTAACAATTCCTTTCTTACCCTGATCAAATATGCAGATGATATGGCACTTGTAGGCCGTCTAAAGGATGAATTATCTCTTTTTGAGTATCGTCTCCAAATTGATGCGTTAGCTTCTCAGTTTACCTCCAGCTTTCTTAAACTGAATACAACTAAAACAAAAGAGTTAATGTTTGGATGAGGAAGGATTAATCAGACACCGGAACCGATATTGATAGATAATCAAGAAGTAGAAATAGTCAAGAGCTCCAAGTATCTAGATACTGTACTCGATGAAAGGTGTCATTCTGTGTCATTCTCATTTCGATTATGTATACAAGAGAGCCCAACAACGACTTCTTCTACTGAGAAAGCTGAAAAGCTTTGATGTTAGCCAACACATTCTCCAACTTGTCTACAGAAATTTGACAGAGAGCGTTCTTTCTTTTAATGTAATTACATGGTATGGCAATGTCAGTGGAAAAAATAAAGAAAACTTGCTCGCGTAGTTAACACAGCAAGCACGTTAATTGGCAACGATCAAAAACAGCTGT
>OZ024867.1:20650224-20652724 GCA_964017155.1 Oasisia sp. SBJ-2009 | reverse complement strand
GAGTGTGATTGTTCAAGTCTAAGTAAACGTCCCGTAAGTCATTTCCGTCGAGCTTGATGTGCTTCAGATGGCGACAACTCGAGAACGTCAAAGGATCAAGCCGTTGGAGGCGGTTATTGGACATGTCGATGTCTTCCAACTTCGGATATCCAGTGCACATCAGAGACGGTTCTTGCTGTAACTGATTATGTGAAATATTTAGACTCCTCAAATTCGGAAAATGCACGTACTGTGGCGACAGTTCCAGAATGTCGCAGTGACTGATATCGACGGTTTCTAACTTGTGAAGACCGTAGCATGAACCTGTAATCGCAACCGGTAAGCTGGAATAAGACACGTTGATGTAGCGGATGTTGTTGTCATCGTTAAACACAACAGTTCTCACCATTCGAGGTATACTCTTAGATGTCAAATGCACTATGCGGATGATCTGTATTGACGGTGGCACGATGATGTATTGCAAGTTTTCTGCATCCCACGGGAACTGTCCTTGTGTTGTTGATTTCGAAGTCGAATGTACTAAGGATGGCAAATTGTTTTCTTCATCACTTAAATTACTCAAACAAGTGGGATTAGTTGAGAAATAAGAGTCGGCATTATAAAGCAATGCAGCGTCCTCACCAATACAAAATTCATAGTTACTGTTCATTGAAATGCTAATCGAGCACAAATAAGGTAAATGAAACCTAAGGAAAGTAGAAATAGTATCCGTTGTAAAATTTCCGATCGACATTCCAACAATGGGGTTGTAGGACAAGTCCAGTTCTCGAAGTTCCGCGAGACATTCGGCATTGTCCCCATCCACTGCGTAAATGTTGTTGTCCTTTAGGCTCAGTCGGCGTATTTTGCTGCCAAAGGGGGTGCAGAAATCAGACGTTCTAAACACACTGTAACCGTGTCTCCAATTAGTTACGCAGTCTATGATAACAGTGTCGATCTTGGTGTTCTGTACTCGGACCAATGAATCGATGGTTTCCTGATAACCGATCCAATAGTTACAACAAAGGTTGATCGACCGGAGATTGGAGAAATTAGAAAACGCTCCGGGCTCGACAGATTCTACCTTTTGGTTTCGGAACGCTAGGCTTGACAAGTTGAACCTCCGAAAATTGTCCATCAGCGCAATATTAATTCTAGTGACCTCACCGTGGAAGAAATCGAGCACTTTCAACTTGGGCAACGGGCCGAGCCTGGCCATAGCTGACGGGTCTTCTGTCACCGTCAGCGACAACACGCGAATATTGTTGAGTGTATTGATCGGCTCAATAAACACGTCATAAGACTGGCTGACAAGGTTATTCACTAATAACGTGTCCAAAGCTTGCAACTCGCTGAAAATGCCACGTTCGGTACTGTTGATGGCGTTCCCGTTCAGGTTTAATATTTCTAGTTTGGCCAAGCCGTGAAAACTGGCATTACGCAAAGTTTGAATATCATTATTGGATAAGTCAAGAATACGCAGTTTGCCGAGTTGTGCAAACCCATTATCGGGGATCTCTTTTATATTTAAGTGATTCAGTATGAGATGGGTCGTGTCTTCCGGAAACGCTCCGATGGGGATTGTTGTCAACTGCGCAGCCGTGCAATCAACCTTCACTTCCGAGTGGCAGTCAACGGTGACACGTGACTCGCTACAGTTGTGTCTCGATGCGGTGATTTGGACGACGACTTGGGCGAGAGCGAAGCAGTAGATCATGCAAGAGACGGCACTACTCATATTTGCGATCGTTCGGCAGTCGGAGCACTCTACAATTGAAACAACGAAGTGGAATAATGAACCATGAATAAAATACAGAGGGGTGTGCAAGCAGGAGCGGCCGCACGGAAGAGGGTGGACGGTATTACGTGGGGCAGAAAGACGAGGACACAACTGAAATGAAGAATATTGGAAAGTTGGGTTGTATCAGCGTGTATAGATGGGATGACTACACTGGTCTAACAAGCAGACAGGAGGGGAAATTACAGGTAGCAAGGAGAGAGAGAGGGTGGAGAGAGGGGAAGGGCGAAGGCATGCTGACAAGTTCTTTGTTGCACCATGATAATATAGATACAGCAACAGCCTCGGGAATCTTAAACAATTGCGGACTTTGTAGAATATTTCCTTCCCTACCATCTCATTTGATAGATCCCCACAGTCTGAAGTCTTAAACCAATACGCTGGGCGACAATCGACTTTCCAGAATCGAGTAAATTTATAACTGTCCCGTGATTTGTATCATATGTACTTCCTTGAGCGGGTATTAAACATTAAGCGACTCATATCGTCTGGGATTGCAATGGGCTGCCGTTGTAACCGCCAGGGCAGCCTTAACCCAGATTAGGGTAGAGACGTTTATTGGGTCTTAGGACAACTATGATATAAAATTAAATTAACGGTATACTTTTACAAGATAGTGATAGCCTATCAAAAGTAGTTTGAACTTATATTAACATAAAACTAAATACAAATTTGCATTGTTTGTAAAACAGGAATTACGGCAGGATTAACCAGTATCCATGA
>OZ024867.1:20637724-20640224 GCA_964017155.1 Oasisia sp. SBJ-2009 | reverse complement strand
AAAAACTCCGGCGTAATACACAC
Organism: Oasisia sp. SBJ-2009; assembly: GCA_964017155.1. Taxonomy (NCBI): domain Eukaryota; kingdom Metazoa; phylum Annelida; class Polychaeta; order Sabellida; family Siboglinidae; genus Oasisia; species Oasisia sp. SBJ-2009. The sequence goes on along the minus strand of OZ024867.1, from coordinate 20,640,201 downwards.
AATTAGTTTTTCCGACTGTTCGAAAGCGAAAATGAACAATTCAGACCTTGGCATGGTCAAGGCATCACGGTCGTCGATAAACAAACTGACTCCCTCTTCGTCCTCAGCAAGTGGACGGAGTCGCGCAAGAACCCACCTTGCGATTTTTCTGCTGGCTTCGTTTTCATCTTCGGTAGGAGGATACTCGAAATATAAAACGTTTGCGCCATACTGGTGTTGGTGTTCACTTCGGGTGGAGAGGCTACACAGGATTATACGATATTTAATATACCATCTGTTCCACACTAGCCCCGCCCGGACGACCACCACTCCGAGTAAGACGATGATAATGCTGGCAATGATCACATAGCCCTTGTTGCTGCATTCAGCAGTCAAATCTTTCAAATCTACATCGACTAGCAACGTTAACTTGTCATTCAAAAGGCACGTTTGCCGATTTTTCGCCACCAAGTCAACGTTCGTCGTCTGCACCCAGCGAATGAAACCAAGGGAAGCGCAAAAGCAAACGAAAGAGTTATTCCGTATATCAACAGAAAAGTTCATCTGATGAAACAAGTCATCCAATTCGGTAGTAAACTTGCTGCCTAAGTCGTACATTTTGTTGGATCGTAGGGAGAGAGTTTCCAGGCGAGTGTGATTGTTCAAGTCTAAGTACACCTCCCGTAAGTAATTTCCGTCGAGCTTGATGTGCTTCAGATGGCGACAAGTCGAGAACGTGATAGGATCAAGCCGTTGGAGGCGGTTATTGGACATGTCGATGTCTTCCAACTTCGGACATCCAGTGCACATCAGAGAAGGTTCTTTCTGTATCTGATTATGTGAAATATTTAGACTCCTCAAATTCGGAAAATGCATGTACTTTGGCGACAGTTCAAGAATGTCGCAGTGACTGATATCGAAAGTTTCTAACTTGTGAAGACCGTAGCTTGAACCTGTAATCGCAACCGGCATGCTGGTATGAGACACGTTGATGAAGCGGATGTTGTTGTCATCGTTAAACACAACAGATCGGCTCATGGAGGGTTTTCTCTTAGATGTCCAATACACTATGCGGATGATCTGTATTGGCGGTGGCACGATGATGTATCGCAAGTTTTCTGAATCCCACGGGAATTGTCCTTGTGTTGTTGATTTCGAAGTCGAATGTACTAAGGATGGCAAATTGTTTTCTTCATCACTTAAATTACTCAAACAAGTGGGATTAGTTGAGAAATAAGGGTCGGCATTATAAAGCAATGCAGCGTCCTCACCAATACAAAATTCATAGTTATTGTTTATTGAAAAGCTAATCGAGCACAAATAAGGGAAATGAAACCTAAGGAAAGTAGAAATAGTATCCGTAGTAAATTTTCCGATCGACATTCCAACAATGGGGTTGTAGGACCAGTCCATTTCTCGAAGTTCCGCGAGACATTCGGCATTGTCCCCATCCACTGCGAAATGTTGTTGTCCTTTAGGCTTAGTCGGCGTATTTTGCTGCCAAAAGGGGTGCAGAAATCAGACGTTCTAAACACACTGTAACCGTGTCTCCAATTAGTTACGCAGTCTATGATAACAGTGTCGATCTTGGTATTCTGTATTCGGACCAATGAATCGATGGTTTCCTGATAACCGATCCAATAGTTACAACAAAGGTTGATCGACCGGAGATTGGAGAAATTAGAAAACACTCCGGGCTCGACAGATTCTACCTTTTGGTTTCGGAACGCTAAGCTTGACAAGTTGAACCTCCGAAAATTGTCCATCAGCGCAATATTAATTCTAGTGACCTCACCGTGGAAGAAATCGAGCACTTTCAACTTGGGCAACGGGCCGAGCCTGGCCATAGCTGACGGATCTTCTATCATCGTCAGCGACAACACACGAATATTGTTGAGTGTATTGATCGGCTCAATAAACACGTCATAAGACTGGCTGACAAGGTCATTCACTAGTAACGTGTCCAAAGCTTGCAACTCGCTGAAAATGCCACGTTCGGTACTGTTGATGGCGTTCCCGTTCAGGTTTAATATTTCTAGTTTGGCCAAGCCGTGAAAACTGGCATTACGCAAAGTTTGAATATTATTATTGGATAACTCAAGAATTCGCAGTTCGCCGAGTTGTGCAAACGCATTACGGGGGATCTCTTTTATATTTAAGTGACTCAGTATGAGATGGGTCGTGTCTTCCGGAAACGCTCCCATGGGGATTGTTGACAACTGCGCAGCCGTGCAATCAACCTTCAATTCCGAGTGGCCGTCAACGGTGACACGTGACTCGCTACAGTGGCGTCTCGATGCGGTGATTTGGACGACGACTTGGGCGAGAGTGAAGCAGTAGATCATGCAAGAGACGGCGCTACTCATATTTGCGATCTTTCGGCAGCAGGAGCACTCTACAATTTAAACAATGTGAATTAATAAATTACGAATAACATACCAACGAGGGTACAAGCAGGAGCGGCCGCATGGAAGAGGGTAGACGGTATTACGTGGGGC
>OZ024867.1:20612724-20632724 GCA_964017155.1 Oasisia sp. SBJ-2009 | reverse complement strand
TCAGCTGGGAGTAGATGTCGTCTTCCCAGGCCCGACGCCGTGCTGCACAAACGGAGCACACATTGTGCACCCTGGAAAATAAACTCGATGTGATTGTGAAATGAACATACTGGCATATATTATTAAATACAGATTGTTATAAAACACACACGCTCACACGCACACGCACACGCACACGCACACGCACACGCACACGCACACGCACACGCACACGCACACGCACACACACACAAACAAACACGTGCACACACACACAAACACACACACATACACACACACACACACACACACACACACAACAAACACCTACACACACACACCCACACACTCACACACACACACACACACACACACACACACACACACGCACGCACGCACGCACACGCACACACACACACACACACACACACACACACACACACACACACACACTAGAGCGCAACATACAATTACACATTATTCGTGACGTTTTAGAGCATTTCGATCTGTATATACAATATACATCATTGGAATCCACCATAGGGGTCGCTTGTACACGCATAGCGCGATAGTAATCCTAACCTTAGATCAAACCAAATAAGGCTAACGATATCCATAGCTAACAATAACTAACCCTAAACCTAACAGTACTCTTAGCTAACCTGAACCATAACGTTAATCAACGCTAATTATAAGCCTACTTAACCCTAACCCTGAGTTAGTTTTCTTATATGATTCGCAATATGGCGCCCATGGGAGCAGCAACAACAGACCGAGGCCGAACGTTTGAACACAACTTGACACGGTGATGCAATACCTGTATTAAACAAAAACTGTTATATGTTTAATTAGTGATGAAGCCTGATGACTACCGAAGCAGTTGAGGCTTTCTTCTTCAACGTTTGTTGAGAACTGTTGTTAAATACTATGCCGCGTCTGTTGTGTGTCGGTACCTTGACGGTATCAATACAAACTTTGTTACTCTCCTCGATCGAAATGAATGATACAACAGGAAGTTCGTTCCATTATATAACAAATCTGGCAATCACGTGATTATGTTATCATGACTAAATCACACGCTAAGGCGACAAGCCGAGCCGCTAGGCCTGTATAAGCAGTCATTAGCGCAGTCCAAGTGCATATAGATAACAAGCGACGTTTTCCAATGAACCACTTGAAACGACCAAAGAACCAGGTCGACCGCCTCAGATTTAATCTGCAATTACAGAGCAGTGCACATCTAAATCACGGCAATGGGTGACGTATTCGATAGGATTATTTTTGCACGCAGACACAGAGAGAAACACACACAGAAACACAGATATAGACACACAATGGAAGCACGTGGACACACTGCCACACACGCACTCCCAAAATCATAATTAAAAGCGAAGAGGTGTGGGAAGGCTTCAGTTCCCCAGGGAGAACGTGAGGGAAGGCCTGATATTCCTCGCGGAAGGCGTGGGAAAGCGTTCCTCAGGGAGAACGTGTGATATTTCCAGGGAGAAGGTATAACGCGTCAGTTAACCAGAGAGGAAGTTTGGGAAAGCGTCAGTTCCCCAGGAAGAAGGTACCGGAAGGCGTTAGTTCCCCATGATGAATGTGTGGGAAGGCGTCAGTTCCCCATGGGGAAGATGTGGAAAGCGTCAATTCCCCATTGAGAAAGTGTGTGAAGGCGTCAGTTCCCCATTGAGAAGGTGTGGGAAGGCGTCAGTTCCCCATTGACAAGGTGTGGGAAGGCGTCAGTTCCCCATTGAGAAGGTGTGGGAAGGCATCACTTCCCCATTGACAAGGTGTGGGAAGGCATCTTTGATATATTGATAACGATGTATTGCATACTGATGTACAGTTTGTGTTTAGCCTTTTTCAAAGGTAATATATTACCCGTTGAAGTTGCACAACAGCTTCCATGGCGAGAGCATCGGTTGCGAGCCGCGAGGGATCTGTAAGCAACGTCGTCATCGCCTTGATGTAGTCATTCAACTCAGTGTCCGCCAGTTTGAATCCGGGTGATTGGAAGATATTCCTTCCGATCTCATTCACCTGTATCTTGCAGGAAAAAAACCTTTAGTCACAGTGTAGTCATGAATACATCGCGTGAATTATGCGAACCCGTCCTAGCGTTTCAATGTTTAATATTAGTATCAACACTGTGACATCCCGGGTTGCGGTCGTCATTGATCTGACAGCAAAACGTCCAAGCGGTGACACTATTGTACAGCCTGAAGAACACGCAAGACCATAGTATTAGTAGAATTTCTGCATGTGTGAAACTATTTGTTCTCGCCGTGTGACATAACAAACAATAGCAACATTTTAACTAGTTACTACCACCTGATGCAAAACACAAATAGTGTCATATCATCGTGTCACTTCCTTCATAGGTCAATAATTAAGTTATATTTTTCTGTTGATATAAAACAGCAGATCTTGTAGAACGATAGGTAAAAATAAAACGATTTGACTTAACACGGTAGTCAGTATGTTGCGAATATAAAACGCATACAAATAAACTGCATCGCAATTAATATGTACATGTGTATTGATATAGAATGATTAGGCCTACAATAAAACATGATCATGATATACCGACACACACGATCGTTAACCAGAATGAAAACGTTATATGACAACAAATATAAGGCGCTACTTGCCTCCTCAAACGACTGCCTGTTGGAGATGGCGCTGTCAAACAGTTTGCAGTTGAGTACCAACGCGATGGTGTCTCCACATCCTGCAGTGGACGCCTCTCGCCCTGAACCCATAAAGACCCTCGCGATCTGCCAGGCGTCGTTGAACCACAGAGACTGGTCCGAGTTCGTCAAGTTTGCGTTTGCGCCTGGAGTCAGCTGGGAGTAGATGTCGTCTTCCCAGGCCCGACGCCGTGCTGCACAAACGGAGCACACATTGTGCACCCTGGAAAATAAACTCGATGTGATTGTGAAATGAACATACTGGCATATATTATTAAATACAGATTGTTATAAAACACACACGCTCACACGCACACGCACACGCACACGCACACGCACACGCACACGCACACGCACACGCACACGCACACGCACACGCACACGCACACGCACACGCACACGCACACGCACACGCACACGCACACGCACACGCACACGCACACGCACACGCACACGCACACGCACACGCACACGCACACGCACACGCACACGCACACGCACACGCACACGCACACGCACACGCACACGCACACGCACACGCACACGCACACGCACACGCACACGCACACGCACACGCACACGCACACGCACACGCACACGCACACGCACACGCACACGCACACGCACACGCACACGCACACGCACACGCACACGCACACGCACACGCACACGCACACGCACACGCACACGCACACGCACACGCACACGCACACGCACACGCACACGCACACGCACACGCACACGCACACGCACACGCACACGCACACGCACACGCACACGCACACGCACACGCACACGCACACGCACACGCACACGCACACGCACACGCACACGCACACGCACACGCACACGCACACGCACACGCACACGCACACGCACACGCACACGCACACGCACACGCACACGCACACGCACACGCACACGCACACGCACACGCACACGCACACGCACACGCACACGCACACGCACACGCACACGCACACGCACACGCACACGCACACGCACACGCACACGCACACGCACACGCACACGCACACGCACACGCACACGCACACGCACACGCACACGCACACGCACACGCACACGCACACGCACACGCACACGCACACGCACACGCACACGCACACGCACACGCACACGCACACGCACACGCACACGCACACGCACACGCACACGCACACGCACACGCACACGCACACGCACACGCACACGCACACGCACACGCACACGCACACGCACACGCATCCACACCAAAACGCAAACACGCAAACTCTCACTCATATATACAAACACACACACACACACACACACACACACACACACACACACACACACACACTCACACACACACACACACACACACACACACACACACACACACACAAATACCAAATACACAAACATACACACACACACACACACACACACACACACACACACACACACACACTCACACTCACACACAAACTCAAACTCAAATGCAAACACACTCACTCACACGCAGGAAAAAAAGATACCAACCTATCAATTCGAAAATGAACAGTCAATGGCCCATTGATAAATGGTGACACCTCATGTAACAACACAATCGACACCCCAATTAAGTACTGCCGCCAACTGACGTAGTTTCAATTAAAACACACGAACTACCCGTAACTATTCCGCAAATGAAGATAATAGAAAGTAAACTATATCTCTGTATCGTTCACCTGCGATAATTTATATGTATTTCAATATGGCAGCACTCGGGTTTTATGTTACTCTTATCTAATCTTTCATATGTACCAAACATGAAACTACAAACTTTTTAGACACATACGTAACACTATGTGTAGTTACGTGACTACGCACCTTCATTGAAACAATTATATTAATGCTCTAACACAATCCACGTTGAATCACTTTCTGCCAACGCCCACTTCGTGCCGAAATGAGAGACTCAGTAAACACGTCAGAAAGGTCACGCGACAGGCCGTCAAATCAGTCTACAAGTGTAGATGAAGCGTAGCACACAGCGGTCACGCTCTGTGCATATGTACGTCCATTTACCACACTAACCGCCTGGGTTTACGCGCTGACCTATTTACTGACTATTCGTTGACTAGACGAAGGTATCAACACTGTAAAGTTGCATGAAATGAAGCCAGCTTATGGCAACACATAGCCGACGACGTATATATCTGGTTTCAAACAACAGGAGCTTCAATCCTCACGAGCAATGGCGTCGGTGTTGTCACGAGTCACTGCACGCGCTATGGCTGGCAGGGCCAATATGTGGGTCGTCATGTAAACAACTGTCGCCTTCGCTAGACAGTATGTACAGACCTATCAGTGTTACAGAACTCTCGCGGCTTTCAATAGGTTCAAACAAGGGGCGTTCCTACGATCAACAGTGACAGAGCATATACGTTAAAATACTGTAGACACTAAATTGTTACACGTGTCAATGGTGGAAAAAAATCGTATTCGCTCTCTCCCACCTCGAATGTGATCTTATAAAACTTTCGTAAAACAAAAAAGACAAACATACAAACAAGAATCAGCTAAATTAGAGCGATGGGGCGAGTTTGTGCGTTTGATAGAAATCAGTGAAGGTATTTAGGGATGACAGGCTTACTCTTGTCCACAGTACTTGGCATGTCGATGAATGAATAGTTGATAAATTTATCAGCTGGCCCATATAAAACATGTTTGCATCCTGTTAATTTGAAAAAAATGAAACATGCAAATTGATTACATATATATTTTTGCTCAGAGTGTCCGCTTTATATACGACTAATGTAATATTTATATTTAGATTAAGCTGGAAATGAAAACGTAATTTGAGGTGATTAATGACAACTTAACTTACTCGCGCATGCGCAGAAACGTCACAGGATGTTATGCAACGGAGGTAAAATGTACGAGTGATAACATAACGTACTTATTTCGCCGTAAAGGGACCTGTCGAACACATCCGTTTATTAAATACTTAGGCAACGCAACGGACGTAACGTAGTGTGTCGGCTCGGTAAGCTGAACTTTCAATCTCAAATTTATTTATTTGAACATTTCACACACAAATTTCAGTACAAAAAGTAGTTTGTTTTGGACACACCTAACTGAATGTTCAGCCTAATGATAATTTTTACTGCTTCTTACCCGTGTATCGCATGAGTTATTTTAACTGAATTTAAATCACGGTCAAACATATACTGGCCGGGATCTCTAGACCTGTAGTAATTGTTACGTTGGTGTCATCAGACAATACCTACAAGGTGAGTCAACACTAGGTTGCTATGTGTCGCCATGTTTGTACGTGAAAACATGTGGAATATTTTATTCAATTTACTAACTTGTCTGGTTGGGGAGTTATTTATGATCAGAATGTTGCAGCTGTCTCGCTCGACGCTTGACTGGTTCCAGTGAAAAGACGCCCGGTATCCTAATCACAAGCACGGCACTGAAACGTGTTCTTAACAACCCGTCCCACAAATTGACCTTACACACGAGCACAGGCATATACGCACCATCGCACGCACGCTCTACCAAGCGTTCACGCAAATACGCTAATATCAATGTTGATGTGTGTGTATATATATATATATATATATATATATATATATATATATATATATATATATATATATATATATATATATATATATATATATATATATATATATATATATATATATATATATATATATATATATATATATATATATATATATATATATATATATATATATATATATATGAAGAACATTGCTGAGAAATGTTGCTGTCAAACAAGACGATAATGAAATATTGATAGTTATGTTCTGCATACGCTTCGAAATAATACAATTAAATAATAGTATTACGTAAAATTACCTTTACGTTCACACAACCTAATTTGTTCCAATTAGGGGGTTCGATGTAAGGAAACAATGGTGTTTGTATTCATTGAAATGTTTCACTATTTATACAACAGTTCCTAGCGGGAGAAAGTCACCCGGAAATGACGTCATCAATACACGTGCTCTTCATCAACCAATCAACGATCAAGAAATTCAACCGGATGTGGATATCAACCAATCAGCGACCGGGAAACTAAACCGGATGAGACGGCATCAAGTATCGTGCCCGGAACCGGAAGTCACGTGACCACAAAACAAAATGGCCGATCATGACTCCTCAAAAGCGTAACCAACTGCACACCGGTTTAATTTTTCGATCAATAATTGGTTGACATCTATATCCGGTTTATTTTACACCTGTATTCGTATCGAGTGGCGTCATCTGGCGACTAAACGTGTGTTACAAGACGTGGTAGACTGGTTATCATGTGCTGCGGCTGGGTTTGCATGGCGGGAACTGTTCATTTACGACTAGACTATGTATGCGTGAGTGCGCTTGGTGTGTAACACATGGGAAACGACAACACAAAGGCTGTCATCTATATCCGGTTTATTTTACATTTGTGTTCGTATCGCGTGGCGTCATCTGGCGATAACCGTGTGTTACAAGACGTGGTAAACTGGTTAGCGTGTAATGCGGTGGTGTAGGTATGGTGGGAAGATTTCGTTTTCTGACTAGACTATGTTTCCGTGAATGCGCTTGGTGTGTAAATATATAGGAAATGACAACACAACGAGACGAGAATCATCGTTTGCACAATTTATTTAATTTCAACACGTACACCTGATAAAACGTGTTGTATTTTGATGAAGTGGTGGCTTACGGGGGGTGAGTGTGATGACGACTTACGGGTGTGTCGACACCACTCCAGCGGTCCGAGCTTACGGGTGAGTTAACACCGCTCCATCGGCTATGTTCTGTGAAATGGTGGTGTTTGTGTGTCTATGATTAAAGCTATGTGTAATCAGCTCCAAAGGGATACCCAATAGATAACATCCAAATGAGTTCGTAAATATCGTTAGGTGTACATTACATAAGCAAAACAGAACGAAAGTGATACAAACCGGGCGACTGTTACATTGTCCCCGGCCTCAAGCATTTATCCAGTCGAATACACGACAATCGTTAGCGACCAAATCAGTGCCAAACAAGTTAGCGAATGTCTTCATAGGTACATTGCGACAGCGAAAAAGTAAATACGCGATGCAGTATTGTCCACACACATTAGAAAGAGGGCTTTGGAGTGTCTTATTGTTGTAGGATCACTCAACGCAGTGATCCTTCAGAAACTTCCGGAACGTTGTGTGCAGTGGTGACCATAAGAGTCAAAATATTCTCCGTCGTCACCGTCGATGAAGATAGCGATCCAGTGTTGACCGGGTTTATCAGCGTCATGAGTATTGCAAACGAACGCCGTTCGACATGCACCGATCTTCGTTGGAAGTTCGTCTTTGGCGACGACGTTACGGACGATGTTCTTGGTTATTAAGTCGAGTGCCAACACCCGCTCAATCTGCCTCGCGTCCATCAATAGTAGAATACGACGTTTCTGTTTTTGTCGATTTCCAAGACTGCCTCGAACTCGCCGTACGCAACAACATTCACCGTCCGCGTGAGTGCGGTGGCGAAGTGAATTTCGACGCGCAAGTTGCCCCTCTTCACGAGGTGGAAACACGACCCGTCACAGGCGTCCGGTGTCAGATCAAACCCGAAGAAGGTGTATCCATTGCCGAAATCAGAGCGTGTCAGATCGTTTCCCTCGTCCTGCGACACTTTGTCAGTGGAGCAGAACAGGTTCATGTAACTCCGGACGTGACGACCCTGGGCAAAGTTTGGCTGGAGGGGTTTACCTGGAACCTGTCGACCATCCACGTAGACTGCTAGGAAGTTTATGTCGTTGTGCTTTGCGTGGAACGGGTTTTTAGCATACGAACCGTTGAAAGCGTCGTTGTCGATACAGCACAACACAGGCGTTTGGGAAGTGTGCCCAGGAAGAGGTTTTCGTGCGTGTGTGACATGGCACCTTGAGGTATCGTGTACACTTTACAGTCAACAGGGCGGAGTGGATATTTGGCTGTGCCTTTGTCGAGTGCCTTGATGTGAGCCATTTGTACGGCCGTACTGAGTGTCGCCTTTCTCGCGAACACGCTCGCGTCAACGATGTTTACTTCATAGGTGGGGTTAACGCCACCCGCCATCAACGCGAAAGCATCCTTGCTTCGCACAAGCCGAATCTTCACGTCGACTCCGTTGAGTAGGAACCGATCATGTAGGAACATGTCCACGTGCAGTCGCCCCATCATTTCAACCACGTGACTCTGTGTGGTGTAATTTCGTCGACTTTGGAAGCCAGCATTCGCCGTATCGTCATCGGCTAGTGTGACGCTGTCCATCCGTCCGGCTGTGTCCTTGTACCGCAGCTGGCTCGACAGTTGTGTCTCCTTGGCGTCAGAACCGTAGCTCAGTGCCGTTTCTATGTAGGCACGATACGGATACGTGTTGGTCGAAGGTGTCACGAGTGTGTCGCTGAAGTACACATCGACTTGGCTGAACAGCGAATGCAACCAATTATTCACCGGACCCACCGGGTTGTCTGTGTCGAGGTCCGAGCCGTCTGCTTTGGTCACCTTCGCTCGCACCAATAGGTAGGTGTTAGCCAAATCCATATAGACGTCTCCCGATCCGGGTAGCAGAAATGCAATGGTACCACCCGAATCGAGTGACGCCGTTGGTTGGTGTTCCACCCATTGTCCGCTTTCGATGCTCGTCACAGTCGGTGGCACGCTGAAGATGTCCAGCTCGCTCTTCACACCTTCGCAAGATTGTCGATGTACGAAAGCCATGCTAGGTGTCGAAAACGTCGCGTGGTGTCTGTCCTTTGCGACGTCTTTTCGTAACACTGGTCGGTCGTGTTGCGGTCGCGCGTTTTGTTGGTCGTTTTCGTCTTTTTGGCTGAGCTCGCACGCCTGGCGGTCCGGCGTTAGCCAATAGACTGCGCATCAAGTCTTTGCCGGCATCGGTTACACGCCGCTTCGCCGCTTGTTTGATGTTTTGTCCTGTCATGACAGATTGGGCAACAAGTAACCTAACGAACCACTCAACAGCGCGGTCCACAAGTTAGAGTCAGTGCCTCCGAACGTCAAATTGTATATATTTACCACGATAACCGTGTACAAAACAAACACTTGACACAAAAATACTATTTCTGACTTAGGACAATCTGTACCAAAGATATGCCAGCGCGAACTAATGCTTGCGCTCTTGTTATCTCCTGCGTTCGTAGTGTCCCCTTCGATATCGTTGAACGTCGTCTCTCACGTCATCTCCGGACTGTCGATTCTGGACTGTGTATCTATCTTTTATAAAACTATCTACACCTGTTTATCATGAGAGCTGTGTCACTTGGTTTTGTACCGACAAGTGCTTTGGAGTCTATCCAACTGTTGAACGATTGGGGATAACCGTACCACTTCACCAAGACTTCCGTACGCTTGCTCACTCTTCGTTGCTGCAGAACCGTTTCGATACGGTAAAGTTTGTCTTTAGACACTAGTACTTTCTATAGTTCGGGTTCGTAAAACGATCCATCCACCAGCTCTCCGTGGTCATCAACCAATTTGTATACGGGTGGGTCAGAGCGATGAGCGTTGCTAACAGTGAACAGTTCTTCGGTCCAGTTCGCCATGTAACCTTTTTTGAACTGTCGCTTTGCTTTGCTTATTCGCACACGTTCACCATCCATGAACTTTGGGTCACCCCACCGTCACGACCGTACAAACGCTGCCACACAATCTCCTGGTTCGTCTCATTCACATTCGAAGGCGCCATGCCTAAGCTTCGATGATACGCATTGTTGTACGACCACATGAAATCATGCAGCTTGTCCAGGTATCTCACAGTCTGGTGTTTAGTAAAATACCTCCACATCCGTGTCTTCAGCGTTCGTTTGAACCTTTCAACAATACTTGCCTTTGTTTCTTCGTTGTGCGTCGAGAAGTGGTGGACGCCGTGCTCCTTTAACAAAGCTTGAAAAGAACGATTTCGAAATTCCAGTCCTTTGTCAGTTTGCAGCGTCATAGGTTTGATATCAGACAGTAATTCTCCAAACGCCATCACCAACGACGATGCTGATTTGTTTTTCAGCGGGATGCACCACGCCCATTTTGAAAACACGTCGATAACAGTAAGCAAGAACGTGATCCCATCATTATCTTTTTTCAGGTTTGATACGTCGACGAGATCGGCCTGCCATTGTTGGTGTGGTCCGCCCACTACGACGCATCGCCGCTTGAATGCTGTACGTACCGGTTTGTGAAGTGTGTACGTGTCCTGTTCCGACAGCCACTTCTTGACGAATCGTACCGGCGTACGCGACGCACGTTTCAGCGCTGTGACACCGCCGTAACTGCCTACGCGTTTGGCGTCGAAGTAGCGACGTCGAAGTAACTCCGATTTTTCTGTTGTTCGGCGCCGCCCCATGGCAGTGTTGTGTTGGTGTTGTTGTTGTTATTGTGATCCACGACGAGACCGCCGCCGCACCAGGCAAACGGTGAGCTAGTACTATGCTTAAAAACAAGCACGGCTACGTAGAATATGACACACACGATTACCCCTGCCCTAGTAGCCGCAAGGGACTCTGATGATGCTGCTGGTTGCGTTGTTACGGCGTCTCGCATTGCCGCTGCTGCTGCTGTACCATCGTCGTTTACCACGACAACCGGCGTCGGTTGCTTGAAACGCTTGTCTGCCATGGTTTTATAACGCAACACGATCTGATTGTACAGCTTTACCTTGTCACCTTCGTCTAGATCTGTTCTGTCAAGTACGGAGCTCATCTCGCCATCAAGTCCTCGCAAGAACCTGTCCAACGAATTCGCTAAAGGAGGAGCAGGTCGAAGTGTCTCCAACAGTCGAGGATCCACCAGCGCCGTCTTCCTAGTGTGTTCCATCTACCCTATCACCTGTCTTAGCAAAGGAATAAGAATAGAACCGGCCAACGGAGCTAATAGAGCAGATAGGAAACCACCTGTTTGTAGGACTTTTCTCTTCCTCGCTGTGCTCACCTTCTTCGACGCCAATTTACGCAGGTGCGTTTTGTACTTGCGTAGTTTTGTCTTCTGCCTAGGCGTTAATGGCACGTTACCTTTCAATATATTCCACGCACACTCACAAAGACTACATATGAGATCACTGTCGGAATGTTCCAGAATAGCCTTTCGAAGTCTTCTGTTCGTTTGTCTTTGCAGCAACTCTAGACACAATACGTGTCTCTTCATGCGTGACGACATCCTTTTAATGACGGTTCAGGCTAGGTGCCTGTTCTTTTCTATTTTTGATTATCGTCTCACCTACGTCTCGTACTCGTGGTTTTTATGTGTTTGATATATACACGTACTGAAAACCATCGTCCGGAAAGATGGACGTACGCAAGCGTTGTTGTTCGGGTGTTTCTTGTTTCAAATTGATCACCAGGTATCCGTACGGCACATTCGTCGCATTTTTGAAAGAATCTTGTACGAATTTCACCTTACCTGGATACATTTGCTTGGCTAAATGTGTTATTTGAGACGTGTCGCGAGGGTTTTTAAAAAGCACCATGTATTGTGCATTAAGGCTAATGGTGCGACGTTCTTTGTTTTTTGGAAACATATTTTGGACCAGGTACAGTACAGACGTGTTAGCGTGGTGGCTCTTTTTGGTAAATAAGGTCGTGACCCTAGCGTCAGTTTCCGCCATCAGATCATCAATGACCATTAAGTTGTTTGTTGTGGGATTACATACCGACGACTCGGGAAGCCCTTCTTCAAAAGACAGCTGGGGTACCTGTCGTGTCAACGTCTCATAGGCGGGTTGCCATTGGCCATAGCACCAAGTTATTTTTTCCGGTGGCGGGTCAATAAAAGACGACGCATAGCATAGCAAACGTGCAACAAATGTGGTTTTACCGCACCCAGTAGGTCCGGCTACGATACACGTAAAAGGGTGTTTCCAGCGTGGATCCATCGTGACGATTGAACACACCTGAACGGGTCACACCCTTTTCATACAGCCAAAGGCGCTATGGTAAGACCATCGGCGAGGACCTCGAGTTTTGCGTAGAAGTACGTGAGCGCCGCCCTCTCTTGTATGTACGTTAAGACGGAAGATTTGTTCACACGGAAACCCCTATTCCAGCCACGACCGTTCTTCTGATTGGTCAGCACGTCGAGGAACTTGTCCTTGTCGATCTCGTTGTGGCGTTTGCTCAAACCCTTCGTGCTGTGCTTGTCAGCAGCAGCCCCGAAGCAATAATAGGTCTTACTGCAAAGTCCAACGAAACCCCTTCGGTGCCATTCTATCTTGAACAGACCGGGAGTTCTTTTGTCGTACGCCTGACGCGCAAGACAGCATGGTGCAGAAGTGTTCCACGGGTGTTCGGCGAGTCGACAGCGCACATAGTCGGCGTTGTGGTCGTCACAGCTTTCCGAAGGCAACCACTCGGAACGGTGTCGAAAGTAATGCTCCCTCTTCTCTTCGGACACGAGGTCGTCCAGGCTATTACCTCCTAAGGCGATGTAGGCCGAATCTGTATCCATTTCGCAGTATTGGTACAGAGGTCGCTCAACATACCTGTTTACGAAATCGTAATAAAATTGTAGCATATGCAACTTAGCGTACTGATAGACGAAGAAGCCTATGTGATGGGGGAGTGAGTATTTGACGACTTTCTTATCCATCTCGATCTCGTAGGCATTGTCGACGACGACGTCGGAGTTGGTGGAAACGTCGGTTGTTGATAAGCATCGACGCTCCTACGTCAGTACAATACTGGACATCCCTGTGCCTATCAACGTCTGTTACCGTCTTACCGTATCCAGAGTTTCCGAATAATTTCGTCGTGTCTGCAATGATTGCTTTATTGGGATCGGCGTCTCCCTCGCGACGAGCTGTCGATACGGACTCACCAAAGCGACGAAAGCAAGGGTTCGGTTGATACTCGATGATCTGATAGACGTGATCGACTACCAGTCCGTGGGCGAGGTACCACTGTAGGAGCGGTGTGGCCAGAAGCATCTTCTCGCCGTGATAACTTCCCACTAGCATGCGCCTAGGGGTCGACATGATATCGTTGTCTTTGGCGTACTGACGCATGAAAGGTCCGATGTCGTCACATGAGACGGAGGTGTTTTTGAACACCGGTAGCATTTCGGCGAAGTGTCGGTGAAGGTTCTCTGGAACGCGGATGTCGCATTCGACCAGCCCGAATAGAGTCCCGGCACAAACGGCGTCCAATATCTGTTGTTGTGTGAGCTGCCATTTAAAACCGCATCGACGAGGGAACTCGATGTCTAAAAGTAGTTTCACCGCGGGCGCTCTTCTTGTCTTTTTCCACGTGCATTCCCACATCTCAACAACCTTTACAAATCGTCGTAGGTATGTTGTATTCTTGCGTTCACAGCGTTTACCTGTGCCTCAGTGCAGGAACATCCGTGAAAGAAACACCCGAGGAATTGATACGCTGTTCTAGTTTCGTGACACCAACCATCCACGTGGAGTTGTCCTATGCGCTTCTCCCTGCCGTTAAGCTGGTGTCGGATGGCATGTCCGGTTCTAGACGCTTCCCAAGTTAGCCATTCGGCAGCCATCTGTCCATATAGCTGCGCAGACTCAGGTCGAAACCCGTTTTGTTCTCGTCGACGCGTGAACCATCCAGTAGGCATGTCCTGCACCAATGCCCAAAGATAGAGGGCATTGGCGTCATAGCCTACGATCGAGCGACACGGCTGTACGAACTCACCGAATTCACTCTCTCGTATCTTGGTGACGTCCTTCTCGTGATACCTATGAAATATTATTGCTGGTCTACCCACGATCTGATCCTTGACTAGGTGATGTAAATCTTTGTGTTTCTCGTTGAAGAGCGTAACGTAAGTGTTGGGCGGTAAGTCGTTGAGTAGATAGAGCAACGTCAGACCGGGAACGCTGATGCCATCTTTAAACATATCGATACCTCTCTATTGGTAGAAGACTGTCTGCTTACTGATGGCTTCCAGGAAGGGTATTACGTCGAGGTTATTATACCACACCAAGAAATCACGCATGGTTTTCATATGCGTATCTCGCCATACCCGCTCGCATTCGGCATAGGCCTCGTCGGTTATACCCTCATTTTTTAGGCGGCTATAGAAGGCTTCCTTCGGCGGAAGATTACGATCGTCTAGCTTCCGAACGTCGTCCATGTACTCATACGGAAAGTGACCTTTTGCAAGCTCACATCCGTAGGCTTTTAAGTATTTGTCGTAACTAAAACCGGGTGCTAGATAATTCACCATATCCAGGAATTTAAGTTTCTTCGTCGACAAGCTCATGAACGTGTTCCCTCTCTTGATGACAAAGCAAGACGCGGTTTCGATCGCGTCACCGAGTAGAAGATAGGGAATCAAAAACTGTTTAATTGTATTTAGGTCATACCTCCCGGAGTTGAAACCGATTACAGGCATTTGATGGAGCCAAACCAACAGTTGATCCGTCAATATGCTGTATGGGTTTTTTCGATGCGAACCAAATCCCTCCTCTGCCTCCTCCTCCTCCTCCTCCCCTTCCTCGTCCACTCCCTCTGAATTCCCACTAGACGCTTTATCCCAACTCGTCTGCAGTTCCTTCAATTGATCGAATACGTGTTTGTATCGAGGTTTCAGTACATCGAACGCAGCATTACTCGTAGTCTCCAAATCCGTCATCATGGCTGTTACTAAAGTTTCCAAATCACCGTTGGTGACATACCACCGAGCATTCTCATGTCCAGGCACGTTGGACGCAAAGCTCACGCTGAGAGGAACGTGCCGCGAGATCCATTGCACCCTGTTACTATTGGTGGCAATCCGGTGCTATCAAAGTAGCATTCAAAATCATACGTGGCGCGATAAGGGTAATACCTCAATCCGTCTTCCACCAGAATTCCCTCGTCGTCCAAGCGTTGAAATATCGACGGTGTTGGGTGATAGACACCTCCGGGGTATATGTGTCGGACACCTCCCTGACATGAACGTTCGTGCCGGTGAAGTAGGTACGGTCTTTTCCACAACGAGTCGCCGCACTTCCGACATCGGTAGGAGTGACAGTACAGTTGCGCATCTCGGACGTACGAAAAATGGGTTCCGTGTAGATTGACCGTCATCTTTTCTGGATAGTCACACAATGACCGCTGGACAAGTTCGGCCACCGTCTTCCCGTCTTTCGTCTCGTTCAGTGTGTATACTGATACGTTTGTTGAAAACGTGGTTTCTACCCGATACAGATCGTCTAAAGCGACACCAACAAACTCTTTCATAGGCACATCTTCGTCATAATCTGCGTACAGTTTTACCACTGACGGTTCCAAGCGATGAACGATGGCTCCGCGATGAAGAGCCAAACAGCGAAAGAGACACAGGTTGTCGTTGTATAGTTTGTTATGAGAGTCTCTCTAGGGTGATGACTGCCTTGTTGTGTTTCAAGTAGGGAGGAAGGTTGGCATTGATGCAGCCTATCGGATGGTCTACAATTTTGTTAACGAAAAAGGTGGCGTTTGTCACGAGCTCCACCACCCAAGCCGAATCCGGTCGTTGTGCAACGACCCACTGCAAGAGGTCGGGTAGTCGGATTCCTTGTAGAAATGCTTCGAAGTCTTGCAAGTTTGTAACGAGGCTGGGTTCATCCAAATACCGTCCGCAGCAGTTGCACGACGAGTGAATGTATGTATAGCGCCCCGTCTGTTTGTTTCTAAGTACGAAACCATAGCTCATGTTAATCTTAAACGAATATGTCTGTTCGTCGAAGACACGCCGCAGCTGTTCTTCTAGATCACGCGTGTCCAGCGTGGTCAGTCGGTAGTTGTATCTCGACTGAACGGGACCCCTGGCCACCGAGGTGCGTATGCTTGCCCAGTGTTGACGAACAAGTTGTTGTAGTTCGTCCGACAAGACATCGTTTCCTACGGCGCCATCTAGTGGTGCTTCTAAGGGATCTTCCACCAACGCTTCTTCACTAGCAACATATGTGGTTCGCTTTGGCGAGGGAGGTCCATTCGGGTCGCATTGTACCGTTCGCTTGTGCTGTGCGAGATCACGGCGTGTACCAAACGAGCGGCCACAGACAACACACACGTTGACGCCATAATCACCATCCCATCGATCGATGTGTGTTTGCATGTGGTTCTAGCGTGTCTAAGCATATTGCATCGCCTACTGAAATCTTTACC
This sequence comes from Oasisia sp. SBJ-2009, assembly GCA_964017155.1. NCBI lineage: Eukaryota > Metazoa > Annelida > Polychaeta > Sabellida > Siboglinidae > Oasisia > Oasisia sp. SBJ-2009. The sequence goes on along the minus strand of OZ024867.1, from coordinate 20,615,951 downwards.
ACAGCCAGGACAGACATACCTACCGGTTGCGGTGACATCGTTCGATTGAACATACGTGTGATCGGTAGACGGCGGTGCTGTTCTAGACGTCGGTAGAGCCGATGAGTATGTGTGGTCGCTAGTGGGTGTTGTGTGGCTTCTGAGGTGGCGTCGTAACTCGGCGTGAGTGCGAAACGTCTCTCCGCAGTGACGACAGGGATACAACCGCATGGTGCAATCGTATTTACGACTGAAAGAGAGTCGTTTTGTCACCAGTCGTTAAATAACACGTGTGCAACCATCCACACACACCCCATGCGAAGCGTATGGGTGGGGCGGGGCCGTGACATGCGTGCGTGTGCGTGTGCGCGTGCGCGTGCGCGTGCGCGTGCGCGTGCGCGTGCGCGTGCGCGTGCGCGTGCGCGTGCGCGTGCGCGTGCGCGTGCGCGTGCGCGTGCGCGTGCGCGTGCGCGTGCGCGTGCGCGTGCGCGTGCGCGTGCGCGTGCGCGTGCGCGTGCGCGTGCGCGTGCGCGTGCGCGTGCGCGTGCGCGTGCGCGTGCGCGTGCGCGTGCGCGTGCGCGTGCGCGTGCGCGTGCGCGTGCGCGTGCGCGTGCGCGTGCGCGTGCGCGTGCGCGTGCGCGTGCGCGTGCGCGTGCGCGTGCGCGTGCGCGTGCGCGTGCGCGTGCGCGTGCGCGTGCGCGTGCGCGTGCGCGTGCGCGTGCGCGTGCGCGTGCGCGTGCGCGTGCGCGTGCGCGTGCGCGTGCGCGTGCGCGTGCGCGTGCGCGTGCGTGTGCGTGTGCGTGTGCGTGTGCGTGTGCGTGTGCGTGTGCGTGTGCGTGTGCGTGTGCGTGTGCGTGTGCGTGTGCGTGTGCGTGTGCGTGTGCGTGTGCGTGTGCGTGTGCGTGTGCGTGTGCGTGTGCGTGTGCGTGTGCGTGTGCGTGTGCGTGTGCGTGTGCGTGTGCGTGTGCGTGTGCGTGTGCGTGTGCGTGTGCGTGTGCGTGTGCGTGTGCGTGTGCGTGTGCGTGTGCGTGTGCGTGTGCGTGTGCGTGTGCGTGTGCGTGTGCGTGTGCGTGTGCGTGTGCGTGTGCGTGTGCGTGTGCGTGTGCGTGTGCGTGTGCGTGTGCGTGTGCGTGTGCGTGTGCGTGTGCGTGTGCGTGTGCGTGTGCGTGTGCGTGTGCGTGTGCGTGTGCGTGTGCGTGTGCGTGTGCGTGTGCGTGTGCGTGTGCGTGTGCGTGTGCGTGTGCGTGTGCGTGTGCGTGTGCGTGTGCGTGTGCGTGTGCGTGTGCGTGTGCGTGTGCGTGTGCGTGTGCGTGTGCGTGTGCGTGTGCGTGTGCGTGTGCGTGTGCGTGTGCGTGTGCGTGTGCGTGTGCGTGTGCGTGTGCGTGTGCGTGTGCGTGTGCGTGTGCGTGTGCGTGTGCGTGTGCGTGTGCGTGTGCGTGTAATAATGCATACGTCGGCTAGATAAAAGAACACATACTGGGTATATAAGTTTCCACGTGTTATTGTGTATAAAGAATAATATCAAATGTGTGTCCAACGGTGTGGAGTACAATGATTTGGCTTACGAATGAACCAACATCGCTCCAGGGGCCGCGAGCTTGTGGATGAGTTAACACCGCTCCAGGGGCTCATTGATGTAAAGACGATAATGACGACTTACGGGTGAATCAACACCACTCCAGCGGCCCGAGCTTACGGATGAGTTAACACCGCTCCAGCAAACATATTTTCGACGTTTTATTGTGTATTCATATGACCGCACTTGACTGACGTAATTTGTTCCCAAATGTCCATTAACGTTGTCAACCGTTCGTCCACATGCACGCCCGAGTCATCGACCTCAGGCAGTTCGCTGGTGTTAACTTCGTTTGTCGTGATGTCATCATCACCTGCCGGGCGGTTGATGATGTTGATGTCGAAATCACGGGTATCATCGTCACCAGCCGTGAGGTCAATGGTGATGCCGTCATCCTCGGACGTACATTGGTCACTGACCCACTCGCCAAAGTACAACTGCCACGATGCCGTGAATTGCGATGTTGATGTTAATGTTGACATGGTTTACCTGGGCGAGCAAGACAATTTAAGTTACAATAGTGCAAACCAATTCTACAGTCTTTTTAGTCCCGTACGAATGTACTTCTCGAGAGCCCAACCAAAAGCTTCTGTAAGTTTCTCGATTTCGTTCATACGTTTCACCAATTCGTCCAGCATCTCCGTCTCCCCTCCTTCCTCCACCACATCATCCTCCATCACCTGCTCCTTCACATCATCATCATCCTTCACATCATCCTCCTTCTTGGTTTGTTCCTCTTTTTCTTAAAGTAAAATAAAGTATTTCAAGAGCCGAACCCATGTTTTTGTGCGCATGCTCGAAATATGTTTTGAAAAAACAAAAAAACAATTATATACAAAATTAATAAAAATAAAAAAAAATAATAATATATATATATATAAAACATGAATTTTATTTTTCACATTTTTTTGAAAATGGACAATTCGTCAGCTTTTATACACACTAGGCGCATATTGCAACAGTGTCTAGTCTGGGAGTACCCAATCGAATCGCCTGCACGTATTTTTCGTGTGGTAAGATGGCCGTCTAGCCAACGACAGCTGCTGAAATTACGGTAGTGAGGACGGTGGTTTCTATCGTGTTTGTCAGTGACCAATAGCAGTTTCTGTACACACGTACACACGTACATACGAGGTGATCTTGGTACCCAACTTGACAAACGAGCCATTTAATCGCTTATCTGTAAACAACTGATTACGTGAAGTGGGTCAGGTCCGGCTGACCTGGACTGGTCTCGTTTCACCCGACCTTGTACCTCACTTGACAAACGAGCCATTGAATTGCTTATCTGTAAACAACTGATAATATGTGAGTTCAGGTCAGTAGAAAGCACCTGGCCGCCTTTCGTGACAACAGGTTTGGCTAGCATTGGTCAGGAGAAACACGTTACAAGTTACCATCCCCTCTACCGTATTTTCAGCAGTTGCCGTTGGCTATGCATAATTAAACCTCCTCTTCACCCCACGAAAAAACACGTGCAAGCGACTCGATTGGATACTACCCGACAAGACACGGTTACGATCTATGTCTAGTGTTGTATAAAAGCTGATGTCTTTTCACAATTCTACATACCAACTGCGACAAATCACATCGACTTCTCAGCACCAGAGCCGGCACTAACACGATGTCTAAACAATTCCCATGGGATGAAATTATACGAGCGTGGATAGAA
>OZ024867.1:20595224-20607724 GCA_964017155.1 Oasisia sp. SBJ-2009 | reverse complement strand
GTGAGTGAGTGAGTGAGTGAGTGAGTGAGTGAGTGAGTGAGTGAGTGAGTGAGTGAGTGAGTGAGTGAGTGAGTGAGTGAGTGAGATTGCAATCATGCGTGAGTGAGTGATTGGTTGGTTTGATTGTGTGCGTGAGTGTGATTGTGTGAGTGAATGAGTGAGTGGGGAGGGAGAGAGTGAATGAAATAGTGTGAATTTGTGAGTGGGTGACTGAGTGAGCAAGTGGGTTATTAATGAGTGCCCAAGATAATGAATAAGACCGTTTGCAATCATGCGTTAGTGAATGGGTGAATTAGTGAGTGAGTGAGGAGGCAAATTACAGTCATTCGTGAATGACTGATTGATTGGTTGATTATTTAATAGATTGATTGATTGACTGAATGAATGGTTGCAAGCATGATTGAGTGACTGATTGAATGAGTTATTTAGTTGTGTGAATGAGTGTGTTTTTTAGTGTGGGAATGAGTAAGTGTTGCAAACATTTATGTTGTGTTATATTACTTTATGTTATGTTATGTTACATCATATTATGTTATGTTATGTTCTGTTCTGTTACATATTTTATTTTATTATCATGCTGTAAGTTATATTCTATATTTTATATTATTTTATTTTATTATGTTTCTTTATATTATATTACATTACATTATGTTATGTTCTGTTATGTTATATTACTTTATTTTATTTCGTCTTATTTCATTGTTGTTATATTATTTTCCTTTATTTTATTTCTCCTTATTTCATTTTTATGTTGTGTTATATTACTTTATGTTATTTAATATTATTATGTTGCGTTATTTTAAGTTATGTTATGTTATGTTACATCATATTATATTATGTTATGTTCTGTTCTGTTCTGTTACATATTTTATTTTATTATCATGCTGTATGTTACGTTCTATATTTTATGATATTTTATTTTATTATGTTTTGTATGTTATATTACATTATGTTATGTTATGTTATGTTATGTTATGTTGTATTACTTTATTTTATTTCGTCTTATTTCATTTTATGTTTTGTTATATTAATTTATTTTTGTTCGTGTTATTTTATTTTACTTTAATTTTATTATCTTATTTTATTTTATTATGTTGCTTTATGTTATGTTATATTATTTTATTTTATTGTGTTGTGTTATATATTATTTTATATTATGTAATTTTATTGTGTTGCTTTATGTTACATTATGTTATATTATATCACAATTATTTATGTTATGTTATTTTATTTTATTATGTTGTGTTATATTATTTTATGTTACTTTATCTTATTATATTGCTTTATGTTACGTTATGTTGTCATCATGGAGTTGGTAAAATATGAAAAACTTGACAAAGTAAACACTAAAAACACGTAAAATTGACAAAGTGATGGCGGTGAAACGCTGAAAAAGTTGCGAAATGGTACAAAGTTGGCACATGGAGTTAGTAAATATGAAAAACTTGACAACGTTATGGCATGTAAACACTAAAAACACGTAAAATTGACTAAGTGATGGCGGTGAAACGATGAAAAAAGTTGCAAAATGGTACAAAGATGGCAGACCGAGTTAGTAAAATATGAAAAACATGACAAAGTTATGGCATGTAAACACTAAAAACACGTAAAATTGACAAAGTGATGGCGGTGAGACGCTGAAAAAGTTGCGAAATGGTACAAAGTTGGCACACCGATTTAGTAAAATATGAAAAACATGACAACGTTATGGCATAGAATAGAAAAAACACGTAAAATTGAAAAAGTGATGGCGGTGAAACAATGAAAATAGTTGTAAAATGGTACAAAGTTAGCACACCGATTTAGTAAAATATGAAAAACATGACAACGTTATGGCATAGAATAGAAAAATATACTATTTTACTACAAGTTACAAGAATAACTTAGTTAAATTTGTGAAACACCACATGTGTAACGCAATGAAACGGTGAAACGTTACGAAATGGAACGAGGTGAGTACACTGGCTCAGTGAAATAAGAAAAGTTGGCAGGGTTATTGCGTGGAAACTTTAAATAGCACTAGTAGTTTTTAACGTTATCACTATGATTGAATGTGTAATTTTGCAAGAAATTGTGTTATGGTCCTGATGTGACCCGACATTTTTACGGAAATTGTGTTTTGCACGTGGCAGGAAGCGTCATTTTAACGGGGTATACGCACATATGCACATACGAACATACGAACATACGCACATACGCACATACGCACATACGCACATACGCACATACACACATACGAACATACGGCTATACGCACATACGCACATACGCACATACGCACATACACACATACGCACATACGCACATACGCACATACGCACATACGCACATACGCACATACGCACATACGCACATACGCACATACGCACATACGCACATACGCACATACGCACATACGCACATACGCACATACACACATACGGCCATACGGCCATACGCACACATACACACATACGCATATACGCGCATACGTACATAAGCACACATACACACATACGCACATACGCACATACGCACATACGCACATACGCACATACGCTCACATACGCACACAAACCCACATAGGCACATACGCACATACGCACATACGCACATACGCACATACGCACATATGCACATACGCACATACGCACATACACACACACATACGTACATACGCATATACACACATACACACATACGAACATACGCACATACGCACACATACACACATACGCACATACACACATACGCACATACGCGCATACGTACATACGCACATACACACATACGCACATACGCATATACGCACATAAGCACATACGCACATACGCACACACACACACACACATACGAACATACGAACATACGCACATACGCACATACGCACATACGCACATACGCACATACGAACATACGAACATACGCACATACACACACACATACGTACATACGCATATACACACATACACACATACGAACATACGCACATACGCACACATACACACATACGCACATACACACATACGCACATACGTACATACGCACATACGCACATACATACATACATACACACACATACATACATACACACACACTCACACACACACACACACACACACACACACACACACACACAGTTGACGGGTATAATATTAAGCCACGTGATCGATTAGCCGAATACGTATCCGGCAGGTGACTCCACCTGTTCTTTCAAAAAATAAGATGCACGAATTTGGACAGTACTAGTGCGTGACTTGTCCATAAGAGGGCGACACTAATACACGACCTATCCGCCAGAAGGCGCCACTTAAAAAAATCAGACGCCCGAATTTACGTAGTATTAGTTCGTGACTTGCCCACCAGGCGGCGACACTAGTACATGATCTATCCGCCAGATGGCGACACTAAAAAATAAGATGCACGAATTTGGACAGTACTAGTTCGTGACTTGTCCATAAGAGGACACCATTAGTATACGACCTATCCGCCAGAGGGCGACACCGGTTCATGGCATATCCGCTAGGGGGCGACACTTGACCTTTGACCTTGGTCTTGTCACGTGACATTTGACCTTTGACCTTCCCCCTTCCCCCGGGGGGAATTCCCCCGCTGCGCGGCGCGGCAGGCTTACCACGATAGTACCCTACTATACTACTTACGTGTATTACAGTTTTACTATTGTCCATAAATCAAACGCTTCCGTGCACAATTATCACTACTACACTATCATTTACCCTTTGTTTTTGCCATAAGGAAACTCATTTATTTACGAACAATTTTTTCTAAGCTTTATACGATGGCAAATGTCCGGCCGTATCACTTGTTCGGTGTCCACTGTGTAGCATGACAAAGCTTTCCCTGCACAACCGATCACGTGATTGATTGGTCATTTCTTCCCACCCATTCGCTGGCTAATTGGTTATGCATCTTGCCGACAGGAGCTGGAAGACTTCTGTTTCCGGTTTGCCATGAATCACATGACCGCTGTGACGCAGACGAAAGAATTCGCCAATCTCGATGAAGCTGTTATGAAGAACTTCATTGTGAGCGCGGCACAGAGTGGCGCTTTTAAGTATTAGTGGCACAGAGTCACGCTGGCTACACGCATTAGGCGACAAACACTTTAAAGCGACAGGTCCGTTCGTGGCTTTTAAATTTTTATTGCAAAATCATGTTATATAATGTATACATTATATCTATTATAGCGTAAAGCCAGTCAAAATATGTTTCCATGTGCCATTTAGGGGTTAAAAATACACACAGTAATTGGTGCTTAACTCTGTTTACACATCGACCACGAGGCGTTTTCGAACCCGTTGTAGGCATGGCTAAAATCCTAGAAGTAAATGCATGATCACGCGATGCAGTATCATATGACGCCACTAACGCCACACCCACCAGATGCACTGCTCCCAGTTCGTAAAGGTCAAAGTGTGGGTGTCACTCGCGGCGATTTGAGTGACAACGTCGGGATTCTTATAAACATTCGACGTTTAACATTACGAAGTCAGTTCTGTTTCGATAAAACATTTATTGGCGGTCAGGACGCCACAATAGTTATAACTTATGCCAATTAACCTGATTTTGCAATAAAGATAAAAAGCCACGAACGGATCATGTTGCTTTTAGCTGCTTCCACAAAAACAGCGCTTCGCAAATCACGCCCATTGCTCTGTAGTGCGTGAGTAATATAAGTGTTACTACACGTCGCGCGTTTACAATCAGGATCGTGGGAATGGGTTAACTTCAAATGTCATCCTTACTGTGACACGTTCAACTTCAAGTGCCAGCGACGTCTGTTTCCAGTCAACTTGTCGTGTTCACAATTGGGCTTTTGGGGATGCAACATTCGAAATACTTAAAGTATTTCTGGCTTACTCAATGCATATCGTCGGGTAGCATACAGTCAGTATATTTATTGTAATATTAAACGATAATGCTTAAAACTACTTAAACTAAAGGCCCATGGCATAGGAAATAGTATGATTAACTGGATAGAAAAATGGCTTATTGATAGAAGACAAAGAGTAGTAGTTGATGGGGAGGTTTCAAATTGGAAATCTGTTTTGAGTGGAGTACCGCAAGGATCAGTATTGGGACCTATTTTATTCTTAATATATATCAATGATTTGGATGATGACATAACAAGCAAGGTGTTGAAGTTTGCGAACGACACAAAAGTGTTTAGGAAAATTAAAAGTGATGCAGATAAACAGCATTTACAAGATGATCTAAATAAGTTGATAGAATGGTCTGAGAAATGGCAAATGCTGTTTAACTTTGGAAAGTGTAAGTGCCTCCACACAGGACATGGGAATGAAAATGCACAATATACAATGGGTGGTACTGTACTAAATACTACTGTAAAGGAAAAGGACTTAGGTTTAACCATTAGTGCTGACATGAAGGTATCAGAGCAGTGTGGAATTGCAGCAGCGAAGGCAAACCAAATTCTTGGATTAATTAGGCGAAATATAGTGTACAAAGAAAAAGAACTAATAATACCGCTTTATAAAACAATAGTTAGGCCTCATTTAGAATATTGTATACAAGCATGGAGGCCATATCGCAAGAAGGATATTGATATGCTAGAAAGAGTACAAAGGAGAGCAACAAAAATGATACCAAAACTCAGGAATATTAGTTATGAAATGCGTCTAAAAAAATGTGGTCTAACAACACTAGAAACCAGAAGATTGAGAGGAGATCAGATTGAGGTTTTTAAAATATTGAATGGGTATGAAAATATTGACAGAAATATTTTTTTCACGGTCAAGGAAGAGAGAAGGACTAGAGGACATGGAGTTGCATTAGCAAAGAAGCAGTGTAGACTAGATATTAGAAAATTTTCATTTTCACAAAGAATAGTAAACGAATGGAACAAATTATCAGCTGATTGTGTAGGTGCTAGAAGTGTTAATATGTTTAAAAATAAAATTGACATATACCTAAGACGGGCGGGGTATACTTAGATAGATAGGTTGGGCTCTCGATAAGCCAAACGGCTTCCTTGTCCACCTGCCATCTAGAGTTGATTCTCTAGGTGGCAATCTTGTTAAATCTAAAAAAAACAGAAAGGGCAATCGTTGTTTAAGACTGATGCTGACGTGTGTTGATCATGGATTAGGACAATATAATATATATGTATATATATATATATATATATATATATATATATATATATATATATATATATATATATATATATATATATATATATATATATATATATATAGAATAATATATAGAGATGTGTATTGTTCACATTTGCCGCTAAACAGATATACATATACGTTTCAAACTAAACACATTTGCCTACTGGATTTAGTGCTAGGCATGCTGGGATTGTTTTCGATTTTAAGCGTGTGTAGTTCGTGACTTGGAAAGGTTAATCCTTCTACATCGTGTTTGTCTATAAAGAAAGAATCGTGCCATTTCTATATCCAATTGTTCAAATTAGCAGTTAATAAAGTAATTGCATGGCACGAGTGCATTTCCATGACAATCCAGTTACGTCAGAGATATTCCCATCCGATGTTTATATCATATGTTAATGTTCGCAGTGTGTTAGTTTTTGATGTCAGCGACACAGTCGTTATTTCGGATATTGAACATTGGCGAGGGTAATTAAGTTATGTCGAATGAATGTTGTTACTAAACTATCAGTACATGCGTACCGACTGTTGCCTCTTAACAAGATGGTTTTCTTTACTATGAATGACGTCATGGTCGGATGACGTCATTGACGGATAACATGTATTGAGTGGCTGTTTATGATATGGTAACTTTAGTGTTTGAAATGTATTAGTAATGTGCTGCTTGATCGGCAGTATGTCTGTCAGTATTACACCGCAGTTGCTATGTTGGTTACATACTACATATGTGACAACGGTGACATGTGCGCTTTCAAAGTGTTGCCTTTGTGAACGTGGTACGTTCACACCACCAGAAGCATTGCTTATGGTTGCTTTAATACCGTTGCGTTTATTTACCAGTGTTTCATATGTCTGAAAGTTAATCACGTATGTATGTCTTGTATGTTACGAAGTTTGTCATAGATCTTTAGCTATGTCCGGTTATTTTGTGATCCCATGTTACCCCGAAATTTGACAATCGACACGATGTCATACCCGCCGTGCGTGTAACGCACATGGGATTAACACGTCCTCCCGAATCCAGGGGCACTGTTGACTGCGTCGGTATAAACCAGCTATGAACTACTGGGTTTATATGTGTTTTGGAAGTGGCATACTATCGCGGTCTTTCTCTTCTATTCTGTAACCAGACGGTCGTTGGACGCCATTGGTGATTTCCCGACATCCCCGCCCCCATCTATCCTCTTCCGCCTTATGGGAGCTACGAAGGTCAAACCTGTCCACTCCTAGATGTTGTTTCCCCACCTTTCCCGTTGTGCCACCCGTTCTTCCCTGTGGCACGACGTCTTGTAGGAGGTTCTTCGCAAGGCCGCTTGATCTGGTATCGTCGTCATACCACTTCCTCTTCCGGTTGTCGAGTGTCGTGGGAATGTCTTCAAAGGACGTTCTTGGATCTGTTTTAGTCTGCATCGTTGATGATAACGATGGCACTTATATGAGATCGCTGGTGGGGGGGGGGGAGCCCGGCTCAGCAACGTCCTTATATATGGCGCAGTATCAGGGCTACAGTTGGTACAACTACCACCGACTTTGCCTGTAGAGGACATGGAGCCATGGAGACACAAGGACGGAAAGTTAAAGACAAATTAAAGACACATAAGGACGTAAATTTAAAGACACACAAGGACGGAAAGTTAAAGACAAATTAACAACTCACAAGGACGGAAAGTTAAAGACAAATTAAAGACACATAAGGACGGAAATTTAAAGACACACAAGGACGGAAAGTTAAATACAAATTAACAACTCACAAAGACGGAAAGTTAAAGACGAATTGAAGACACACAAGGACGGAAAGTTAAAGACAAATTAAAGACACACAAGGACGGAAAGTTAAAGACAAATTAAAGACACACAAGGACGACAAGTTAAAGACAAATTAAAGACACACAAGGACGGAAAGTTAAAGACAAATTAAAGACACACAAGGACGGAGAGTTAAAGACAAATTAAACACACACAAGGACGGAAAGTTAAAGACAAATTAAACACACACAAGGACGGAAAGTTAAAGACAAATTAACAACACACAAGGACGACAAGTTAAAGACGAATTAAAGACAATCACAGCGAAATGAGAGACAGGTATTCCGAGAGCGTGCAGTGGTGTGCTAATGTTGCGACTGGCAAATGCATGTGTTATAGGTCGACGTTGTAGAGATAGGTTCGGCGGGTGCCCGCTGTTACTGGTGTGACAATGGTGTCACGTGCGTGATATGTGGGAAAAGCAAATGGCTTTGACTTACTGCTGACATTTAGCAATGCTGCATCTCGGTTATGTCATATCAGGGTTGGTTTTATTACGCACACTTCCTGTGGCGATATTACGTACGTCTAAGTGTGGTGATAATGCCGTACGTTTAGTTTAGGTACGAGTGCGGTGATAACGTAACGCAGCAGGGTATGAGAGGTTGCACGATGGTGATAATGAATATTTCACGAGTACGTGATGGCAACGTATACTTGAGTGTACGTTCGGTGATAATAAACGGTTCTTCCGGTTGTTATTTTGCGATAATAGGCAATTGTATGTTATGCTGTTATTTGCATTGGCTTGTGTATCGAATGTAACGCAAGTATGCGCCTTCGATTATTATAATGTGCCTCTGTGCATGTGTGTAATAAATTATAGTAACTTATAGTAAATTGCCTTAAATTATTATGGCACTTTTATGATGTCTGCGTCGCTAGATATATGTGTCTAATATAACATGAGACGATGTATAGCCAACAAAGCACGGCTATTGAACATTGCATTTCGTTCTAGTGATCACATGTTTATGTTATCAAATGCCACGATATATGTGTACAATGTGCGTAATAAAGCTAATATAAGCATTGCGTTTCAATTGTTTTGATATTGTTTGTGCCGTAGTATTTTAAATACGAACATTTGATATATTTACACACACACACACACACACACACACACACACACACATTTTATATATATATATATAATATATTTAATATGTACATTTTGTGTGATTTTATGTGGGTGGGCAAATAACAAATTATGGCATCTTATAACGTTGTTAAGCAATATATATATATATATATCTATATATATATATATATATATATATATATATATATAACATAGGTTTTGTTAAGCATGGCTACAACAGGGACTATGAATACCGTAGCAGGATCTCGATTTTCTCTTACCAAGTCTAGAGCGAAAGGCATATTATATATGGCGACGTATATCCACGCTGTGTTAACGGCGTGTTTCTTCAGACATATCCAAAGTTAACATAATGCTATCTTAACGAGAAGTGTAAACATGCATTAAACATTAATATCGGCCGTACTCAGCCGCAGCGACACCTAGCGGGCGAGAAGGCGAGAATGACTTACTGTGGTAGACGAAGTATAACGGTCGTGTGCAAACATACAACATGGCCGGGAATAGAGGGCGTCCCGTTTGCATTGCATGGTTCCTCTCCTGCCTGCAACATAGCAGACATGTAAACGGAAATGATGTCACGCAACAGTTACGTCACCTTCTTAGTTACTTGTTGATTCCCGGCGCACCACCACACGTCGCCATTTGTCACTGACGTTATCTATGATATCACGTTGATAAGCAGCGAAAGTCACAACAAAATGACAAACTCGGCTCTAAGAAGTGTTAAATTAAAATAACGTGACAACCATCCGTGTTATTTATGTGCACCAGCTTCTTTGAATAACTGTTAAACCAGTTAGCGATGCATGTTTTTAAAGGCAACGATACTTATTCTTATTTATTTTAATTGAATGAATTTCTCCCGACAAAATTGAGTGATGGATTCCGAAACAGCGGTGGCTTATGGCAGAGACGCCGGGGATAAGATTATTGCATTAAAATTTAAGAAATGTGTCCGTGCTTTTGTTAAAATGACTGATTATAGATGGCCTGATTAATTCCGAAAAAATGACGTCGGCAAAAATATATTCAACAATACCCCATGTTTTCGTATGTATTGAGGCGGCCAAATATCGTAGAATGTTAAATTACGTTAACACGTGACAGCAACTGAATTTTTACACTAATGTCTAGGGCCGGTGTAGCGTTTACAATTTTCCGGCGTTATAAATGTTCCGATTGACGTTTCTGCGCATGCGCAATTAGCGTAAAAACATCAATGTGCAGCGAAAGGACAAAGCATTTATGGCATACATTCCACGGGTTGTTCGTTAGGATGTATATAACCTCTCAGCGAAGTTATTTGTTGCAGATAAACACGAGGCAAACAAGCTTTGATGCATATTATTTTGATAGCATGCCTAAATCACGTGACTGTAATGCGCCATAATCCGTGACAGTGATTGATAAGAAATTTAATATTTTATTGCATTCAACGACATTTTAAGACACTCTTCACAATCATCACAGGAGAGTTACCGAACAGCCCGTGGCATTTATACCGAAAATCCTTTTGACATTGATGATTTTACATTTATTGCGCATGCGACAATCGGAACGTTTTTAACGACCGGGAAAATGTACGCGCGACACCGGAACGATACAGTACGTCACGATACACTACGTCACGATACGATACATATCGCGATACCACGGGTGTCGATCGGTGGGGGACGGGGGGTGCGTCGCCCAACTTTTCAGCGTGGGGGACAACATAGGAATTGTCCCCCCGCCCTTTCAGTTCAAAAGAAATGCTGGGCATATTGCCTGACTCACTACTCCTCTCTCTTAAAAGCCGCTACACAGGACTAGTAGCTTGACAATAAACTCGCGATATGAAGTTCCGACCAATCATTACAAAATCTACTAGATGAATTGATTGGCTGGCCACAGCACGCAACTTGATCTTACGTTAGTAAATAATCATCATACCGGGCTGCGCCGTTGCCAGGCTGTATAAGTTTGCATCCTTGTGTTGGTATTAATAATAGGCTCTAGCCATCATGCATATTATAAATGATGACATTTGAGTTGCTCTTTCATCCCTCGCCTGCTTGATGCATATTGTCTACGCCAGAAGCGGCGGATTCCTGCACGTTTTGTAAATTATTCCCATTTGAGTTATGACAAATTTCTTTGCCAACATTTAGGATTGGGAAGTTCTACACAACATGGTCATCGATCGGTGGGGACGAGAGGGACGCGTCCCCCACTTTTCAGCCTAAGGGGGACAGCAGAGGAAATGGCCTCACACATTTTCAGTTCAACAAACAAATGTATATGCATATACCGAGACTGATCAATCCCCTTTCTTAAAAACCCTACATCGGTCTAGTAGTAAAATAATTAAAAAAAATATGTGAGTTCAGATATTTAAGCCCAGATAGCAAGCCTACGTTGGCCCAACGTTGGCCCAAATATGGTACCGTTGGCATAATGTTGGCGGTGGGTGAAAAACGTTCGGCCAACGATGTACCGCCAACATAGATGTCAAGTAAACAGAGTTTGATATGATTAATGTTGATACAGCGATGGTTCAAGTAATAACCCAATCCACATAATTATACAGTTAACATTTCAGTTATACAAATTTGGGCTAATGTTGGGCCAACTTTAGATCAGCCGCCCATATGGTTGTTGGGCCAATGTTGGGTCAACGTTGTACAATCAACAGCAAATTCCAATACATTTATTTTAATGTACACATGCACTGTACGTTGGAAAAGCAACTGTTTACTTAATGACCAAATACAAATAATTAGAAGCTACATTTCCAGCTTCAGATACACAAATATGAGCCAATGTCACGCCAACGTTGGGCTAACATTGGTTCAATTACCCTTGGGTACTTTGGGCGAACGTTGGGCCAAAATTGGGTCAACGTTGTATAATCAACATCAATTTCAAATAAATTAATTTACTTTAATATTCCAACGATGGCACAGTGACGGTTCAATTACTGCCCTGATACACATAATTATGCAATTCCTATAGTTTTATGCAAATATCAACCAACGTTGGAACAACATTGGGCAATATGTTGGCCAAATTAGGGCAATATGTTGGCCAAATTCTTTTTTTTTCACTAAACCAAATACACATAAAGCATGAGGTAATTAACATATAGAGTTAATTAAATTACAATTACTAATAAATATGTCAATTAGATTAACCGGATGCATTTATCCGGTCAATCAAAGTAAAATACTGCTTTTTAACACATTGTTAATATTATTATTGCTCTTTAACAATTATTCATACACTGTCACTGTGTCACATGCGTAATATAGTTTTGAGGAATGGACATTAATTTGTGTTATCCATTTGTAACAATTCAGACCTTGGCTGCAACGATGGAGGAAATGATACAGAGGAATGTTTTTATAATTTTAAATATTGTATTGAAGTATCTGACAGACGTCAACACAGGGGAACAATAAAGAGGGAACACA
>OZ024867.1:20587724-20592724 GCA_964017155.1 Oasisia sp. SBJ-2009 | reverse complement strand
GCTTTTATGTAAATGTGTCCCACTGAGGAATTTCCACAAATTCCAGTGATAATTTTTAACGAGTACTTTGTGGAGACACAGCTTGGTGATGATTCAAAAATTACCATGGACATATGGAAGGTCTACACAGAAACTGACAAATGAACAAACAACCATGATGAGGGATGGAATTCCAAGTTTGTGAAAGTAGTGGGGAAACACCATCCCAACATCTTCCAGTTCACGGCTGCTAAACATGATGCCACCACATAACAAGAATAATTGATGACATTCATTACTTTTTGATAAATGCAGTTCTGTTCTCAGTACAATGTAGTTGTGTTTTTTTTTAAATGTTTTGCACAAGTGTTTTATGGTATATTTTCCATTTCAAATAACTGACAGTTACATCTATATATCATTCTTATGACTTTTAAAATGTGTCCTTCATTAATACATTTCATGTAGAAATTTTATAGTAATCTGAAACAGTTAATGCTCCCTCTTGCTGTCCCCTCCTGAATTGTGTAATTAAGTAAGTAGCTATAACGGGACTAGTTTGCCTGTCAAACTTAACGAGTAGCTATAACGGGAAAACACTGTAACTATAACGGGAAGTAGCTATAACGGGAAGTAGCTATAACGGGAAGTAGCTATAACGGACCTAGACCGCCTACCTATGTATGTAGCTCAGACAATGCGTGAATGACTTGAGCAAAAGTAGACACAATGGTCTACATAACATAACTCGTACATAACTAACAACTTTGTCAGATTGCGATACCTGATCTCTTCTGCAGGCAAGACCAGACAATAACGCAGTATGTATGTATATATAACTATTTATTCAGTTGATCTATTTTATTCTATTTTTACGAGTTATAATTTCTTAGTCATGTTTGTATGTTCTACGTATAATAATATATTTTACTAAATATTTATTAAAAAAATATATAGTCATATTAGAGAACATTTACAGTTTTTCTATCCGACATTTTGATCGCTTTAATGTTACTAGACATTCTAATTAGTAACAGTTTCATATATTGTTATGCTTTCATAAATATATTTACTGATATACATTAATGCATTTGTGATCAACTATATGAATATGTTCTTATTGTACTATTCAGCCGCTTTGGCTGCCAGTGAAGTGAATAAACTTTATTATGTATTATTACATTGTTGGCTGCTTCTCGTAAACGCTGTCATTTGCGACATCCAGGTGTTGTGTTACCTGCACAGTGACACTCCTCCTACAAACGCAACGACGCGGTTTATTACTTATAACTTATGTATACTGCGCCGTTCTTGCAATCGTTGCTAAATGCGCTGTACATAATTTTTCGTCCTCAGGTCCTCTGGGGCTGCCTCGCGAAATGTTCAGTCACCCCACCGACATGGGCACACGACTGCCTAAGTCTGTTTAACCACCAATTGACTCGCTACGCTACAGTGAACACGGTTTAGCCAGCGACGTGTAACCGGACACGTCGCGTTGTGAAGCCAATAGTGCTCAAAGCATTTACCGACACGCCTTGGCAGATTGGACACAGACAACCACACGCGGGCGTGCAACACAAAGGTATGGCCGTGTGGACAATTACAAATAATCATTAGGTCTTGATACGATCGACACATTGGAATTTGATATATATATATATACATTTATATATAATTATATACATTTATATATAATTAAATATATATATATATTATATATTTATGTATATATATATATATATATATATATATATATATATATATATATATATACATACATACATATATATAATTATATATATACATATATATATATATATATATTATATATATATACATATATGTATATATATATATATATATATATATATGTATATATTATGTTATATATACATATTATATATATATATATATATATGTATATATTATGTTATATATACATATTATATATATATATATATATATATATATATATATATATATATATATATATATATATATCAAATTCCAATGTGTCGATCGTATCAAGACCTAATGATGATCTTTAATTATATATATATATATATATATATATATATATATATATATATATATATATATATATATATATACTTGGTGTCACAATTCTGCTAATTATAAATGTTGCGGTAAAGCCAGGTATAAGGACACTTCTTTCCCATTTTATATTTTTATTGGACCTTAACCACTGTTTATTACATATGATTCGGATGAACGTTCTTATGGAGAAACGTAATTTTAGTGTCGTATTTGAATCCAACCAAACATTAGTATTACACTTGATTCATACTCGATTTTGTTTGGAGACGCACATGTAGGTGAATACTCAAAAACAAATAATAACTGATGTTTGTGCTATATAAACCGGTGGGGATGAAACCCACAAAATCGGAAGAAGAGAATTAATTATGGTCTGGACATAAGCTCATATTTGTGTTTTCTACCTCGGACACTAATGGACTAAGCACACATTTAGCGTATAATCAGTTTGACCAGGTGAAAATTATTTGTTGTAGCAATATATATTTTAAAAGGATAGTTATTTGCATAAAAATCAATCAGTATCACCGTCCGTAGTTGTAACTGAAAACCGGTATTTATTCAACTGTAACGTCATACACTATTGGAAATTGTCATGCATCCGTCATGTGGATAAATACACGCGTGGATATAGAATTTCGTCGACATCGGATATGATCACCTGGTAATATTTATATATTTTGATGGTTTTGACACGACCCCTTAGCGGCATCGCGACACTCCTTCGTGACTTGTTCAAAGAAACTTCTCCCGTGTGTGAGAGTCCCGCGCGTAAACGTTGCTATGTACGTAGGCTTACGCCATGGCCGATGGGCGTCTTATCTGGACACGCGCTCAATTGTCAACCATACTGAGTCCTGGTAGAATAAGGGATTTGTTGACACACCACGGTAAACAAATGGACCACAGTGGGCACGCGACGGGTTGGTGAACAAAGCCTGCCCACCGTCACCGGCCATGATCACGGTGTCTATTCAATGACACAGACGAGCGCTTGACAGGTAAATATGGGTTGTGCTTACCTCAAGTGGGTCAACGTGTTCACTCTACGTATTGGTCAACTAGCAACGAACAACGTGGATTCATAGACCGATATTGCACCAAAAAGGTTAGTCAATGGGGGGGGGGTCGAGCCTGCTATTGGATGAATTGAGCTGGACATTCAGCATGACTGGACATCGATGACGGATGATAAGGGTCTATTTTAAAATTGGTCTCGGCGACGTTCACAATTGACAGGTTGGGCTCAGGCTGTCATTATTTCGTCGGATCCAATCACCTTCAGAATGGAAGAAGGCTTATATACTTCAAACTGTCTAGGTGAGAACGCCCCCCCCCCCCCCAACGCTAGCACAGCGCCAAATTCCCAATATTTCGGGGGAGGGGGTAAACAGTTGCGGGGGTGGAGCAGAACCCGGTACACCCGCCTGTGAACTTGTGTCCAGAACAATAAATTATAGATACATAGATGTCTGTGAGAAGTAAGCGAACCACGTGTTGCTATCCGTGTACGTGATTTCTATAACCGACAGAGGACGTTAAGTGCTGACAGAAGAGTGAGTTCGGAAGAAACAATGGCACCCTATAAGCACTCGGCTTCCACTCCAGGCGACAGCTGAGTTGAACGAGGAGGGCCTTTGTCTATTGTAGCTAAGACGGCCAGAGTATTTATATAAGGCCTCCGTTTACATAAGTTGCTAGACGCTGAAGGCATACGCGTGTCGTATATAGGGATGACCGGGGCTAGTTGTAACAAATACAACACATTTCAGGATTACGGGTAGGGTCGAAATTTGTGTCATGTTCCCAACATATCTCCCGAAGATCACTGGTGCATAACTAAATTCCTGGCTTATTACATATTTGTGGCATGATGAATTATATGAGGTGCCCTAAAGTGTTATAAGTTACCACGGCACGGTAGGACCTCTTTTCTTTTAAAATGGCGTAACTGTTTGACATATCGACGGATTCACGCGATATCACACATGACATGTTCAAATATATTGATAAACATTATGCGTAACCGCTGTAGACAAATTAAGCTTGAGGTGGGGGGTCATATTTCTACGGTATAGTGAGGTACATAATGCATTACAAAGCAAAAGCAGATTAAGTGGTTATGTGCCTGGTTATGAATCACACAAGCATCACAGTAAATATAATTTGATGATTACAACAAAATAAACGTTTTAGGTGGGGGTAGGTGTGTGTGTGTGTGTGTGTGTGTGTGGGGGGGGGGGTAATTTTTCAATGGTATTGTATATTGATCCATGGTTCACAATAGTAAATTGAAAAACAATTGCAAATTTATATGGTTATGATTCATACAATCATCACAATATATATCCATTTGATAATTACAGAATACATGTTTACGGTGGCGGATGTACTTTTTCTATGGCATAGTATATTGACTCATACTCTTAATTGATGCATTATACAAACTAAAGTTTGGGTGATTATGTGCCTGTGTATGGTCCAAACAAGCACCACAGTAAATATCCATTTGATAATTACAATTCAATTACAAATGTTTTTAGGTGGGGGTAGGGGTATTTTCTATGTATGACGACCCACGGGTCAATATATTATGCCATAAAATATGACCCCCTCACTCCTACAGCCATACAAAACTATTTTTTATCACCAAATAGACATTTCACTGTGAAGTTTGTTTGTTTGATAAATCGTAGGCCGTAATCATCCCAGTTGACCACATTTCATGTACTGTATTTTATCATTATAATCAAAACTAATTATCCTGTATAGAATAGTGATCCCCGGGTCATTTTTCCATCGGGTCAATATTCTACATGACACCGGCGACCATTGTCCAATGTCACCCTTGCACCATTGAGAACGACAAACATCCTGGAAGTGACGACTGTCACACCATAGAGAGATACAGAAAATGGCTGATTACATGAGTGGGGTGTCACAAAATGGCTGTCTACCTG
>OZ024867.1:20547724-20575224 GCA_964017155.1 Oasisia sp. SBJ-2009 | reverse complement strand
CGCACGAACACAGACGATTAAACAAACAAACGGCTGTAATTTCAGCAATCGAGTTTCTGTCACTTATAAATAAAATTGTATAAACATGCTACTATATTGCTGAGAAATGAGAATCACGACCTAGTAAGTATTCATACTTCAATTTGTCTCCATTCAAGCTACTAACTAACATGAGTTGACTAGTCAGGGGTGTGTTTCACTAATTTTCTTACGTGCTCTTAACACCGATTTTGATCCAAACATCGAAGGTTTTCTTTGCTCCATAACTTACGATTTCCTAGATATTCACGTGAAACGCATTTTGAAAGTGTTTACATTTCCCGGCCGATTCTGAGTAAGAATACTGAATAGGCTTTCCTCAAGAGCATGTTCACTTAATGAAACGTTCGCCGTTATTGTGTACTTAATTGTACAGCTAACGTGTTTGAAATTGTTGAATAAACACTGATTGAATGACATATTGGTTATTTGACCGACTGATTGATTGATTGATTGATTGATTGATTGATTGATTGATTGATTGATTGATTGATTGATTGATTGATTGATTGATTGATTGATTGATTGATTGATTGATTGATTGATTGATTGATTGATTGATTGATTGATTGATTGATTGATTGATTGATTGATTGATTGATTGATTGATTGATTGATTGATTGATTGATTGATTGATTGATTGATTGATTGATTGATTGATTGATTGATTGATTGATTGATTGATTGATTGATTGATTGATTGATTGATTGATTGATTGATTGATTGATTGATTGATTGATTGATTGATTGATTGATTGATTGATTGATTGATTGATTGATTGATTGATTGATTGATTGATTGATTGATTGATTGATTGATTGATTGATTGATTGATTGATTGATTGATTGATTGATTGATTGATTGATTGATTGATTGATTGATTGATTGATTGATTGATTGATTGATTGATTGATTGATTGATTGATTGATTGATTGATTGATTGATTGATTGATTGATTGATTGATTGATTGATTGATTGATTGATTGATTGATTGATTGATTGATTGATTGATTGATTGATTGATTGATTGATTGATTGATTGATTGATTGATTGATTGATTGATTGATTGATTGATTGATTGATTGATTGATTGATTGATTGATTGATTGATTGATTGATTGATTGATTGATTGATTGATTGATTGATTGATTGATTGATTGATTGATTGATTGATTGATTGATTGATTGATTGATTGATTGATTGATTGATTGATTGATTGATTGATTGATTGATTGATTGATTGATTGATTGATTGATTGATCGATCGATCGATCGATCGATCGATCGATCGATCGATCGATCGATCGATCGATCGATAGATTGATTGATTGATTGATTGATTGATTGATTGATTGATTGATTGATTGATTGATTGATTGATTGATTGATTGATTGATTGATTGATTGATTGATTGATTGATTGATTGATTGATTGATTGATTGATTGATTGATTGATTGATTGATTGATTGATTGATTGATTGATTGATTGATTGATTGATTGATTGATTGATTGATTGATTGATTGATTGATTGATTGATTGATTGATTGATTGATTGATTGATTGATTGATTGATTGATTGATTGATTGATTGATTGATTGATTGATTGATTGATTGATTGATTGATTGAT
This sequence comes from Oasisia sp. SBJ-2009, assembly GCA_964017155.1. Taxonomy (NCBI): domain Eukaryota; kingdom Metazoa; phylum Annelida; class Polychaeta; order Sabellida; family Siboglinidae; genus Oasisia; species Oasisia sp. SBJ-2009. Next base: position 20,573,543 of record OZ024867.1, on the reverse strand, counting down.
TGATTGATTGATTGATTGATTGATTGATTGATTGATTGATTGATTGATTGATTGATTGATTGATTGATTGATTGATTGATTGATTGATTGATTGATTGATTGATTGATTGATTGATTGATTGATTGATTGATTGATTGATTGATTGATTGATTGATTGATTGATTGATTGATTGATTGATTGATTGATTGATTGATTGATTGATTGATTGATTGATTGATTGATTGATTGATTGATTGATTGATTGATTGATTGATTGATTGATTGATTGATTGATTGATTGATTGATTGATTGATTGATTGATTGATTGATTGATTGATTGATTGATTGATTGATTGATTGATTGATTGATTGATTGATTGATTGATTGATTGATTGATTGATTGATTGATTGATTGATTGATTGATTGATTGATTGATTGATTGATTGATTGATTGATTGATTGATTGATTGATTGATTGATTGATTGATTGATTGATTGATTGATTGATTGATTGATTGATTGATTGATTGATTGATTGATTGATTGATTGATTGATTGATTGATTGATTGATTGATTGATTGATTGATTGATTGATTGATTGATTGATTGATTGATTGATTGATTGATTGATTGATTGATTGATTGATTGATTGATTGATTGATTGATTGATTGATTGATTGATTGATTGATTGATTGATTGATTGATTGATTGATTGATTGATTGATTGATTGATTGATTGATTGATTCATTGATTCATTGATTGATTGATTGATCGATTCATTGATTCATTGATTCATTGAATGAGAATATATACAACAATTAAAATACGTGTATTGCAATGTAATACAACGTAAACCGTAAACGCAGCACAATATAATGAAGCTAATTGGAATTAAAACCCGCGATCTAAAGGATAACCATCAACATGTATTGTTGAGTTGAGAATTGATTCGAATGTTTCGTGTAAACATAACTGTTTTACCATTTGATCACTTACGTTAAATCACCAAATTAATTTATATGTAATATTTTAATAATTGAGTGAAATACATTGGCCAGTAGAATTGGCAACCGTGGTTCGTTGTCACTTGAGCGGCATACAGTGGCGCCATATACCGGAGCATGAATAATTGAAGTATTCCACGATTTTAAATTTTATGACTTTTCCAATATTTATCCTTACCAATTAGTGAACAGCCTGTTGCGAAACAGGATCTGAAATCAATCATATGCAACATCCTAATAACGCTGTGTTTTTGTATTATGTGCACATGGAACAACTCGTTAATATTTAGCCTCGGTTACGTAGACGCCAGGGGGCAGCACGTTTAGTGCCTCGCATCCGCCTGAGATATTAATACCAGAGAAGATCTAACAGAGAAGGGTCACTTCGGCAGTTCCATTTTGAATTTTGAGACAGTAGCGCCTCTAGCGGACGAATGTGCCGTGTAGCAGACGGCCAGATGAAACTGCAGTACAAATTATATGTTCAATTATTCATACGTTATTGAAATTGCACTTGAAGCACTTCATAAACACTGAAGCACGTAAGCTTGCAATAGTGCATGTAGCAACATCTTTTCTCACTATCAAGACACTAGATAGGCCAATTAGTAATTTTTTGACATCATATTACAGCGTGTTATTTACTTGCTTGCACACGTGTGACTGACGTTGGCCGGTATCATGCACCCTCCACAGCCCCCCCCCCCCCCCCATTTCCTCTACCCACATCAGCACTTGTTTGGGTTTTTATATTGTTGTGTTTGTTTCTAATGATAATATGTATATATATGTATATATATATATATATATATATATATATATATATATATATATATATATATATATATATATATATATATTTAATATATGTGTATATAATAATTATATACTTAGTATATATATATTATATATATATACATAAATATATATAGTTTATAATTATTGTATAAATATATATATATATATATTACATATTAAATATATATTAAATAATATTAAATAATATTAAATAATATTAAATAATATATATATATATATATATATATATATATATATATATATATATATATAAATTACATTATCATTATTATTTATAATATGTATATTATATATTAAATGATTAAATTATGTATTTTATATATGCAAAAACACAATAATTATATACTTATATATAGATATAATATATATAGATATAATATATATATATATATATATATATATATATATATATATATATTTAATATATATATTTTAATATATATCACATAATATATAATTATATATATATATAATATATTTACATATTTTAAATGGTAATGATAATTTGCATATATAAGATTATTGATATATATATATTTAATATATATATTATTTAATATATGTGTATATAATAATTATATACTTAGTATATATATATTATATATATATATATACATAAATATATATAGTTTATAATTATTGTATAAATATATATATATATATATATACTACATATTAAATATATATTAAATAATATTAAATAATATTTAATAATATTTAATAATATATATATATATAAATTACATTATCATTATTATTTATAATATGTATATTATATACTAAATGATTAAATTATGTATTTTATATATGCAAAAACACAATAATTATATACTTATATATAGATATATATATATATATATATATATATATATATATATATATATATATATATATATATATATATATATAATTATATATATAATATATTTACATATTTTAAATGGTAATGATAATTTACATATATATATTATTGATATATATATATAATATATAATATATTATTAAATATATGTGTATATAATAATTATATACTTATTATGTATGTATTATATATATACATATATATATATATATAATGTATTTTATATTTTCAAAAACACAATAATTATATACTTATATATAGATAATATATATATATATATATATATATATATATATATATATATATATATATATATATATAATTATATATATAATATATTTACATATTTTAAATGGTAATGATAATTTACATATATATATATATTATTGATATATATTTAATATATATAATATATTATTAAATATATGTGTATATAATAATTATATACTTATTATATATGTATTATATATACATATATATATATATATATATATATATATATATATATATATATATATATATATATATATATATATATATATATAAATATATATATATATATATATATATATAAGTTTATAATTATTTTATACACATATATATTACATATTAAATAATATTAAATAATATTAAATAATATTAAACAATATATAAATATATATATATATATGTATGTATATATATATATATATATATATATATTACATTATCATTATTATTTATAATATGTATATTAGATATTAAATGATTAAATTATATATATTGTATATTATATATATATATATATATATATATATATATATATATATATATATGTATATATATATATATATATATATATCTCTCTCTCTCTCTCTCTCTTCCAAAAACACAATAATTATATACCTATATATATATATATATATATATATATATATATATATATATATATATATATATATATATATATATATATTTAAGTATATAGTTATTGTGTTTTTGCAATATATAAAATACATTTGTATTTAATGATGATTATTTCCTGGTAGTATAAAATAATAAGAAGTTCATAACTATGTGCTCTTATCTTCAACTTACTCTTTGCACCCGTAGGTCGCGCAAAATGAGCCGGTTGATAGACTTTTCGATGTGCTTGGCGGTGGTGTTGCCATTGTCTAATATGTCAAGCAAATGATGCGGCACATTCGTCCGCTTGGGACGCTGCGCTCCACGCGCTAAAATGGCGGCCCATTATAAATTGCGAAGTTACCCTTCTCTATTAGATCTTCTCTGTTAATACTCTGTCAATGTTACAGCCTGGGCGGCCTTACCCCCAGAATAGGATGCATACCCTGAGTGGTGCTTAGGCCGAACTTGAAAAGACAAATTATTTAAGAATTCCATATTACTACAGTATAAAGGCGGTATTCAAGGCGGATATGACTGACCAGATGACCAGTGACGACATCTTGTACCAGTTGACCATCGTGACGCAGCCCGGGCTAGCCCGCTACAGGACGAATGTCCGGCGTCACATCAGCCAAGACTTGTACGAGTCGAGAACCGAGGAAATCAGCCTTGTATGACGGACGCAACGGCGCATGTCCAGAAGTATTGTTTCTGTAAATCTGACTGATAGTTGGACGGCGAGGAGAGAGAAATGTCCACGGTGAAACGGGGCCGACGTTTTGTAGTTTAAAAAGCTGCACATAATTTGCAACCGATTCTTTTTTAATGAAGTAGTGAGACGTCTCATGTGTACCAAATGTTGTAACATTAAGACATATGTGTACATTGTATTTCAGTTTGTCTTAGCCCACTAACTTTGAGGGTTGTCTGGCTGTATCTATTCCCGCTAGTCCAGGTTCCATCCACCATTGAAATTGTTCGTTTGCATCCGAGTTTTCCGAGAAGTATTTATTACTATTGTTTTTTTTTTAAACCTGTCCTCGGTAACCCCATATGTACAATTTAACGACGTGTATACAAATAATAAACCCACCTAGACAGAGTGGTTGTTTTACTGCACTCGTGGTGCTGCTGATGAACCACTCGCCAGAGGGCGCCGCAATATAGTTATATTCGGTTTACCCGTAAACAGTTATCGTTGTGTTGCAGAAAAGCGGCTTGGTGAGTAGAAACCAGTTTCAACTTGAATGTGAGCAGATGCGTGCGTGCGTGCAAGCGTGTGAGCTTGTGAACGACTGATGCCTGTGATGACCCTATTTTGGAGGGACTACTTTCCTATGAGAATGACTTGGAAATAACTTAACTGTAGTGTGACCGTAGAAGCGAAGTGGCTATTTTATACAGGTGACCACAAATGATGCACATATAGCCGTTAGCTGAGAACAATGCTTGTCACATATTCAAATGAATGCCTATTACATTGGTACTGTGCAGTGTGCACCTTGTTTTGTTCACGTTTTTATTGCGAGTGGTTTGATCAACATAGTCCGTTTCAGAATTCTGCCAATAATACCATACATATATGGAAAATATTTCGTAGAAATTGCACATCACAGAATAATATGGCCTGCTGCAAAAAGTGTTCGATGGATTTGGGCCCTTTTGAATTCACAAAGATATTCTTGTATTCCGAAGTGTCCCAACATAGGGTCTAAACCCGTACAATGACATGATAAAACAGATTCAGGTCAGGCGTCAGGGAGTCAGTTTATTGGAGCCACACTATCAAGTAGCCACAACGTGGCTCAGCATCACACCCTGTAACGAATTCTTCAAAATATCAAAGCCCAGGGAAACGTGCATGTTGCAACAAAACACAAATTTTCAGCTCTTATCATATACCAATTGTTTACGTATCTAAACTCTTCAACATTAATATAATAAATCAAGAAAGTGTGTCGCAATCACTGCAATTTCATTATAGGTAGATAACGACCTGATTATATCCAGTTTTACGTGCAGTTGATGCAACAACGCTAAATGTCAATACATTAATGTCAATGACAGTTATAATAATCACTGCACCGTCATTTTTATTAGATAACAACCTGATTATATCCAGTGTTCGTGCAGTTGATGCTACAACGTTAAAAAGTTAAATAGTTGTTATCAACAAAAGTGATAATAACAAAGGAAAAGCAAACTGCTATATATGGCGTGTTGAATTCACACCTGTCAGAATTCCGCATATAAGGGACCTCTCCGCAAACAACAAGCTACGTTAAATAGGCGTTGCCATTTTCTTGTATATTAATTGTCACACCACATTAGGTCAGTTTAATATTAAACTAAATCCCAACACCACAGCACTGTACAGTTAGAATAATGACAGTCACTAATTCATAAACAAGCTTAAAACAACAACATTGGTGAAAGAGTGCATAACGACGGTTCAAAATTAAATATCCCTTTCAAGCTATGCAGTTAGTACATACATATGACAGAAATATATCTCTAGGGATTACGTCTACTACTTCACATTGAATATTTTGTTTTCCAGTCCACTGCGGTATCGCAGCTACAGAACAACGTCACAACCATAATCTGGGAGAATAAGTTCACACAAAAATAACATTCCTCATACTCAAAAGTATTCTTTCCGGAAGCGAGATTCCCTTGCGTGCGGCGTAACAGTGACATCATCATTTGACAGACAAACACGACGTGCATTTACATGTGCCACATTTCAAAAAAGTACGTATGTTATAACCGTCAGTGCAATCATGTGTCTCTTATGAAGAGGACGACGATGACATCCTCGTCGTCATGTTGCCTCACATATTTACCCCACCCACCCCTTATCAGTCTATACGCTGTCATCACCCTCCCCTTATCAGTCTCTACATCGTCGTCACCCTCACCTTATCAGTCTCTACATCTACATCTTCACCACCCTCCCCTTATCAGTCTCTACATCGTCGTCACCCTCACCTTATCAGTCTCTACATCTTCAACACCCTCACCTTATCAGTCCCTACATCGTCATCGTCCTGCCCTTATCAGGCTCTACATCTTCTTCACCTACTTTACCTACTTCTAACAGCGTCAGCTGATTATCACACTGTCTGTTGTAACAGACACGCACACACAGCTAGTTACATCACAAAGTATTGTTATCTCTTTATATAAAAGTAACCACATGGGAGTAAAACGACTATCAATTAACTGTAGATCAGTCAAGTCATGAATCGTACACCGCTATGCAGAAGTGCTACAACAATAATGTAGTCATAATGTATGATGTAAATAATGCAGAGTGAACATTTGAATACACTGTGTATACGTGACGTTAACATTGGTACTTGATGATAAGCCTGGAATTGGTGTCTCACATTAGTAAGTGCAACGTGTACACAGAGTTCTACTAGATCTAACAGTTCCTGTTACAGAGTGTCCAAGGCACACCTTGTCATAGACAATGAAAACACATGTCCAACACGAGGTATTCTGATGACATGTGTTGATTGCTCCTCAAGGACCGACTGTCATCATGGGGTGTCACGTCTCAGTGTCAACGTGTCCTGTGCTTGGGGCCTTGACGTCTTGTCACAGCGTGTTGACTGGGTGTTCTGGGAGACAAGCAGGTCTTGTTGACAGACCGTCGTGCAGAGACTGTGAATTCCTGGTGACCTGGTGTTGTCAGAACGTTCTCGATGACACTGGGGTCTTGACGACAGTGGGGTGGTCTGAAAAAAAGCGTCACAATTTTTCAAATATTCGTCCTTCTTTATATTGTACACACATGATTTGCTTCAATGTACTGTATACCCCATTTGAATTGATAGTTTCTTGGTTGCACACTAGTGCAAGGAGACTGCCATCATGTGAAGTTTACTAATCATGCATACTTGTTGATCAGGGGCACGATAATGAAGTTCACCACGCATCACTTTAGGAAATCAGTTTCCAGCAGCGCATCATCCACCAATGACGCCCTCTTTCCTTATTTAAAGATTATGAACTCACTGTCATTGTTTATCTTGAGAACACGAAGTGTAGCTAAATAAATATAATGTGTGTGAATGGTTTCCTTCCCGACCAGTCTACTTATCAATTCAAATTTATTTAACAAGTGCATATACGTGATACAAAGGCTAGACAATAATTATGTGACTTTAAACAAACAAACAAACAAACAAACAATTATATTTATATATGAAATGCGTGTATTGACGGCGCAAAAGTATAGTTTTTCTGTGTATTTCCACTTCACACATCACAAAATACATGAAACGTGCAGTTATGTTGACACTTAGATTATTAAATTCAGCGAGTTATTATACCCAAGTTGATATTAGAATATTCGGCCCCCTAAAGGGCGCGTGGACCCCCTGATCACTTTGGGATCTTTCAGACTAACTGGATGTATTAGCTACTTTTGATACAGCCAACTGGCCTACTAAAACAGTATGTTGCCAGTTCATTTTGAGATTGTCCCTGAACTGTTTCTATTTACGGCCGTCTTGAAACAATGTATCAAAAATGTCCTCGGCTGGAATAAAATAATCTGGGTCAGAACTACAGCTTAATTTGACATCAAAGTATACAAAAAACGAATGTAGACGTAATCATGTGAACAAATAATATCCTATGTTGAGAACATACTACGTCACGTGTGTACATTACACGTGTTCGATATCAAGTCTGCAACGACAGGGTATTTGCCCCTGCCCTGGACGCGGCCTTGTCACAGCTCAACCCAGACTCAGTGTCACGTGGGTGACTTTAGCCGTGTCCCTTGTTAAGTAGATCGTGTCACTAGATAACCGTGTCACGGTGAAGGTGTATGACAAGAGACTGAGGTGTGAGCGAGGTACATTTACCTGTGAGTGGAGTCAATCGTCTGGTCTGTTTTGTATTATAGCCTCCAGTCGATGCAGTAGTTGTCGTGCTCTCTCCCCCCCAGACCCAAGGTCAGTCTCCCCGGCCCTCTCGGCCTGGACCAGACGCAGCCAGTCTTGTACGACGGCGAGTTGACCTTCCACCTTAACGACCTCCTGCCCCCAGTACGACTCTCTGTCCCTGGCAGGTCGACTCAGAAGTCGCTCCAGTCCTCTCTCCAACGTCGCCACTTGGCGCTCACAGTCCACGACCCAGTCGGGATGTGTCCGTTCTTCACCGGGCGGTCGTTGTACATCCAGGCTAAAAACACGACACACGACAATTGTACACAAACATCTGCATTCATACTGATGCTAATCCACGTGGCATGTGTCATACGCTGTGACAATGTCAAACAAACTGTCGTACTCACTCTGTTAACTGCACCCGGCCCCGGGGTGTGTAGTTCGCGTGGACAGAGTTCCTCACCAAGTCGATGCAGGACGGCGACAGCCAGTTGTGTCCGAGCCTACAAACAAGTGTTGTGTCACATCACATGTCACACTCAGGGTGACGACCAAACACCAACGAGTCACACTCACCGTGGAGACAGTTGTTTCTTGTGACACGGTATTTGTTATACTTGTATAGTTCATTGTTAAAACTCTGTCACATCACCGGGCGGTCGTTGTACATCCAGGCTAAAAACACGACACACGACAATTGTACACAAACATCTGCATTCATACTGATGCTAATCCACGTGGCATGTGTCATACGCTGTGACAATGTCAAACAAACTGTCGTACTCACTCTAATAACTGCACCCGGCCCCGGGGTGGGTAGATCGCGTGGACAGAGTTCCTCACCAAGTCGATGCAGGTCGGCGACAGCCAGTTGTGTCCGAGCCTACAAACAAGTGTTGTGTCACATCACATGTCACACTCAGGGTGACGACCAAACACCAACGAGTCACACTCACCGTGGAGACAGTTGTTTCTTGTGACACGGTATTTGTTATACTTGTATAGTTCATTGTTAAAACTCTGTCACATCACCAGAATAAGTTTGCTATTTAAAATTGGTTATATTTTAAATTTACAATAATATTTCAAACACAATATTACTGTTGTAAACGACAACATACGACGGTGACAATAAACATCGTCATCTTGTCGTATTTAGTGACACCGAATATTGAACCAGCTTCACACGTTTTCTAGTAAATAGTTTCTTGAAGTCTGGCGGAAGATGTAAAAATAAACAATGTTTCAATTTTTGATGCAGCCACATTTTATGTCCACATTTTAGGGGGGGGGGACATTTAAAGGCGGGTGGACTCGGTGGACTGTCTATGGGAAAGGGTATTTACCCCACATTAAAACAGTTATTGTGGTTTTCTTATATATTATTGACTCCATTTGACATAACTTACCAGAAAGCTGTTAGACGTGGCAAGGTGCAGACGGCTTCTGTCACTCTGAGTGCGCCGTTGTCACTGATCGAATTCGCCGTCAAACTGTCGCCATAACAAAACATTTTAAATTAATGATGTGACAATTGTACAGTGTGGGTCTTTACAGCCGGGTGACAAGTGACGGGGACACAATATTCACAGTGAGTACAATAACCCGGTCAATTAAATTTTACAATCAAAGTGTTGTACTTGCGCTTGGCATTGCGTGCGTGCGTGCGTACGTGTGTGCGTGTGTTACTGAGTTTATTTGTACAGTAGGTGTATTCTTCAGTACTCACTCTATTATCATCAACCTTTTCAGTGACAACAGCGCATACGACAGTTCAACCACGTCCGAGTCGGTGAAGCCACATGCAGCCAGACTGTTGAGACACAAACACAACTGTTTATATAATGTAGTGTAGACAACTGTTGACACTGGCGTGTCATTGTCATCAACAAATCACACGAAATAATAAATACACCCTCTCTCACCACAGCCACAGATTGTCATTATTTCATAACATTTGTTATGAATCTGACCTGATATTCCGGGAAGAATTATGTTTGTAATAATTAATAGTGAATAGACGTCATTAAAACATAACAAAAAATAATGATACCATCGATATCATTTCAGTTGTTGCAATACAATACATTATTACACCAAAGTATTGTAATCAACATGCCTGAGTTCTTCCAAGTGGACGAGTTCTTTTATGCTGCTGGACAGAACGGTCGTCACATCATGACCGTGGAGCCCTTCATTGTCGTCGAGTCTAAGAAACACATACATGTATGAAATGTAAATTCATTGAGCGCACGTTAACATTTCACTGAAGATAGTATAATGTAACACATGTTATATCAATACTACTTACTCAACACTGACCTGGTCACACAATCAGGAACGCCTTTTTCGAAAACAACATATTACATTTTGTTTTGACAGAACGCAGATTCAAGAGACAGTTATTTTAAACGTGCCGCATGCTGTCCTGTGAAATAGTTATCGCCTGAAATGTTTGCAGAAAAACGGTATTGACCATTAAACTATTAAAAGAAAACAAAACACTAATATAACTTGACAAAATATTAATAATCCAAATTGCATGTTACTGTCACACTGGTGCAATTAAACATATTCTTCGTGACACGTTTCTGTACTAATTATTATAATAGTTGATGTGTGTTGTATATACAGAATAAACTTGCAGCTTAAATTAATATTCAATATGATGACTATCTTCAAAAATCAATAACAATTTTAGTTCATGACACAATTTATCTTTGACTTCAATATGTAACTTCACGCACCTTATGACTGAACAATGTATTAATACCTTATTTAAGGAATCTATTATATTCGTCTAAAAGTAATATATTGGAAAAAGCAAAATTCAAATAAACTATTTAGGAGGTATAGCTATTTGGAAGACGATGACCGAGATCGATAACTATGCCAATTAATCAATTTGTAATGTCATTGTGCGTGCAATTAAAACATAAATATATATACTGTTATGGCGTTATATTTGGATTTGAAATGCATTTTATATTCGTTTGATAATTGTAATTTTAACAGATATGCCATGCTATTAAGATGATTGTTGGGACATACGTCAATTAACGTATATACAAATATTTTCTCTAGACGAAGTCGGCCAATACCTCAGGTGTGTGAGCTGTGTGAGACCTCTCAATCCATCAAGCAGGTCGGGGCCACTGAGACTGCAGTCATTCATGCTGAAATATTGAAAGTAATGTCAAATTATTCATTGACAGAAAATTACAACATTGAATGAGAGTAAAAAGTAATAATAAAAAAGGTTGCAGCAAATTAGGATAACGAAAAATAATATTATTATTTCAAATGAACATATATATATATATATATATATATATATATATATATATATATATATATATATATATATATATATATATATATATACATATATATGTTGACCTCTGAAAATGGTTAAATATGCATTACGGATAATTAATATCGATGGTGTTTAAGAATGTATAATATATTTCTATCCCTTTAAACCTCAAGTCGGCCGTACCCAGCCGTATATAATATACGTATAATATACAAGCACAAGCCTATATTAACTGTGCAAATGACGTGTAGACAACGGGCAGTTATAAGTACCGTTGGATTTACCGCCAACGTATAGGGCGTGTAAATAGCAAATAGCGTACTTCAGTTATATTGTCCAAATGCTTATTACAAGCAGAAGCAATGGACCACTTTGCCGGGGATAACGATCACGGAAATCATTATTTGTAATCGATTATTATGGTTGGTTGCCATGGCATCGCCGGCTACTACTTTTGTTTGTCGATCTTGACTAATAATGATCAGTGCCATTTATTTTCGCGCAGTACAACCTGTTTGGTGCGAACGTGTACATGTGTTATGATTATGTGCATTTAGAAAACTTGTCAGATATAGATTCTTATCGAAACCACAACGTACAGCAATGTAAAATATAAATCCCGTAAGAGACACATACGTCCTAAAATCGTGTCTATTATCTGCACTACGTAAATCGCTATATGTCTATGATAGTGTGGTAAACTCGATATTAATTCGGACATTTAAGATAAGAAAGGTATAACACAAGATATTTATGACATGATTTTCCTAGTCTTCATCAGTCGGAAGCTCCAACTCAAATTAAAACATTTTGCATTTTCGACATTCAAATAAGTGTATCTCTGGAAATAATGTGACTACAACTAATATTGAAGTATCGTTACTTCCGTCTGAATCTGCTCTATACAAATATGCAACAAAACACACTACAATTATTTTCGAGAAGCGTCATTTTGGCATGGTGGGTCACACATTAGCGTCTGGGTTTAATTGGAGGATACTTTTGAAACACATTTAATTTGAAGGGTTACCATATAGACAATGCATTGTGGCCACCGGTGCTGCTCAAGTTGACGGAGTTTCATGCATTTTGTTTGAAGAGCACTATTTTTTGAATTAGCATAATGACGTCGGTTGGTCCGAATCATTTGACTGCAGAAGAAGTCTGCCACCAAAGTGTTTGCCATTAAAGCCATTTCACGCATCGAATATAATGACTTTAGTCGATGTTTCATTTCGAAGATCGTTGTTGTCGGGAAAGTTGGTCGGTCAAGCTTACTTTGTATACACACTGCGTCTATGAGATGTGTCCCATACTCGGTGTCTCCTATTCTTGCACAACGTCAGTATGCTTATCTAGGACGTAATACAATGATCGGGTTGTAGTATTATAATTATTGTGGTATTTGCAAATGGTGTAACTTGCGGGACTGTTCTGTTGTATATTTGCTGATGTTTCGACCGAGGCTGGCTGAATGTAGCGGAAACATTTTGCCGCTGTTCTGTGACTGGGCACTACCTTCCGTATTTTTGACATAAAATTATGTAAGAATCCGTATCACTAATGAGATTTTCCAGTTAACTGGCCTAAGTCATCAAAGCCTTTTCAAAACGTTTTTTTCACTTAACTTCATCGTTTTTTCGGTGTGTATGTCTTTGGAATGTCATTCTGCATTACTCCCGCTAAAAAGAAGTCAGATATTATTTTTTAAATTGTGTTTTAGATCAATTTAATGCCGTTGTGTCGACGTAAATGCCGATATCACAAGGCGCGAGCGATTAGCAAAGTTCAGACGCATCGGCTTTGTTCAAATTGATGTATTGCGTGTGCATTGCGAAGTCGAAATAAAAAAACAATTAGCCATATTTGACATAGTTATGCTTAAAACAAATATATCTGCATTATATTAAAGAACAATTAACGATGTAGCCTTAGTTTGGTGACATATTCGCAAATCGCAAGACATCGCCTTCGCGGTCGTGATGCGTCTGGGGAGCCTGACTGCTCAAACCTAGTGACATCGGCTTGTTTACGTAGACTCGACGACATTACATTTATCTAAATTAAAAATAGATATACCCGCCATCTTTTTAGCAGGAGTGATGCAAAATGACATTCCAAACACATACACCTCGAAAAACGTGATAAAACCGATTTCAAAAGGCCGTAAAACTTTAGGCTAGTTGAACTGGAAGGTTACCGAAGTTTTGTTTCATTTCAGCACGTTTAAACTGCGTACCGCAAAACAGACAGTGTCATAACAAAATGACAATTTATTTCAGCACTTCGCGCGTATATCGAGGTTTCACTGGCAAGTTTCAACATAAAAAAATTAAATTAGAAAAACAGGCGATTTCGTTGAACACAGCGTCGAGCTCTATTTCCTGTACTGCTTTTCATAATCATCACGCGCCTGCCACGTGCCCCGTTCCCATCCGTTGAGCCACATACCGCAGTTTTTGAGAACTAAAATTTACCAGCAGTAAAACTAATCAGTGGTTTAATTAGTTCATTTCGAATCGATTTACTTAGTCACTAACAGTAAGCGATTATTTCATTATGCCGTATTGTTTGGTGAGGCGTATAACGACATAATGTAGTTAAAAACAATTTATCCTTCAATGTTGTAAAAATCCGTATCAAAACGGAGTACGTATCATTCTAAAAACCGCCGTGTCATGTGGCAAGTCTGCATGCTGTCGAGTATGTTTCCATTGTATTCGAGTATATGCAACATTAATTTATAACGTATAATGATAATACTGGAACTAATGTGTAGGTAAATACACTTTCTTTCAAATAAATACAAATTGTAGTAGTAAAAAATGAACTCTTAAAGGTTACGTCACGTAATAAGTCATGTTATATTAAAATAGTGATATACTGGCACAAATGTTGCAATATGGTCAACTTTTTAAATTAATGAAAAAGCACATATACATCCAATGTGAATATAATGACATTCCCTCTAAAATAATATTAACTTGCAATAATGGAAATGAAATAATAAAATACGTACGTCACAAAACCGGACAACCATGTCATTTTTTGGAATCTTACCTACTTTTTTGAGGAACCAGGGGCTTTACACAAAAAAATGGCTGAGGTCTAAAGGGATTGAACATTTTCAAGAGCGGAATCTAGAATCAGCGCTTTACGTTAATCGAAGGTATTAGAGAAAAACAAAGTTGATTTTGACTCCATTAAATACGTGTTGCTATCATAAAAGACTTTAAATTTTTTAAATGTTTGAATAAGTATATTGTTAAAGTAAGTTGACCAAACGTCACGAGTGTAACTATTACAGTAGGCCGGATCAAACGTTGTGTAAAGGATATATCATGTTTTAAATCACTGTGCCTTTTTTGAAACACTTTGACCTTGCACAGCAGAGCGCATATAACTTTTGGCTAAACCATATAACACTTGTTGTAAGTCTGGAGTTTCGCCTATTCTTACGTTTGTTGCTAATGTACGCGGGTCTAAATAATTACTAAGACTGTTGTCTTTCGTTGTTCTGACCAACACAACAAAAAAGTCTCGCCGTTTCGAAAAATTAATCGGTTGTTTGTTGTAACAATGAGCCAATATCATCCACTGACCTATATGTGTGATGTACCGATCAAAATTGACAACATATATATTATTAGATAATACTGTGGCGTTATAGGGTTCATGCAAAACTCCTCGTGTACGCGATAATACAGGTTCCCCCTCGTTCAACCAGGTCGTCGTTACGTCTTACAAAGAGGTAGTCGCGCGAAGATAACACTACATCTCCGTTAAAATCCGATTTTTAGTGACAGCTGGCAGACTACCATCTGTCACGATCACGTTCCAGGGATTAGTTTACCCTCGTTCGGAACGTGTCCCTGACTAAACTACAACAACTTAAAAGTCCCAATTCACAGGTACAATCTCTTTGGAGGCGCCAACAACCGTCAGGATCTGGTGATGGTAGTCACATGTTGCATAACTGGAGAGCGCTTGACAGTTGTTGACATCTGTTTCGGCTGTTCCTCTGGCGACAGCGAAAGTCGGTCTTGGCAGCTCATGCTCGGGCTGTCGGTGACACTAGTGTGCGCATTAGGCGTAGACACAAAATGTCGTCGAATTATGCGAAGACAACTTGTTGGCGTTCGCATCACGTACAAGCGAGGTAATTCAGTCTGCTTCATCACTGTGCCAATACTCTTGGCGTCTTGTACCCACACAGAATCACCTGGCTGAAGATTACCCAGTGGTCGTGCGCAACGGTAGTTGTCAACCTCCAGCTGTTTCGACTCAACCCAACGAGGTTTGAATTTTGATGGCAACACAGGAATCTTGGTACGCAACGGCCGCCTCCCCATTAGCAGTTGTGATGACGAATATCCGCATTCGAGAAGTGTAGCACGGTAAGATTGCTAGGCATTTACGTATCCGCTGACTTTTTCAGTAAATTCTTCACCGCCTGCACAGCTCGTTCCGTACTCCCGCTACTTTGTGGGTACCGAGGGCTGCTGGTAATGTGTGTGAATCCCTGCATGGTCTTCTGCGAATTTCACGAACTCCTGAGCTGCGTACAGTGGGCCATTGTCCCAAACAACTGTCTCCGGGATGTCATGCCTCGCGAATATCGACTTCAATGGTTAATGACATCTGAAGAAGCGACAGTGTCCAGGTCGGCGATTTCTACATATCTTGAGTTGTAGTCCACGACGAGTAGGTAACTACGCCCCTTGTAGACGAACACGCTGTGTATTTCGGCAAAAGCTCTTCTACCAGTTTACTCAGTCCTGGCTCGTAATCGACATTACATTTTAGCCATACCTTGGTGGCCTTCGTGTAACTTGTCTAACATCTCCAGCCTGATGCGTCTGGGAATTATGAGTCTCTCTCTTTTTACCAAATGTACCCTGTTGGATAGTCAGCTTATTCTGAACGTGCTAGTACGGTTACATTTTGCTGGTAGGTCGGGCATCCCTCTAAGAAGTGTGTCATTACTTGGCGACATACTTCGTCTTCCTGCTGGCTTGCTCTAATCTCCGCTTGTCTGGTCTTTGTTGCTGGAATCTTTCCCATTTCTAGATTTGCATGCTCTGAAACCTTCTCCGTGAACTGCGATTCGTCGCTGTCAGTGGTCGTAATGATGGAGAGCGGGACAGAGCATCTGCTGCAATCATATTGTTACTAGGTACACGACTGTTTGTGTATTCGTACCGCATCGACCGCATGCGGAAACTCATCTAAATTGTTCTTTGAGCTTAACAAAACACCAATGGGAACTGCATCCGAAATAGGTAATCTAAAGTCTCCCAAGAGACCACGGCGTTTCTTTATCTATCTCTCATCGCCCTTGAAGCATACGCATGGTTTTTTGTGTCGTTGTATGAGAACTGCTCCTAGAACAAACGATGACGTGTCTATAGACTGTGTTATTTCACGATTGGGTAGGCTGTTCCATATCCATGATCGCTTGCACGCTTGCTTGGTCAAAGTAGTTCCCCTGGGCTGAAATCACGTGACCCAAATATGAAACGCTTAATTTCGGGAAATCACACTTTTCCAAAGTTCGATGTCACGCCATTTTCTTCCAGATGTTTAAGCACTGTTTTCACCCTTGCGTCATGCTCGTCATGAGAGTCTCCAAAGATGATGATGTCATCCATCATACATAGAACGTCGGAGAGACCGTCGAGCATTCTATTCATCCTCTTGTGGAAATACACAGGTGCTGATGTGATTTCAAAAAGGCAGCCGTCGAAAGTAGTACCCCGCGAATGGAGTGGTGAACGTGGTCAGTTCTTCTGAACTGGGCGAGAGAGGTATTTGCCAATACCCGGAATTATCGTCTAGCTTCGTGAATACCTTTGCCCTTGCCAGACTCCCTATTGTCTGGTCAACTGAGTGCAGATCGTGTTTATTTTTTATGCTCTCGTTGAGTTATGTCTAGTCCACGCAGATGCGTTCCTTCTATTTTTGCATCTTGTCACCCTCCTCCATTGGTTGGAGATCAGTTCCCACTGTCTCAAGCAGTGTAATTTAAACACGCCGCGTGGTGATTGCGAACGGCCGGGAGTCAGTGCGTAATTTCATCTCATGCTAAACAGGGATGTTTTCCAAGCTGTCAAATAGCTTCCGATGGTCGCTCTCGTTGATCTCCGCAGACTCCACCTTGTCTACAGACACTCGTCGGTTGAGGCCGATACTTTTGCATGCTTGCCTACCTAGCAACGAACTCTTCTGACTCCCAATATATCCTTTTCTAACGTGGCGTCTCCTCGCGACAATGTGCCACCGTATTTGCCTCAGAGATTCAAAACGTTGTTTGTAGGCTTTTTCCGAAATTACTGTCATGTCCGCGCCTATGTTTAAACTCCGTCAAAATCCCACTCTCTAAGGCTTCAGTGTCAAATTTTGCTAACCATGGTTGGTCACCTTCGTCCATCTCTCAAAGGAAAGCGACATCAGAATTTTTGACAACTGTCTCAACCGTTTTCGCTTATCAATACATTGCACTAAAGTCCACACGACAAAGCGATGTCCAATCATTTCTTCTTCCAGGACGCAATATTCGCAATATTCTGCTATGCAATTCAGCGACGTGATGAAGCTGTCCACACTTTCACCTTCTTCCTGCGAACGTCTATTGAACTTAGCCCTTTCAAAAATGTCATAGTAGCGAACTACAGAGTGTCTATCAACCCTAGTTTTAACCATAGTCACCTTTTTCATCGTCTGTCAATCCGAAGCCTGTCATTATGTCATGGGCATTGTCCCCTATTGCATAAATCAATACATTTACTAACGTGACTTTCTCCTTTTCGTCCAACGCAGATGCAAGCCGGAACCTTTCAAATATACGAATCCCTTTCGGCCATTCGTCAGGAACGGTTCTGGCGGGACGACTTTAAGTGATTGGGCCATATGGAATATTTTTAATTAACTCACACTTGGCTTTACACATCTTCACCGTGTGTTTTCTTTTCCTAGTGAGACGGAGGTTTTCTATTGATTTCTGACACAATGTGGAGTACCGACCAATACTGACAACAGACGGATTATAAGAAAATACTGTTTTGTTATAGGGTGTATTCTTATCGCCTCGTGTACGCAATTATACAGGTTCCCCCTCGTTCATCCAGGTCGTCGCGCTACGTCTTACAAACAGGACGTCGCGCGACGATAACACTACAATTTCAAAGACAGGATAGCGCGCGGCAGTGTTATCTTGACGCCGCCTATCCATATTATGCTAGCAAAAATGGCGATGACAGGGTTTACCTTTCTCAAGATATAATATGTGCCGGTTTCATCCGGTGAAATTTTGCGAATTAATCGCTCTCTTCGCTGCGTATTCCAGCTACAATGTTTTGGTACGGCCCTTTCTCGATATCGAGAGGGGGTTGTTCAGGAGTAACAGTATATAAAATAAGAGTTTGGTAGTTCAGAAGTATACGAATACTACACGGACTATTTTGCATTTATACGAAATCACTTAACTCTAAATACCATAGCCTCGAATGATTTCAAGCGGAAACATGATAACGTTAACATTATATGATTCATCCATGACTTAAATCCACTGATCGTACGTCTAATGTATTCAAAAAACATATAATAACATCTGATAAGTGTTCCCATATCAAATTCCCATATTCTGCTACTGAAACAAACGTGCCCAATTACTAACATTGAAAGGCATGCGGTACTTCCTTACAAAACACACTAATGCAACATTTTCAGATATGATGTTTCATCAACAAACAATTAACATAACACTTTTTCAAGATGTGCATGTGTATGCAATTCACTATATTGTATATCATTAATTTAATACCTACCTCAACATGGTGACGTCGTCCATATTTGGTATCACATAGACGAGTGCCTGTTGATCGACTGGGTTGATGCGCGTGCCACCTATGGTCAGTTCCTTGACATCACTCAGGAAGTAGTCGTCCTTCCTCTCAATCAGGACGAAGTCTTTGGCCAGTGCCCAAAGATGAGGCTGGCGTGATTCGTACATAAGTCTCAGCAGTAGTAGAATTGTTGTCTTGAAATTGCGCCTTCTGTTCTCAATGTCCTGCTTAATTATCAGCCGGATCAAATCGCCTGCGGTTACAGTTGTCTGGCATCCCAACGACTCCAACATTTCTTTGTTGGCAGGATCACCTGTCAGCCCTGACATATATATCAAGACCATATCTAGCTGTCCAAGATTGGGCGTATTCGCCATTTGCGTTTCAATGTCGTCAATGTTTGACAAAAACGCGATGGCTGCGAAGAATTCCTGCACAAGTGAATGCACAAAGTGATGCACCTCTGTTTCTTCTCTGGACACTGATCCCTTTACTTTGTACCTCAATACCGCCAAGAGGCTGAACTCTGTTGCGACGAACTTTGACAAACCACACCTTGCCAAATCTTCTTTTGTGAAAAGAAATTTGACTGGTAGATGACTCATGCCTTCCTTTGCCAGTTTCGAATGGCGGAGAAGCGGATCTTTGAAATGAGCAACTACATTGTCGTCTTCTTCCGAGCGTGTTTTCCATTTGAAATCCGGATGACATTCTGTTGCAAAGTGGATTACGCTCAGCTTCAACAACTCTGTAACTGTTGTTGGCAACGTCGTCTGATAATATCCCTTCTGCAGCATCTTTGCGATTTGACATATCAGATTGCACAACATTGGCAGATAGCAGAAACTACTGATATTCTTGTCGGTGTCGATGTACCTTCGTATGTGTGATTCTAGGATGCAATTATCTGTGTCATTCCCTGCGCAGAACATTGACACGTACTGATCAATCCTCGTTTCATCGAACCCGTATATCTCAGCTCTCCGGTCGAATACTTTGTGTTCAGTTACTCCACCATTCCGTGCGATCACCAACACTCCGGCTCCGCGTATGACTTTCCCGCAGATGATAGACCCTATCAACTTGGACATTTCGACTTCTGTGTCAGGATAAAGGGGTGGCGATTCAGATTTAGACGTGTACATGTCCTCCCCACAGTCTTCAAAAATGACCAGATTTTCTGACATGTTGTCCAAATACTTGTCCACAATGTCATCTCTTGGTTTCGGGATACCTTGGTGGGTAAAGAGCAGGTCAGTCAGAGAGCATTTTCCTATACGTGAGAGAACACGCATCGAGAAGAAGAAAATGTTTCCAAATGCAGGCAACTGACCATTTAACCATGTGTCAAGCAAGGATAATGCAGCCATTGTCTTGCCAATGCCTCCTGAGCCATATAACAAAACCTTCCGTGGAATCTTCCCACTGATCGGTTCTGGGGAAAATAACTCTTCAACTTTGATTGGTTTGTTCTGTACAATATCGGCTATACATGGTTCAACATAGACGTCTCTAAGATCGTTGATTGTAGCGTTTTCGTTGTAGCTCTTTTCCTGTAGATATTTCGTGATCCTGCGCTTGTGAACGTCTCTGAATTGTTGCTGTACACGTTGCAGTTCTTCTGAAAAAAAAAGAACATTAAATAATCACCAGTACACATAGTATTTCACTGCTTATTGAGTGCATATACAACCTATGTCTGACAGAGCTGCATTCGTACAATAATAGTTGTAACCTTGCATGACACATTATATTTTGGACAATTTGTTTTTAAAACAAATCAAGTCTCTGTTATTGAAGACATTTGGATATTTGCTTTGTTTGCTAGGATCTGGAAGTCGATACAATTGTATGCAGTCGTTTTTTGTTTATGTTGTAGTTGTTGACGTAATTAAAATATTAGTAAGGTACCAGTTACGTATTCATTGCTTTTATACGACTCTATGTTTAAATGTCACACATTATGTCCAACTTAGCTCTAGAATGCAGAGATAACTCATTGATAAAAAGAGCAATGCTTTCTTTTTAATATAATATACAGCATCGTATACACCAAATACCTATACTACTATAGCTTATATTGTGAATAATGGCTTACGTTTGTTGTTATAGAACTACTTTTTATTGTCCAATTCAAACATTTCGTCTGTAACACCAAAGGAAGCAGTCATTCCCTAGCATATCGTGCCTACTTTTTAAACGTTCCAGTTGCGACACCTTTTGAAAATGTATGCTGTTTAGTTGTTAACATTCTGCATATTGAACTGCTAATACAACGCATGAATGCAATAAACACCAGACAGACGAAGCTTTCCCTACACAACAGTTAACTTTTTTACTTCAATTAATTATAGGTTATTGACAATATTTTTACTTTAAGTGAATATGTTGGTATACGTGACACAAAACACATGCTGACTCCTTATTGTTATGACTATTTAACACTGATCCTATTGCCTTTCCAACAACACATAATATAACAATATACGGCGTTGATATTTTACGTGAAGCCGATTACCCCAATTTAAGTAACTAAGTTACGTACATCACACGTCATTGTGTTACACAGAAATACTGTAAGCCAACTTAGAGCTCTCCTTTATACATAATTCCTGGAAAACAGGATATATTTCCACAATCGATGAACTACCGTTGACCTACTCAATAATGTCCACTTTTGACACACGCAGTAAGACTCAGTAGTTGTATATAGTGTATCGATTTGAATCTATGATTTATTCATATTTAGTACACGTCATGTGTATGTTGAGAGTTCAAACGGTACCGTCAATGTCTCGTTGATGACCATCAGCAATATTATTCAGCTCTTCATCGAGTTGGTCTAGTCGGAGTTCAGATTGCTCTTGACCAGCTGAAAGATAAACCTTCGTATAATTCAATAATTCAATTGCTTCTTCGTGGATTTGACAAACATCATTGTCATTTTGTTTCTTATACGTCATCTTAGTAGTGCACCAAATATGAAATATGTTTATTTTTATTATTATTATTGTTATTATTATTGTTATTATTATCTTCTGTCACTATGTCCACTCAAGCATGTCCATTTGCATGACACTGTTCAACCAGTTGTACAGATGTTGTCAACGTCACCGGAATAAGTGCCACTTGATATAGAAAGTGGCTTGTTGTTTGATGATGTACATGAATGTGCAATCGCTGAAGGTAATACGTGTTTATATTACTGAAAGAACTAACTTCAACTAAGATGTTTCGCTTTGGAAGCAGGTATGAACTTTTTTACTTTTTGACCTACTGCTTCTTAAGCGTCGTAATTATGCCACTTTGTGTTGTACCTACGTCCGTGCTAACAATATTTTTTTTGAAATAGGCCGCAATAAGTGTCTAGAGTTAATGTTTATATATACATATAAATATGTATTAACTATTTAATTTAATTTAATTTAAGACTAAAATATTTAGTTATGAAATAGTATCTAGGGATATGTCCTGTGTCCCGTAATGCTAATTATATTGTATGTACGTTTGTGTGTATATATATATATATATATATATATATATATATATATATATATATATATATATATATATATATATATATATATATATATATATATATATATATATATATATATATATATATATTGATTTAAAGTCATTACGATTAATCATAAATAGTATCCAACCTTGTAACTCATCTGAACGTGACGTCACACTCTCCACTCGTGTGTTCAAAGAGGCAACCTCAAATTCCAGGCAGTTGGTCAGGACAGGGTGAGCATCGACAAAGCGAATGATGTTGGTCAACTGAGCAAAATGTAATTGATATTATTTTACATGTGCATACACATGTAAACATCATTACACAAACAACCACGTATAAACCATATACGGTATACATAAAACTATATACATACAACATAAAAAACATTGGGCCTACGAAACCAACCAACCCACCTAACTACAAGCTGAACTGTGTGTGTATATATATATATATATATATATATATATATATATATATATATATATATATATATATATATATATATATATATATATATATATATATATATATATATATATGCAATATAATATACTGTAACATATGATTATTTCATTTAGTATCAATACACTTAAGTACGACGAATATTGTTGAGATATCAACAAAAACAGGTTATTAATGTATCACAATAGTTTTCAACATTGTATTTGTATTAAGCATGCGATGGTCTGAAAAGCGTATTTCTTCCAAGCCTATATGTATTCGAGACGGACCTTATAAAAACGTTATTATTTCCCATATGTAATTATACTGCTTATCAAATATTGTCTTTGCAATAATACCTGTTGTTGCGTCAGCGACGGATCCTGACTGATGAAGTCGAGTTTCTGCTTCCACAGACTGCGCTCGCTTTGAAGGACTTGAGGGTCATTCGGTTGTAGAGGCTCAGTTTTGATCTGTTGTGAAGAAAACGGTATCCGTCCAACACATTTAGCAATATATATTTTTAATCATAGTTAATGATGTGTTTCAAATCAACAGAACAAAATGTATTAGGTTTTGACATACGCAATTATAATATTGTGATATTGTCTTGTTCTTTACATACTATTGTTAAACGTATCGCATCTGTTGTTGACAAACAGTTGAAGCAAGTGTTAATATTTAATTAATATATATGCCATATCGATGTGGTTAGCAATGTGAATGTCCTCGTGTAGTAAACAACGGAGTGACATTTTGTGTAATGACAAGCCATTTATGAAAGCTCTTTTGCGTGTGTCAGTAAACAACAATAGGGAGTGCGTAACTGTCCCTAATATAGGTTTGATGTCTTCACAACAATATGTTGATACTGAAGTATAGCTTGTTACTGTAGTCTTTACCAACGTAATTGATTACCCGTTGAAGTTGCGCAACAGCTTGCACGGCGAGAGCATCAGTCGCGAGCCGCGAGGGATCTGTCAGCAACGTCGTCATCGCCTTGATGTAGTCATTCAACTCAGTGTCCGCCAGTTTGAATATGGGCGATTGTAAGATATTTCTTCGGATCTCATTCACCTGTATCGTGCAGAAAACATCTTGTCACAGTGTATTCATGAAGACGTCAAGTGAATTATGCGAACCCGTCCAATCGTTCCGATGTTTAACATCAGTATCAACATTATGTCATCCCTGGTTGTGGACGTGATTGCTCTGACAGCAAAACATTGAATGGAAAAGTAGACACTGTTGAACCTGAGGCTTGAAGAACCTGGAAGACCACAGTATTACTAGATTTTTTTTATGTGTGAAACTATTTGTGCTCGCCTTATGATATAACAAACAATAGCAAAGTTTCAAACATTTATTACAACCTGATGCAAAACACAAGTAGTATCATATCATCGTTCCACAAGTCATTTTAATACTTTTATATAAAAGCAGCATGTCTTGTAGAACGATGGGTGAACTTAACACGATATATCTTAATATGATAGCTAGTATGTTGTGAATATAAAATGCATACAAATATATACTGCAATAACTTGGATGCGCAATTAATATTTACATGTGTCTAGACATAGAATGGTAACAATAAAACGTGATTTTGATATAGCGACAGACACGATCGATTATCAGAATAAAAACGTTATACGACAAAAAAATATGGCGCTACTTGCCCTCTCAAACGATTGCCTGTTGGAGATGGAGCTGTCAAACAGTTTGCAGTTGAGTACCAACGCGATGGTGTCTCCACATCCTGCAGTGGACGCCTCTCGCCCTGAACCCATAAAGACCCTCGCGATCTGCCAGGCGTCGTTGAACCACAGAGACTGGTCCGAGTTCGTCAAGTTTGCGTTTGCGCCTGGAGTCAGCTGGGAGTAGATGTCGTCTTCCCAGGCCCGACGCCGTGCTGCACAAACGGAGCACACATTGTGCACCCTGGAAAATAAACTCGATGTGATTACGAAATGAACACACATATAGTAAATATATATTGTTATAATAAAATTAGATAGGTTTTTCTTTTTTCTTTTGATCCAATAATTTTGAAAAAAAGAACAAATACTTGCAGTGTATTGCATTGTTATGGAAATAATTATGGAACGAGTTTTGGAAGCTTTAACCAGTTCATAATTGGTTGAGGAACAACGAACCCGGCATTTACTGAATGATGTATTGACTTACCTGAATATGATAAGATTAAGTAAGACTACACTAGAAC
>OZ024867.1:20527724-20545224 GCA_964017155.1 Oasisia sp. SBJ-2009 | reverse complement strand
CTCAGTAAATACGTCAGAAAGGTCACGCGACAGGCCGTCAAACCAGTCTACAAGTGTACATGAAGCATAGCACACAGCGGTCACGGTCAGTGCATATGTATGTCATGTTAGAACGCTCACTGCCTTATACAAGTGGGTTTAGGCGCTGACCTATTTACTGACTATTCGTTGACTAGACGAAGGTATCAACACTGGAAAGTTGTTCTTTGTAGAAACATGTTATTTAAGTTACTGACTTATCGAGAACATGAAATGAAGCCAGCTTATGGAAACACATAGCCGACGACGCATATATCTGGTTTCAAGCAACAGGAGCTTCAATCCTCACGAGCAATGGCGTCGGTGTTGTCACGAGTCACTGCACGCGCTATGGCTGGCAAGGCCAATATGTGGGTCGTCATGTAAACAACTGTCGCCTTCGCTAGACAGTGTGTACAGACTTATCAGTGTTACAAAACTCTCGCGGCCTTCAATAGGTTCAAACAAGGGGCGTTCCTACGATCAACAGTGACAGAGCATATACGTTAAAATACTGTAGACACTAAATTTTTACACGTGTCAATGGTGGAAGAAAATCGTATTCGCTCTCTCCCACCTCGAATGTGATCTTATAAAACATTCGTAAAACAAAAAAGACAAACATACAAACAAGAGTCAACTAAATTAGAGCGATGGGGCGAGTCTGTGCGTTTGATAGAAATCAGCGAAGGTATCTAGGGATGACAGGCTTACTATTGCCCACAGTACATGGCAGGTCGATGAACGAATAGTTGACAAATTTATCAGCTGGCCCATATAAAACATGTTTGCATCCTGTTAATTTCAAACAATGACATATGCAAATAGATTACATATGTAGTTTTGCTCAGAGTGTCAGCTTTATATACGACTGATGTAATATTTAAATATAGATTCAGCGGGAAGTGAACACGTAATTTGAGGTGATTAATGACAAGTTAACTAACTCGCGCATGCGCAGAAACGTCACCGGATGTTACGAAACGGAGGTAAAATGTACGAGTGACAACATAACGTACGTATTTCGTCGTAAAGGAACCAGTCGAACACATCCATTTATTAAATACTACGCAACGGACGTAATGTTGTGTGTGTCGTCACGGAAAATCTTAGCTTTCGATCTCAACTTTTTTCTTTCAACATTTCACACGTACAAAAGGTAGTTTGTTTTGGACACACCTAACTGAATGTTCAGCCTAATGATAATTTTTACTGCTTCTTGCCCGTGTATCGCATGGGTTATTTTAACTGAGTTTAAATCACGGTCAAACATATACTGGCCTGGATCTCTAGACCTGTAGTAATTGTTAGGTTGGTGTCATCAGACAATACCTACAAGGTGAGTCAACACTAGGTTGCTATGTTTCGCCATGTTTGTACGTGAAAACATAAGGAATATTGTATTCCATTTACTAACATATCTGGTTTGGGAGTTATTTATAACCATGATTTTGCAGCTGTCTCGTTTCACGCTTGACTGGTTCCAGTGAAAAGACAGCCGGTAAACTATCCACGAGCAAGGCACTGAACCGTGAACTTAACAACCCGTCCCACAAATTGACCCATGCACACGCGCACATTTTATATGCACCCTCGCAAGCACGCTCAACCAAGTATTCGTGCAAGGACACTAATATCAACGTTGATATATATGTTGTATGTTTAATTACGCATACATGGAGGTTTATGTTGATTGTGGCGGTAGTTTGGTGCCGTGTCGTATTCTGGGATGTAAACATACGGGGTGACTGGTATTGATTGGGGCGGTATTTTGGTGCTGCGATAAACTCTTGTGTGTAGACGTGTATTCTGCGAAGTAGAAATACATCATGTGGGGAGTAGTGGAGTATTGTGAGGTGTACTAATTTAACGGACGGCGTAGTGGTATACTGGTGGGAGTAGTGGTGCACTGATGGGAGTAGTGGTGTACTGATGGGAGTACTGGTGGGAGTAGTGGTGTACTGGTGGGAGTAGTGGTGTACTGGTGGGAGTAGTGGTGTACTGGTGGGAGTAGTGCTGTACTGAAGGGAGTAGTGGTGTATTGGTGGGAGTAGTGGTGTACTGGTGGGAGTAGTGGTGTACTGATGGGAGTAGTGGTGTACTGGTGGGAGTAGTGGTGTACTGATGGGAGTAGTGGTGTACTGGTGGGAGTAGTGGTGTACTGGTGGGAGTAGTGGTGTACTGGTGGGAGTAGTGGTGTACTGGTGGGAGTAGTGGTGTACTGATGGGAGTAGTGGTGTACTGATGGGAGTAGTGGTGTACTGGTGGGAGTAGTGGTGTACCGGTGGGAGTAGTGGTGTACTGGTGGGAGTAGTGGTGTACTGATGGGAGTAGTGGTGTACTGATGGGAGTAGTGGTGTACTGGTGGGAGTAGTGGTGTACTGGTGGGAGTAGTGGTGTACTGGTGGGAGTAGTGGTGTACTGATGGGAGTAGTGGTGTACTGGTGGGAGTAGTGGTGTATTGATGGGAGTAGTGGTGTACTGATGGGAGTAGTGGTGTACTGATGGGAGTAGTGGTGTACTGATGGGAGTAGTGGTGTACTGATGGGAGTAGTGGTGTACTGATGGGAGTAGTGGTGTACTGGTGGGAGTAGTGGTGTATTGATGGGAGTAGTGGTGTATTGATGGGAGTAGTGGTGTACTGATGGGAGTAGTGGTGTACTGATGGGAGTAGTGGTGTACTGATGGGAGTACTGGTGTATTGGTGGGAGTAGTGGTGTATTGGTGGGAGTAGTGGTGTACTGGTGGGAGTAGTGGTGTACTGATGGGAGTAGAGGTGTACTGATGGGAGTAGTGGTGTATTGATGGGAGTAGTGGTGTACTGATGTGAGTAGTGGTGTACTGATGGGAGTAGTGGTGTACTGATGGGAGTAGTGCTGTACTGAAGGGAGTAGTGGTGTATTGGTGGGAGTAGTGGTGTAGTGATGGGAGTAGTGGTGTAGTGATGGGAGTAGTGGTGTACTGGTGGGAGTAGTGGTGTACTGGTGGGAGTAGTGGTGTACTGGTGGGAGTAGTGGTGTACTGATGGGAGTAGTGGTGTACTGATGGGAGTAGTGGTGTACTGGTGGGAGTAGTGGTGTACTGGTGGGAGTAGTGGTGTACTGGTGGGAGTAGTGGTGTACTGGTGGGAGTAGTGGTGTACTGGTGGGAGTAGCGGTGTACTGGTGGGAGTAGTGGTGTACTGGTGGGAGTAGTGGTGTACTGATGGGAGTAGTGGTGTACTGGTGGGAGTAGTGGTGTACTGATGGGAGTAGTGGTGTACTGGTGGGAGTAGTGGTGTATTGATGGGAGTACTGGTGTACTGATGGGAGTAGTGGTGTACTGATGGGAGTAGTGGTGTACTGATGGGAGTACTGGTGTATTGGTGGGAGTAGTGGTGTACTGGTGGGAGTACTGGTGTACTGGTGGGAGTAGTGGTGTACTGATGGGAGTAGTGGTGTACTGGTGGGAGTAGTGGTGTACTGGTGGGAGTAGTGGTGTACTGATGGGAGTAGTGGTGTACTGGTGGGAGTAGCGGTGTACTGGTGGGAGTAGTGGTGTACTGATGGGAGTAGTGCTGTACTGAAGGGAGTAGTGGTGTATTGGTGGGAGTAGTGGTGTAGTGATGGGAGTAGTGGTGTACTGGTGGGAGTAGTGGTGTACTGGTGGGAGTAGTGGTGTACTGGTGGGAGTAGTGGTGTACTGGTGGGAGTAGTGGTGTACTGATGGGAGTAGTGGTGTACTGATGGGAGTAGTGGTGTACTGGTGGGAGTAGTGGTGTACTGGTGGGAGTAGCGGTGTACTGGTGGGAGTAGCGGTGTACTGGTGGGAGTAGTGGTGTACTGGTGGGAGTAGTGGTGTACTGATGGGAGTAGTGGTGTACTGGTGGGAGTAGTGGTGTACTGATGGGAGTAGTGGTGTACTGATGGGAGTAGTGGTGTACTGGTGGGAGTAGTGGTGTATTGATGGGAGTAGTGGTGTACTGATGGGAGTAGTGGTGTACTGATGGGAGTAGTGGTGTACTGATGGGAGTACTGGTGTATTGGTGGGAGTAGTGGTGTACTGGTGGGAGTACTGGTGTACTGGTGGGAGTAGTGGTGTACTGATGGGAGTAGTGGTGTACTGGTGGGAGTAGTGGTGTACTGGTGGGAGTAGTGGCGTACTGATGGGAGTAGTGGTGTACTGATGGGAGTACTGGTGTATTGGTGGGAGTAGTGGTGTACTGGTGGGAGTACTGGTGTACTGGTGGGAGTAGTGGTGTACTGATGGGAGTAGTGGTGTACTGGTGGGAGTAGTGGTGTACTGGTGGGAGTAGTGGTGTACTGATGGGAGTAGAGGTGTACTGGTGAGAGTAGTAGTGTATTGATGGGAGTAGTGGTGTACTGATGGGAGTAGTGGTGTACTGGTGGGAGTAGTGGTGTACTGATGGGAGTAGTGGTGTACTGGTGGGAGTAGTGGTGTACTGATGGGATTAGAGGTGTACTGATGGGAGTAGTGGTGTACTGATGGGAGTAGTGGTGTACTGGTGGGAGTAGTGGTGTACTGGTGGGAGTAGAGGTGTACTGATGGGAGTAGTGGTGTACTGATGGGAGTAGTGGTGTACTGGTGGGAGTAGTGGTGTACTGGTGGGAGTAGTGGTGTACTGATGGGAGTAGTGGTGTACTGATGGGAGTAGTGGTGTACTGATGGGAGTAGTGGTGTACTGATGGGAGTAGTGGTGTACTGTATGGTGTAGTGTTGTACTGAGGGGCGTAGTGGTGTAGGCCTACTGAATGGTGTAGTGTTGTGGGGTACAGTAGTGTATTGCAAGGTGTATTGTTGTGAGGATAGTGGTGACTTGCGAGGTGTAGTGTTATGAGGTGTAGTGGTGTCTTGCGAGATGTAGTGTTGTGAGGTGTAGTGGTGTCTTGCGAGGTGTAGTGTTGTGAGGTGTAGTGGTGTCTTGCGAGGTGTAGTATTGTAAAGTGTAGTGGTGAACTGTATGGTGTAGTGTTGAAATATGACATGCAGTGGTGTATTGCGACGTGTAGTGTTGTGAGGTGTAGTGGTTTACTGCGAGGTGTAGTGTTGTGAGGTGTAGTGGTATCCTGCGAGGTGTAGTTTTATGAGGTGTAATGGTGTACTGCGAGATGTAGTTTTATGAGGTGTAATGGTGTACTGCACGGTGTAGTGTTGTGAGGTGTAATGGTGTACTGCGAGGTGTAGTGTTGTGAGGTGTAGTGGTGTATTGCGACGTGTAGTGTTGTGAGGTGTAGTGGTTTACTGCGAGGTGTAGTGTTGTGAGGTGTAGTGGTATCCTGCGAGGTGTAATTTTATGAGGTGTAATGGTGTACTGCGAGGTGTCGTTTTATGAGGTGTAATGGTGTACAGCGCGTTGTAGTGTTGTTAAGTGTAATGATGTATAATGCATTATGCGGAGTAACAATGTCAGGTGGAGAATATGTAGTCTAGAGGGAGGTTAATTTATGTAGTGAGGAGTAGATTCGTGTACTGGGTAGAGAAATAGAGTACGTTGATGGTATATTTTGGATGTTATTTTCTATTTTCGGAAATGCTGTTGGAGGCAGTGGTGTAGTTTTATTTTTAGAGAAGCTTTATTTAATTATATATTTATTATCATATAACAGTTCGTGTTTACTTGCAAGTTTAAACTGGTTATGAATATTTTAAACATGTATGTGTTATAATGTATTTTATACGCCTCTGAGCGGAATTTCTTCCGGATGTACGGATGTACGCTTTTCAAATACATAATTATTATTTGTAGGTCAATTCGGATATTTCTATATAAGGCAAATTTGAGGTCAATATTATAATCGGATTACTCATAGTCCGTATCATCATTATACATGTGTTTCAGAGGTTGTCCGTTTAACCATAATGAACTTTTTATTTGCTCGATTTTCTAGAACAGAATAAAGGGGTATGTATATGTTACCATAATTGTTATCGCTTGCTCTTAGTAGCATACGACCAGTACTATATAACTGTGTTGTCACTACAGCTATGTTAACGAGGTAGTTTGAAATAAGCTAATTTGCTCGTTAGAAGATGACAACTTTTCGGGTCTCATTTTACAAAATAATGACGTCTTTATTTAAGTAAATTGCTGCAGACAGTTTTGAAATGAATATAATCAGATTGTTAGAATGATATAAGAACACTACGTAATTGATTCAAAACAAGGATCGGACCAGTTTATCCAACCAACCACCCAGACTATTTGGCTTGCAGTGGTGTACTGTGGGATGCGGTGACACAACCGGCAGAACATCGGTTTACTGCAGGGGTAAATTGTGTTCTTAGTACAGGTCCGTGGCCCAGGTGAAAGAGGATTGTGAACTGTAGAGCAAGGTTGACTGAGTGAGATGGAACAGAGTGCCTTTAAGTAAAGTGGCGGTCTAGATGGCGAGCACTGGTTTAGTTAAACTGGGTGCTTGGTGGAGCTCTGTAGTATTCGTTTGGTTCTGGATTAGTAATAATAAATAAGGGAGATGTCATCTAGTTCGTACAATCATTGTTGAGAAACGTTGCTATGAGACAACATGATAATGAAATATTGGTGGTTGTGTTCTGCGTACGCTTCGAAATATTACAATTAAATAACATTATTACGCAAAGTTGCCTTTACGTTCACACAACCTAATTGGTTTTAATTAGGGGGTTCAATGTAAGGACACAATGGTGTTTGTATTCATTGAAATGTTTCACTAGTTATACAACAGTTCCTTTCTGGAAGTAAAACAAATAAAGTTGATGCTTTCTCTCAAGTAAATAATTAGTTGACAAAGTTTATCTACTTAACGGTTTGGAGTGTAATGATTTACGCCATAAAAAAATCTCTACAAACGTCCACTTCATAATGAAATGACAACCCTACACGGACCAGCACGGTCACGTGGTGTTCCCTCAACCCTGTCTACACAAATGAACGTTGCCTATCACGCAGCCGTCACGCAGCGATCACGCACTGTGAGCATGCTGGCCCAGTCAATGTACTAACTACGTCGCGTAGCCTTTATAACTGGTGACCCGTTTATAGCGACCCCGTTAACTAGTTGAATAGACCTACCAACAAACATGCAAACGTTGTTCTTTATTGGAAAACGTTATGTTTGGCACTATTCAACCTATCATATATAAAAACTATACAAACAGCATCAACATTGTGTAAATATGTCTGGTTTCATGTATTTAAATAACTTCGCATCAGCTTCACTAGCAACGGTTAGAGGGTAGTCACGCTTCAGTGCTTACCTAACATGGCTGCAACGCACTAGTTGGGCCTTCGTTGAAATACACAGGGTATTCAATAGGCTGTCTATTACGGGTATATCTTTGTCACAAATCTTACCGCACAGTGAGTGCAAGTGTGGGGTTGATTCTACGCAGTAGTAAACAAGGTCAAACTAATTTGACAGAGAGGATTATTAGTTACACAACTTCGCAGTTACATATAATATTGCTAAATATTACATATTTAAATACTACTTAGATAAATATAACACAATTAAAAAGTAAATAGTTAAATATTACTTATATAAATATAACACAGTCAAACAGTACACAGTTAAATATTACATAGGTAAACATAACACAGGTAAATATAACACAGTTACATATTACATAGGGAAATATTACTCAGTTAAACATTACATAAATAAATATTACACAGATTTATATAACACAGTTAAATATTACACGGTTAAATATTACATAGTTGAATATTACACAGTTAAATATCACATAGTTCAATATTACACAGTTAAATATAGCATTGCTAAATATTAAACAATTAAAAATTACACAGTTAAATATTAGACAGTTAAATTTTACATAGTTACATATTACACAGTTAAATATTACATAGATAAATATATCATAGCTAAATATTACATAGATAAATGAAACACAGTTAAATATTACATAGTTACATATTACACAGTTAAATATAACACAGTTAAATATTACACAGTTAAATATAACACAGTTAAATATTACTAGTTAACTATTACATAGATAAATATAACACAGTCAAATATCACACAGTTCAATATTACACAGTTAAATATAGCATTGTTAAATATTAAACAATTAAATATTACACAGTTAAATATTACATATATAAATGTAACACAGTTAAATATTGTACAGTTAAATATTACACACTTAACTATTTTGTAGACAAGTATTGCATAGATAAATAAAACACAATTAAATATTACATAGTTAAGAATCGCACAGTTAATTATTTTGTAGACAAATATTGCGTAGATAAATACAACACAGTTAAATATTACATAATATTATATATTTAAATATTACACAGTTAAATATAACACAGTTAAATATTGCACAGTTAACTATTACGTAGATAAATATAACACGGTTAAATATTACATAGTTAAATATAACACAGTTAAGTATTACACAGTGGATTACTACCTAATGGCTCAGGGGTAGGACTACAAGAACCCGGGTCCGAATATTGTGCTGCTGTAGTAAAACCTTGGATACATTTGTTTTTCATTCTACATTGCTCCAGTTCACCCAGCTGTATAAATGAGTACCTGGTGGATATAGACAGTGGTGGATAAGGGTGCGCGCAGCCTTCGCGCATTAATTGTACCATATGGCGGGATGCTTCCCAGAGAAGCCGAGATGGTGTCTGAGTGAACAGGTCTGTCAGGGAAGTAAAGTGTAAAGCTCTTTGAACGGTCTTGAGGACTGGATACTGCGCTACATTAGAACTTGCATTATGTTTTGCCTTTTGACTAAGCAGCATTAACTGATAATAAAAACCCTGTGTACTGCATGCACACATGACACTTCAGCTACAAATAAGCATAACACACTAATCAGGTCGGAATGATTAATGTTAGAAACACCTTCACATTGCACGCATGAGAGGCAGATGACGAGAGAGAGAGAGAGAGAGAGAAAGAGAGAGAGAGTGGGGGGGGGAGTATGTACGTGCTAGGGTGCGTTAGTGTGTGAGTGAAAGGGCTTCTATTTGCGAGAGTGTTGCTAATATAATGCTGTGATAATCGTAGTGTATGGGCTATTTATCAATCTTCAGCGATCAATTTAATTGGCTGACTCTTGTTTTATATTGCTGGTAAACGTCTTCACATTTCAGTTTTAACTATTACAATAAAGTACATTTAAGTAAACCGGCGTCCTGACTCAAGGCAGTGAATCGAGTGTTCATCAACAAAGATCAACTGTGTTAGTGCAACACAGATTGCGTGACAGATGTGTTGTCGTGTTGGTAACGGCATGCTGTCGCTACCTGCTACCTATGCCGCATGTTGGTTAACAAACACGATATGTACCCTCACAGGAACACGCACCACATACAACGAATTGTTTATTATGGGTAATTAATGTCTACTTGCCGATTTGTCGTGTGATATTCTACGCCATGACGAAGTCTCTATAAACGCCCACTTCGGGGTGTAATGATATCCCTACATGCACCAGCACGGTCACGTGGTGTTCCGTCAACCCTGTCGATGCCAATAAACGTTGCCTATCACGCAGCGGTCACGCAGCAATCACACACTGTATGCACGCAGGTCTAGTCAGCGCGCTAACTACTCCACATAGCCTGTATAACTGGTGACCCATTTGTAGCGTCCCCGTTAACTGGTCGACTAGACCTAACCATAAATAGTTAAACGTTGTTCTTTATTTTAGAATACCTTATGTTTACCTTACCCTATGTCACCTTCAAGCCAAACATACATGTTTCAATGAGACAAAACAGTTATAACAGCATCGACATCGTGTGAATATTTCGAATATTTAAAGGCCAACAGAAGCTTCACTAGCACACTAGCAACGGCTACACGGTCGCCACGCTTCGCTGCTCACTTTAGTTGGCTGCAGAACCCTGTTTGGGCCTTCATTGAAATACACACGACATTCAGTAGAGTGTCTATTATGGGTATATCTTTGTCACAAATCTTACCGCACAATGAGTGCATGCGTGGGGTTGATTCTACGAAGTAGTAAACAAGGTTAACCCGAAGTGTCAGAGAGAGTAATTTGTTATACAACTGCTTAGATTAAATATTTCACAACTGAACTAAAATAATCTCGTCTAACCGACTGTCGGTCGGCTACGTAAATTCGCCGAGAAGACAGTCTGATGACGTTGCCGGCTTTTGAATACTATCTGTGTGGGGCTAACCATTGCTGCCAGCTCACGGATACTGGTTAATCGTGCCGTAATTTTTTTTTTTTGTGAACACTCGAT
Source organism: Oasisia sp. SBJ-2009 (assembly GCA_964017155.1). Lineage (NCBI taxonomy): Eukaryota > Metazoa > Annelida > Polychaeta > Sabellida > Siboglinidae > Oasisia > Oasisia sp. SBJ-2009. Next base: position 20,534,966 of record OZ024867.1, on the reverse strand, counting down.
AAGCCATAGGCTTCCTTGTTCACATGCCGTCTGGAGCTTGGTTCTGGACGGCAACTTGTTAAACCTTGTTAAACCTTGTAATTCCTTTTTTTTTACAAAACAACTGCAAATATATATTGTGTGTCTCTTTTTTTGTTAATATAGGTTCATATTGAATATTTTTCATAGGATATAATTATGTTATCTTTACATTAATTTTTTCATAGTTGGCTTGAGAGCCAACCAGCGTCTGTACTCTAATCTCGGATAAGGCCGCCCTGTATGTTAAAACAGCAGTCCATTAATTCCCAATGCTGAGTTGAGGTGCTGAAAAGTGCTGCCACCTCACGGAGTCTGGTTATTCGAGGGTAGGACTAAGATAGACACACAAACAGTTACAAACGAATCAAACATGAAGGACAAAACAATATTAAAAACATTCGAGTTAAATTTCTGTTTACACAACTAATACGTTCTACTCACTTCAATGTTTTAGCCACCGTCGGCGTATATTGAATAATATACTTCCAACGTCTTGAACATATTTACGAATGTTAAACACAGTTTTAATTATACGTATGAGAGTGTGTGTGAGCGAGAGAGAGAGAGAGAGAGAGAGATAGAGAGAGAGAGAGAAAGAGAGAGAGGGTCAGAGAGAGAGAGAGAGGCAGACTTGCGTATTTGGATGCATGCATGCGTGGGTGCATGTTCGAGTGAAGAGTGAGTGTATGAATGAGTGAGTGAGTGAGTGAGTGCGTGAGTGAGTGAGTGAGTGAGTGAGTGAGTGAGTGAGTGAGTGAGTGAGTGCGTGAGTGAGTGAGTGAGTGAGTTAGTGAGTTAGCGAGTTAGCGAGTTAGCGAGTTAGCGAGTTAGTGAGTTAGTGAGTTAGTGAGTTAGTGAGTTAGTGAGTGAGTTAGTGAGTTAGTGAGTTAGCGAGTTAGCGAGTTAGCGAGTTAGCGAGTTAGCGAGTTAGCGAGTGAGCGAGTGAGCGAGTGAGCGAGTGAGCGAGTGATCGAGTGAGTGAGTGAGTGAGTTAGTGAGTTAGTGAGTTAGTGAGTTAGTGAGTTAGTGAGTTAGTGAGTTAGTGAGTTAGTGAGTTAGTGAGTTAGTGAGTTAGTGAGTTAGTGAATTAGTGAGTTAGTGAGTTAGTGAGTTAGTGAGTTAGTGAGTTAGTGAGTTAGTGAGTTAGTGAGTTAGTGAGTTAGTGAGTTAGTGAGTTAGTGAGTTAGTGAGTTAGTGAGTTAGTGAGTTAGTGAGTTAGTGAGTTAGTCGGTGAGCGGGCGAATGAACCTGCTTCTTTTCGGAAATGCATTCATAATATATTCCTGGATAATTGAGATATTGGCTTTTTATTGTTTATTTACAGCGATGTGTTTTATGAATGAGTTAAAATACTGACTCTTTTTACCAACTAGTAATATTTCCCATTTCAGTTTTGTATTAGTCTAAGTACGTATACTTAGGTTAACTGGCGACATGTGCCATAGCGATGATTAGAGTGAAAGTAATCAACAACCTTTTACTGCGGCAAAACCTTTAATCTTTGGAACATTTGTGTAGTCGTGTTTGTGAGGGAAATCTATCAGTATATTTCGTCTCAGATAGTAGGCACAGTATGTACCTTCGTTGAAACACATTGAACAAACAATGTATTACGGGAATATCTTTCACAAAGTTCTATGTTTACAATGAATGAGTGAATGAGTGAATGAGTGAATGAGTGAATGAGTGAATGAGTGAATGAGTGAATGAGTGAATGAGTGAATGAGTGAATGAGTGAATGAGTGAATGAGTGAATGAGTGAATGAGTGAATGAGTGAATGAGTGAATGAGTGAATGAGTGAATGAGTGAATGAGTGAATGAGTGAATGAGTGAATGAGTGAATGAGTGAATGAGTGAATGAGTGAATGAGTGAATGAGTGAATGAGTGAATGAGTGAATGAGTGAATGAGTGAATGAGTGAATGAGTGAATGAGTGAATGAGTGAATGAGTGAATGAGTGAATGAGTGAATGAGTGAATGAGTGAATGAGTGAATGAGTGAATGAGTGAATGAGTGAATGAGTGAATGAGTGAATGAGTGAATGAGTGAATGAGTGAATGAGTGAATGAGTGAATGAGTGAATGAGTGAATGAGTGAATGAGTGAATGAGTGAATGAGTGAATGAGTGAATGAGTGAATGAGTGAATGAGTGAATGAGTGAATGAGTGAATGAGTGAATGAGTGAATGAGTGAATGAGTGAATGAGTGAATGAGTGAATGAGTGAATGAGTGAATGAGTGAATGAGTGAATGAGTGAATGAGTGAATGAGTGAATGAGTGAATGAGTGAATGAGTGAATGAGTGAATGAGTGAATGAGTGAATGAGTGAATGAGTGAATGAGTGAATGAGTGAATGAGTGAATGAGTGAATGAGTGAATGAGCGAATGAGCGAATGAGCGAATGAGCGAATGAGCGAATGAGCGAATGAGCGAATGAGCGAATTAGCGAATTAGCGAATTAGCGAATTAGCGAATTAGCGAATTAGCGAATTAGTGAATGAGGGAGTAAGACAGTGAGTTGGTTACTGAGTGATTGAGAGAATGATTAAAACAGTGAGGGAGACCGATGGTAATCATGCGTGAGTTACAGAGAGAGTGAGTGAGTGAGTGAGTGAGTGAGTGCGTGAGTGAGTGAGTGAGTGAGTGAGTGAGTGAGTGAGTGAGTGAGTGAGTGAGTGAGTGAGTGAGTGAGTGAGTGAGTGAGTGAGTGAGTGAGTGAGTGAGTGAGTGAGTGAGTGAGTGAGTGAGTGAGTGAGTGAGTGAGTGAGTGAGTGAGTGAGTGAGTGAGTGAGTGAGTGAGTGAGTGAGTGAGTGAGTGAGTGAGTGAGTGAGTGAGTGAGTGAGTGAGTGAGTGAGTGAGTGAGTGAGTGAGTGAGTGAGTGAGTGAGTGAGTGAGTGAGTGAGTGAGTGAGTGAGTGAATGACTGAACGAGTAATTGAACGAATCAGAGAGTGAGACCGCTTGCAATCATGCGCGAGAGAGTGATTGAGTGACTGGGTGAGTAAGATGATCATTTATTGAGTGAGTGATTGAGTGAGTGACTGACTGAGAGTGTCACGTAGTTTAAGTAGGGCGTAGTGGTGTACTGGTGGGAGTAGTTGTGTACTTGTTGGAGTAGTGGTGACCCGTTTATAGCGACCCCTTTAACTAGTTGAATAGACCTACCAACAAACATGCAAACGTTGTTCTTTATTGGAAAACTTTATGTTTGACACTTTTTAACCTATCATATACAACTACTATACAACAGCATCAACTTTGAGTAAATATGTCTGGGTTCATAATGTAAATAATTTCACATAAGCTTCACTTGCAACGGTTAAAATGTAGTCATGTTTCGTTGCTTACCGAACACGGCTGTAGCGCACTAGTTGGGCCTTCGTTGAAATACACAGGGTATTCAGTAGGCTGTCTATTACGGGTATATCTTTGTCACAAATCTTACCGCACAATGAGTGCAAGCGTGGGGTTGATTCTACGCAGTAGTAAACAAGGACAAACCAATGTGACAGAAAGGGTTAATGGTTATACAACTTCATACTTACATATAATACTGTTAAATATTACAAATTTAAATATTACTGAGATAAATATAACACAGTTAAATATTGCATAGTTAAATATTACATAGTTAAATCTTACATATATAAATATAACATAGTCAAATAGTACACAGTCGAATATTACATAGGGAAACATAACACAGTTAAATATTACATAGTTAAATATTACATATATAAATATAATATAATCAAATGGTACACAGTCGAATATTACATAGGGAAACATAACACAGTTAAATATTACATAGTTAAATATTACATATATAAATATAACATAATCAAATGGTACACAGTCGAATATTACATAGGAAAACATAACACAGTTAAATATTACATAGTTAAATATTACATATATAAATATAACATAATCAAATGGTACACAGTCGAATATTACATAGGGAAACATAACACAGTTAAATATTACACAGTTAAATATTACATAGGTAAATATTACACAGTTAAATATTACACAGATAAAGAGTACATATATTTATATAATACAGTTAAATATTACACGATTAAATATTACATAGCTGAATATTACACAGTTAATTATTACAATTATAAATATTATATATTATATATAAATATAACACTATGAAATATTAGACAGTTAAATATTACATAGTTAAATATAACACAGTTAAATATTATACAGTTAAATATTACACAGCTAAATATTACATAGTTTAATATTACACAGTTAAATAAAGCATAGTTAAATATTAAACAATTAAATATTACACAGTTAAATATTACATATATAAATGTAACATAGTTAAATTTTGTACAGATAAATATTACATAGTTAAATATTACACAGTTAAATATTATGTAGACAAATATTGCATAGACAAATATAACACTGTTAAATATTACACAGTTAAATATTACATAATTAAATATTACGCAGTTCAATATTACATAATTATATATTGCATAGCTAAACATTACACAGTTAAATATAACACAGTTACATATTACACAGTTAACTATTACATAGATAAATATAACACAGTTAAATATTACACTGTGGATTACTACGTAATGGCTCAGACTACGAGAACCCGGGTTCGAATCCTGTGCTGCTGTGGTAAAACCTTGGACAAGTTATTTTCATTCTACATTGCTCCAGTTCACGCAGCTGTATAAATGAGTACCTGGATATAAATAGTAGTGGATATGTGTGCGAGCAGCCTTCGCGCATTAATTGTAGCATATGGCTGGATACTTCCCAGAGAAGCCGAGATGGTGTCTGAGTGAACAGGTCTGTCAGGGAAGTTAAGTGTAAAGCGCTTTGAACGGTCCTGAGAACTGGATACTGCGCTACATAAGAACTTGCATTATGTTTTGCCTTTTGACTAAGCAGAATTAACTGATAATAAAACACCTGTGTACTGCCTGCAACATATGACACTTCAGCTACGAATAATCATAAAACACTAATCAGGTCGGAATGATTAATGTTAGAAACAGCTTCACATTGCACGCATGAGAGGCCGACAAAGCGTATGAGAGTGTGTATGAGCGAGAGAGAGAGAGAGAGAGAGAGGGGGGGGGGGGAGGGAGAGAGAGAGAGAGACAGAGCGAGAGAGAGAGATAGAGAGAGATAGAGAGACAGAGTATGTGCGTGCTTGGGTATGTTAGTGTGTGAGTGAACGGGCTTCTATTTATGAGAGTATTGCTAATATAATATTGTTTTTAATCGTAGTGTATGGGCTATTTATCAATCTCCAGCGATCAATTTAATTGACTGACTCTTGTTTTATCTGCTGGTAAACGTCTTCACATATCAGTTTTAACTATTATAATTAAGTACATTTAAAGGACTAAAAAACTCAACTGTTTCGTGGCATACAACTAATAGAGTTAATATAAAGAAACAATGTCCACATATACTCAATTTTTTAACGCCAGCGGTTTACCAGAAAAATATTGTTGAACACCCAGCCATCAAAATACTGTGAGCAACGCCGTTTTAGGCGAAGAATGACGTCACGACGGTTAGACCCTCTCCACGCAGATTCCCTGCATGGGGTTTGGCTGTTGTCATGAAATGGCTGCAACTCGGCAACGCGCGTAACATGCTGATGACGGTAAATATAAAGTTGTCTATTATTGTTATCGCTGAAATCATCCTATCAACTGATGATACATGTCTACATGTCTACTTCAAAGCATTTCTCCTCAAAATGGACCGAGCAAAGTGAACTGTACTTGGACTGGAGGGATTCCAAACAGAACGCCCGCAAACGTGAATCCAATGCTTCAATACTGCCTGTTGTTTCAACTATTATTGCATGCAACCGTATGCTGTAAGGCATAATTACTAAAGTTAACCATAGATTTAACCACATATTTAGATACACGTCTATAAGCAGCTGCTAGATGTCACGCCAACTGAACGAACTGTCGAAGACTCGAAGTTGTTGACCCTTAACAACGTCGCAGGAAGCTGACCGGCTTCAGCAGAGATATAGAATGCCGCGCGCTGAATGGCCATGCCAAGTTAACCCTTCACATATGGCGGCGTCTAGACCATCGTGGATTTCGTTAGAATTTTAGACTTTAAAGTCACATTCTGAGTAAACCGCTGACTTTAAAAAATTGAGTATGGAAATTGTTACTTTGTATAAACTCTATTAGGTATATGACGCGAAACCGTTGCGTTTTTTTTTGTCCTTTAACTAAACCGGTGTCCTGAGTCAAGGCGATGAATCGAGTGGTCATCAACAAAGATCAACTGTGTTAGTGCAACACTGGTGTTAGTGCAACACAGAATGCGTGACAGATGTGTTGTCGTGTTGGTGACGGCATGCTGTCGCTAGCTGCTACCTATGCCGCATGTTGGTTAACAAACACGATATGTACCCTCACAGGAACACGCACCACATACAACGAATTGTTTATTATCGGTAATTAATGTCTACATACCGATTTGTCGTGTGATATTCTACGCCATGACGAAGTCTCTACAAACGCCCACTTCGGGGTGTAATGATATCCCTACATGCACCAGCACGGTCACGTGGTGTTCCGTCAACCCTGTCGATACCAATAAACGTTGCCTATCACGCAGCGGTCACGCAGCAATCACACACTGTATGCACGCATGTCTAGTCAGCGCGCTAACTACTCCACATAGCCTGTATAACTGGTGACCCATTTGTAGCGTCCCCGTTAACTGGTCGACTAGACCTAATCACAAACAGTTAAACGTTGTTCTTTATTTTAGAGTACCTTATGTTTACCTTACCCTAAGTCACCTTCAAGCCTAACATACATGTTTCAATGAGACAAAACAGTTATAACAGCATCGACATCGTGTGAATAGTTCGAATATTTAAAGGCCAACAGAAGCTTCACTAGCAACGGCTACACTGTCGCCACGCTTCGCTGCTCACTTTAGTTGGCTGCAGAACCCTGTTTGGGCCTTCATTGAAATACACACGACATTCAGTAGAGTGTCTATTATGGGTATATCTTTGTCACAAATCTTACCGCACAATGAGTGCATGCGTGGGGTTGATTCTACGCAGTAGTAAACAAGGTCAAACCAAAGAGTCAGAGAGAGTCATTTGTTATACAACTGCTTAGACTAAATATTTCACAACTGAACTAAGATAATCTCGCCTAACCGACTGTCGTTCGGCTACG
>OZ024867.1:20457724-20525224 GCA_964017155.1 Oasisia sp. SBJ-2009 | reverse complement strand
TATTTTAAACGAAGCAATAATAAACTTATAGTTATTTTATAATGATGACATGTTATACTATGTAATCACTACTGCTAATAAAAGTAACTGTATTTGCTCATAATTGTTTAATCAGTACAATATTGAACAAATTTAATGTATTTAATATTAAATACAAACTCTTAATATAGTAACACTATTTAGTATAATAATATGCCAATTAAAGGAAATATATGATTAGAACGTAGAGATATATGTGTAATTATTGACTACAGCTTTGAGTGGTTAAGAGTGATAACAAAATACTGTCAAGATATACGAGAGTTTAATATTTGCCAGTTGACACAACACAAACAATAGCACACGCACGCACGCACGAACGCGCGCGCGCACGCACGCACGCACGCACACACACACACACGCACACACACACGCACGCGCGCAGACACACACACACACACACACACACACACACACACACACACACACATACACATACACACACATTCACACATTTACCACAGTAGTAACAAGAAGCAATGCATATTTTAACAGTAGGTATTTAGGCGGAATTTATGTTTACCGTTCGCCTCAGTATATAATTGTACGATGTTATTCTGTCTTCCATCAACGGATATTTATTGCTGATGTTTACTGACTAACCACATCGTCAAACAATGTACGTTGATAACACCACAAAGTAGACGGATGAATATTTGACAACTGGTCTCAATGTTCTTGCCAACGTTCAAGTTATCACGGTGTAGATTATACGTTTTACTTTCAGTTACATTAATAACTGTCTTAATTTTGACAGACTCTTAACATTAAATTAAGACAGACTCTTAACATGGTAGGACATATCTGATAATCTGCGTCATGTCATTTAACATTTCCTGCCATCGCGAGGGAGCCCCCTTGCTCTGCCACTAGAGAGGCGTAAAGCCCCTAAGCTATCTCACCATCAACAGTTTTCATCCTCATCGCAATAGGACCAATGGGGAGGTAAACTCCCGTAAATCCGCCCCACTCGTAGCAGAGTAAAGATAAATATATGCCATGATGAGAGTCTTTCCAACTTTTTTGAGAAAAATAATTGAATTTTTTTTATTGAAATTTTTAAATTAATTTTTTTATTATAAATTTTGAAAAATATTCTACAGGTTGTGGAACGAACCCATGCAAACAGCATCAGGTTATACATTATATTATACACCGGTACCTTGTCACTACGCTTTTGCGCCATGTTTGTGTATGCATACACCCGTTGTTTATTCGGGCATTATGGCTTTTACTTTGTATATATATGATGCACCGAATAAACTGTTTAAAGACAAAAAAAATAAAAAATAAATAACTGTCTACTGGTGTCTATTTTATTCATTTATTATTTCTCTGAAGGAAACATAATTTCCTTTTTGTTTTAGTGTTCCATCCCAAGAACAAATGTGATCGAACTGTTAAACCCCAAAGAGAGAACTGTTGTTTTGTCGCATGGGAGGAGTTGTGTCAGTTTCCCCAGAGAAAACGATGTTGTGGCTAAAATACTTAAATTAAAACATAACACGAAGCTGCTGGACAGAACAGTGCCAGTTGTCCACAGGCTCCGTGTGGTAGCAGACACACCCGCCCGGGGAAACATTGGGTCTGCATTTTCGACCCGCCAGGGCGGCCTTACCCCAGATTAGAGTAGACTATGAAATAAAATTAAAATAACGATATACTTTTACAAGATAATGATATCATATGAAAGTATTCAAAATTGAACATATATTAACACAAAAGTAAGTAAAAATTCAAATTTACAGTTGTTTATAAAATAATAATTACGGCAGGATTAATCAGTATCCGTGAGATGGCAGCATTGTCTAGCCCCAGACAGATAGCATACAAATTAAATAAGGATACCTTTTTTTTATCAAATAATGCTGTATTATAAAAAAAAAAATATTCAACATTAAATTAACACCAAAAAATATAAATACATATTGGCAGTTGTTTGTAAAAACATAAATTACGGCAGTGTCGGTGGGGTGGTAACTTTGCATAGATCACGCGGAAAAAAATTCAAAACCGGGAGACTTACCAGACTGTCTTCTCGGCGTAGTTCCACAGCCGAGCGACAGTCGGTTAAGCGAGCTTATAATTATTCTTGTGTGCAGTCCCCAATCAGCTCCAGCCGCGCGGAATCTCGCCCGTTCACCCTGCCATCTGGTAGATAAAAAGATAACTATGTAAAAGTTAGTCGCCAGATGGCGAAATAATAAGCAGACGACGTGTGTTTGCTAGTGTACCCTTTAACGGCATAATAACACATTTTTACAGCGCAACGAATATGATTATCACTTACATAGATCAGCCAAATATATATACTATGCAGGTCTGACAATAATATATGTAGGTAAGTAATTTTGTGTTACGTACGTTTGCATGGATATCATTTTATATTAAACGATATGCTTACCTTTCAGTCGGAAAATCCTGACGAAGACGAAGTACTAAATATGTTTAGTAATATAGATTGTAGTATCGATGTGATTTCTGGGTGGGATTTGTGCTGGTCTTAATCTTGCTTAATCGACTGTCGCGGTCGGCTGTGTAACTACACCGAGAAGACAGTCTGGTGACATTGCCGACTTTTGAATATTAATTTTATTATTATCCGTGTGGGGTTAAACAATGTCTTAATATCTCACGGATACTGGTTTCGTGTGTGTATAATATATATATATATATATATATATATATATATATATATATATATATATATATATATATATATATATATATATATATATATATATTAATGGTCAGTGTTTAATACTTTTCATAGGATATCATATTATATTGTAAAAGTTATTTAATTAAGTATTTTAATCTTTATTTCAAAGTAGGCCTGAGTCGAGAGCCAATCAGCGTCTCTATCCTAATCTGGGGTAAGGCCGCTCTGTTGGTCACATGGAGACATACCACCAAATGAATTCCTACGCCATTGATCCTGAATGTAGTCCTGCTTAAAAGAACTACATTGTGCATTTTTTTATTTCTGGAAGCACTAACTTTAGGACTGGTTGAATGGAAATGATATTTCTGCGTATAGCGTGATATCACAGCTGCGAAATAATGATATTTGTAAGACAGTGAATAGGTGCGTATCCATACAGGTGTAATTTAACCTAGAGGTGTCAACATTGGCAATCGGCCGATGATTGAAGCGAAAATTAAGGGGTCAGGTTACAAACTGGATTGTAGGAGAAAGAGATATGTCATTTTCACGAATTTTATACATGACACGGCCGATAGAGACTAATTAATGTCTGACATTTTCAATACCATGGATTAATAAACCTAGTGGGGAATCAAAGAAATGTTACAATGACCGCCAATGGGAAATCACTTGGTGGTATCGATCTACCCACTTCATCAGTCCATTAATTCCCCAGGCGGAGTTGAAGGGTTAAAAAGTGCTGCCACGTCGCGGAGTCTGGTTAATCGAGCCTGTGCAGGTCAATGAACCATAATGTTGGTATGGTGCGTAGATAGTATAGTATTGGTTATATAATGGACCATCAATATGTATGACATGATATAGATCATGTCGTATATTATATATACACCCCACACCTCTTCCTCTATTCGTGGCTATAGTTGTCGACTTTGCATGTTACCCCTTTCTATAGTTCTACCTGTCTAGTTTTGTTTTATTAACTTTGAGTCTGATTCGGTCCACGTCTCTCGATCTGTCGTCCCAACTGACCTTTCATTGACACTGTTTAAGAGAATCCTTCCCAGCCTAGGGTCAGTTCCACACCGTAATTCCGTCTCAGCCTTCGTCTTCCTCTTCATCGTTTGCCACATTCTTTCGGCATTCTTAATTCATTTTGACATTCTTGGCACAAATTATAATTAAGCCCTGTCCATCTCATTCAGTTTCTGTTTTATCTTTTGGTAATTTTTAAAGCTGTCTCCTTTTGTGATGTTTTCTGTTGCTTCTGGTGAAAGGTTTGTTTGTTGATGTTTCGCTGTGTTAATGTCGTTCACGATTTCATTTACATTCATCTATGGTCTCGTTCGAGTATAGAATAGAAGTGTTCAGCACTGTTGCAAGCACTGCACAAAACATGTTACATTTGTACAATTCCATCAAATTTTATTGTCATGTATTTAGGTGTTGCTACAGGCAAATGTGCCAGAGAACTAATGGCCATATGCTAATGGCATCAGGGTGAAGTTGTTTCATTTATAATCATAGTTATCATTAAGCCCTCACTGAAATAAAGACTATAATAAATTGTAGAGTTGATCACAAATAACTTACACCCCATTATATATCACCACAGACATATTATTTGGAAAAAAGTAAAAATCCACATTTATATAAGAAATATATTATCAATCACCTATTATCCTAAAAAGTACATGAGTTACTCCGGTCCACTTTATAGCATGAAAACGACCAGGTCATGATGAATCACATATACACAATTTCACACACAGTATAGCAAGCACCAGGGTGTCATGTAAGAGACACAATCACAATCATTGACAAGTTCTGTCGGCGTCATTGTCGCTGAAATGTCACCTCAAAGTCAGGTTTTTCAATGACATCAATTGCACTTAACAGACGATGGTTAATTGTGTTCTTGGAGGAGATTGCAGCACCACGAATGATGTGATGAGTGGATCAGTGTCCACTAATGATGTATAAGCAAGGTGGCGATATCCTGACCAAATTGACATCATACTGCGATCCTGCCAAATATTGCAACTTGAGTTGGCAGTTTGAGATTACAACCAATCCATGGCGGACTCGGCCACTGATGCATTCCTTGAACAAATGTTGAATGACATCACATGTACGGATGATGTCACATGTATGAATGACGTCACATATACAGTTCTCCCAATCAATTTAACACCTGCCCAATTAACCACGCTTTCAACCACGATTAATCACACTTTCCCATTTGCAAACATCATGCGAATTTAACGAATTCACTGCCAGTGCTGCGGCAGAAATTCGTCCTGTGATCTTGACACGTTCTGGTGCTGTAAAGTCAATAGGCAAAGGGCGCCACCTTCAGGCAGATGTTGTCAAGACATAGACGTTGTGTACAGGAAGTGCTGCTTGCGGCATCACGTTGTTGATTCGTCTGTGGTTGCAGTTGCAGAGACCATGACAACTGGCTCGACGACCATGCTCTTGAGAGACTTACGAATGAGGACCTCCAGTCTCTTTCTGGCTCTTCGCTCCTCCTCCAGCACCCGTCGGAGCTTGCCCTGCTCCTGTTGAACATCAACATCAGATTAACACAATGTCAAGGTCGCCAGTTGTCCTGAAACTGAATCTGTGACCTCTTATTCAAACAAATTGTGACCCAATCGCATATAAATGGTAAACTGAAATGCAGTTATTTTATGCCATCTATTTCAACATATAGTATATCAGTAATTTGTTTCACTGTTTCCCCTGCTATATGATGAGTCAGGTGGGCCACTTTGCTGTTTTTCTAAGCCACCTCGCTCAAACTATGCTATAATTGCCACATCATAGCTATTTCTTGCCATACACATGTTTACATGTTGATACCTTGTAGTTATGCATTTGTTTCCTCTATATTTACAAGGAAATAGGTTAAAATACCTTTCAAACTGCACCATTTTGGAGGTGTTTTTAAAATAGTTCTAGGTGGCCATGCCCCATAGACCCACACAGTGTGCATCACGCATTTGGTGCTCGCTCAGCCAATCTTACCACCTCACTCATCATTTTACTCAGTGTAAAGACTGCTTTTTGATGTAGAAATTGACACATCTGATTAGTAATTTATTTACTAATGTTTTATAACAGACATCACAATTAAAGCACAGGCCTTGTTAAAAGTGACTCTTATAAACAGCGACACTAGATGGAATAGAGGCCAATAGTAATGGTGCTGACTGGCTTAAATACCCTCCATCTCTGGCCAAGACACACTGCGGGCATTTACACACTGATACATCAGGGGACCACTTCAGTAAGATAAAGAGCTCTTAAGAAAAATGTATCCTTACAAAATGTGTTGTTATATATAAAAAAAAAACGCTAATATCCATTTCAATACTATAAAAATGTGCTTGATCCTCACTTTCAGATTAGTGCAGATTTCCAGTGTATGTCTCCGTTTTTGGATTTTTGACATGTACAGTTCCGTTTAGACTGGTGGCGTTTGCTTATGATCAATGTATTCTATGCGTATATACGTCGATGCGTAATTCAACTGTTAGCTTCGAGTTTCGTGTTACATAATACATATTCTCCACAATCAATTATATTTTGTAAACTTGTAATATATTAACTCCTTCGTTGTCCATGTTCATGTTCCGAATTAGTTTATCTTGTCCGATCTCATCAGTTGTCACTTCCGAAATATCCATCCTAACACTTTTCTGTCATTCACCTTTCTTGTCGTTCAGTTTTACTTTCCCCATCACTTTCATGTCCGTCACCTTTATTGTCGCCAAATCGCCGCCTCCGCCCCCGCCGCCTACGCCACCACCTATCCCTCTCCCATTGCTATAAACGTCCCGGTATAGCATCCCTATTCAGGCTACGCCACGTGCTGAAATAAATTATCGATCGGCCAAAACTGTCTTTATCAGAGCCTGTGCCTGAGGTAAATTGTTTACTAACCCACACGTTATTAAATTATACTATTTCTCTATTTCATTGTCGCACGATGTATGAGACAACGTAGCTAGTAGATTCTTTCCTGCATACTCATGACAGTTTTGTCATTCTATTATTACTATTATTATTACTACGTATGTCAAAACCCCGTGAAACAATGAGTGAGTGGATACATTAAGTCGAAGATGTAGGTACTGCAAACAGCTTGCCTTACCACTCCTGGAAAATTCTCCTAAGACATTGACATGTAATGTGTACTATTTTTTAAGAACATATCCTTGCCACATCAATATCCTTGTATGTGGAGTTGTACATACGTCATCCATTATGGAAACTAATATATATTTTGTTGGTTCATATACTAGAGGGATGTGAAACGTTTGTTGTCACTATGATATTAGGTGGCCATCCGGTCAGGTAGCTGGGATATATTCACTTTTGAGTTAAACTTTGTTTAGCGACACTCGTCTTATGATATTTGAACACGTTGAATATGGTGCAAAGGCTACGTAAGTAACTAGCGATGCCAGTTCAGCCTTATGTTTTTGCTACTTCATTGTCAGTTCGTTTGTCTCTTATTGCAACGTTGTCACAATCATTTGAATTGACGAAGGTTCTATGCAGGAGTATATATCAATAACAACACTATAATGGTTTGACCGAAGTTTGTTTTTGCATGAAAGACGACCTTGCCTTTATGTCCATGAATGCTCTGTCCAATTACTCAACGGTCGAACGTTTTATTTTCTGACCAAGACGACTGGGCAGGTAAGTTGTTTGTTAACATGCGCATAATGGCAGGTATATTATTTCACTATTTTGACTTTACCTTTCCTCGGGACACGAGAACTATTGTACTAAATCATCGAAAACCGAGTGAGATTCGTGTTGATTTGATTCTGAAGTTGATATCCGTTCCACGATATGGTAATTAATCAATACCTAAGACTAAGTATGCATATTGATAAATACAAGCGTACGATTAATCTGTCGAGTTATTAATCAAATGAGCGCAAGTTTCGTATCGTGAAGTCTCAAATCACTTTCAAAAAGTAAGCATATTTTGAAAAGAATGTCGGAAAACAAAATCGTACCTATTTTAGTAATATAGCAATCAAACTATACACGTAAAAACCACTTGGCCAGTGCAATTGGGTTTGCATTTACATTACATCACCTTGATGTGATTATCCACTAAATTATAACATCAAACCCCGCTAAATGTCTAAAATATTCAGTGCATC
Source organism: Oasisia sp. SBJ-2009 (assembly GCA_964017155.1). NCBI lineage: Eukaryota > Metazoa > Annelida > Polychaeta > Sabellida > Siboglinidae > Oasisia > Oasisia sp. SBJ-2009. Next base: position 20,517,331 of record OZ024867.1, on the reverse strand, counting down.
TGTCAAACATCCCTGCAATGTGTATAATATGGATATTATCAAACGAATTGTTTGGAATGCATGGCAGCCAGAAGCCACGCCACTGCTGTGGGTTATGTTGCTGCTGTTGTCGTAGCTGGCGCTATCGCTGCCTGCGTTGCTACCGCTGCTGTTGGTACTACAGCAGCAACAGGTGCTGCCCCATCCGCCGCCGGAACATCCGCCGACGGAACATCCGCCGCCGGAACATCCGCCGCCGGAACATCCGCCGCCGGAACATCCGCCCCTGGAACAACCGCCGCTGGACCAGGTACCTCGGGCACTACCAGAGAAGCAGGGTAAGTACGGCAAGCGACTTTGCCATTCATTTATGAAAACAACCATAACCGCGCTAAACATGGCCTAGCGGCTTCCAATCCTAGCCCTAGGAACGGTTTATTAAACAGTCACTTGAAAAACATATTCCTCAGTCCACACGATATAGAAGCGAGCTGGGCCATCTTCAAAGAACTGGTATATTTCACTGCCTCAAAATACCCTGTGTTCACTTCCCGTAAACAACGGGTCTGATTCGTCGATAATTGTGAAGAAATCCAAGCACTTGTGGATGAGATACATCGCGTTCAGCGGGTTTATACTAATAAATAAAAATCACCCAAAGTATGCCTCGCGCGATGCAAAAGACCTACATAAAAAGCAGATGTCAAATATCAACTGGCAAGACTCTTGGCGCTGAGTTCATTCCATCTGATTTCTACAAAACCTGTACCCTCGTCTGGTTGAGAAACTGAACGAAAGGTTCGGTGTAATGTGGTCTCGGAAACGTATCCATAAAGAATCCGGTGGTGCATCAATAATCAATCTGTACAAGCGAAAGGGAAATTGTCAGTATTGTGATAATCACATAGGGATATGCCTGTTATTGTCATTGCGAGAATGCTGCTAGATCGCTTACTTTCCATTTTGACCAAGACGTGTTACCAGAGAGCCAGTTGGGCTTTAAGTAAGAATGTGACACAGTGCATATGATCTTTGCTGACAACTGTAGGAAAATTGTCAAGAACAACATATAGGTCACTATGCCACTTTTACGGACATCACTAAAGCTCCTGCTACTGCTTGTCGTGATTCACTATGGAAAATTATGGTAAATATTGACTGTCCAAAATTAAAATTTCACGACGGAATGTTAGCGCGCGTTAAAGATCAAGACGAGACTTCCGCCGCCCCCCTCCAAACAACAAACAGTGTGAAGAAAGTTTGTGTTTTGGCCTCTATCCTTTTCAACCACATGTTTTATGCTGTGCTCATGGCTGCATTCCAGGACAGCAATGTGGGCGTTGACCTTTGTTTTCTCATATATGTAACATTATTTATTTTCCGAATGATTGCCAGCGGAAGCAGAAATTCAGCGTAGTATGGATCTGTTTGCAAAGGATACCACGAATGAAATTTTGCCTCAAAGTTTTATATTTTTCAAAAACCACAACAGTTTAGTTCAATGGAATCTCTCTATTACGGACATCCTCTGGTCTGGACCATACTGCCACGAATGAGTAGGTTATCGCACTGTGCTGACTAAGTTCCTTGTGTTTGTGGCTAGAGACATAACTTGGAATTATCCCTAATTGTAGGATGGCGGCATTAGAGAGGTGCATGCAAACCAAAAATAAAAACATTTAGCACTATCAATATACCAAAGAATACAAAAGTAGTAAAATAAAATGCAATTTGTTCCATGTTTTTGACATGCCATATTAATGTTACTTAAATATGTTTTTCTCTGTCAGTGGCGATGGAATGTCGTCAAAAGTCGGAGCAATAAAACGAAGATGCTGAAAATGACGAAGACGAAGAAGACGTTAACAACGAAGCGGAAGGAAAGGAAACGTGTGGGATACAGTAACACCAGGGATGGCGCCCTTTACGGGCGAAACCGAAATGGAAGACATCAAATCCCTCGATGTATCTGCCGTAATAAACACTTGCTTTCACGGCTGGAGACATTCCTACTTGTTGTATTAGGTCGTAGCATCGCAACCGATAACAATAAATTGTGGAATCTCCGTTGTATGACTTCACTCAGTACTTTACAAAGTGATAATATGTCAACGAGAGGAAGGACGGCAGGTGTACAAAGACATTGTTTTTCGGATCTCTTTTGTATCTTCCCTGTATCTTGGCGATGAACGTAATCATGATACCACATCTTGCACGGAGGCTTTGTGGTGGTAACTAGTTTCGGCTCTATGGCGGTCCATTTGATTTAAGAAAATACATACATTTATGTATACATACATATATACATAATACGTATAAATACACATCCACACATAATGACATACATATGTTCATGCATACATACGTACATACATACTACATACATCGTTACACCCATATATATGCTTACATATATATATATAAATACACACGTACATACATACACACATACATGCATACATACATACATACATACATACATACATACATACATACATACATACATACATACATACATACATACATGCATACATACATACATATATACATACATACATACTTACACATGTACGTACGCACACATGTACATAGTTATGTGTCATTATTCAAAATGCATTGCTATGATGGCACAAGTATTCTACAATGAATAAGCAGAAGTGCCACATTTGAAATTGCTATGATTGCGTAGTTCCACTGCGCTCACTTCCAGTTTGTTATGCAGTTCATAAAGAAATTAATGACAAGATTTAATTAATATTAATATATATATATATATACACACACACACACACACACACACACACCCACACACACCCACACACACACACACACACACACACACACACACACACACACACACACACACACACACACACACACACACACACACACACACACACACACACACACACACACACACACACACACACACACACACACACACACACACACACACACACACACACACACACACACACACACACACACACACACACACACACACACACACACACACACACACACACACACACACACACACACACACACACACACACACACACACACACACACACACACACACACACACACACACACACACACACACACACACACACACACACACACACACACACACACACACACACACACACACACACACACACACACACACACACACACACACACACACACACACACACTATAAATACGAAAGTCTTCAAACATTACAGACCAATATGTCTCAAGAAGACTCTCGTCGAAAACCAGCTACGAGAGCAAGCTGGATTCACAATGAAGCATATACTCAACGATATGCCACATGCACTTTGTAAACCAGCTGAAAGGGAAGTGCCGAATATATCCAATCCCATTCTGTATTGCGATCATCGACTAAGAGAAACACTTCGACTCTGGGCAACGTCACGCAGTACTGACCTCGCTTCGAGAACAGGGGACATATGTATGCATCAAACCCATGGCGCATGCGCAATATTATAATGTGCTATCTTCCAGTGAATATTGGATATTTTGTTATGATCACAGAGGCCCCTTGAGTCACATTTCTCTCGTAGGTAACCTACACATTTAATTAAATAGGTTGTAATGATCCTAGCCAAACAGTGTCATTGCAGCCAGCAGCATAAAGTAAATAAAAACAATAATGTATTACACGTACTGTTTATATCACGATGTGGTCTTAACCAGACAAGCATAGACATGTTCTAAACGATCACTACGGTTTGCTATGCAACCATCAATAAAAACTTGTTTGCCTCGTGTTAATTTGCGACAAATAACATTGCAGAGAGGTTACATACATCCTAGTGAACAACCCTTAGTATTTATACAATTGCATATTAATGATTTTACATTTATCGCGCATGTGCAGAAACTTCAATCGAAACGTTTATAAAGCCGAAAAAATGAAAGCGCTACAGCCTACAGCGTTTCAATGAAAGTAATGACTGTCGTTGTTTTTATGCGTTATCGAAACAGAAAAAAACGAAGAAACCGCATTGTTTGCGACCGAACACATGCTTTAGTCTCTAGATTTACAGGGACGTGCAAATTTACATAACGTTTACATTTTATAGACATTTAATTTTACAACTATAACTGACGATGTGAGGAACGAGATTTAATTTGTTCTTTCACGTGCCCTTTTACAAGTGGCAAGTGCTCCTTAGCTTCAGGCTAAGCTTTGTGCGTAGACCTTACTTTCCGATTTTACGTAACTGGAACTGGAGCTTTTATGTGTCGACCAGTCCACATGCGCTCGCTTCTTTATAAATTATTTACTCTGGCGAAGCTTCACACAATACAGCGTCTCCGCACGATGTGAACGGAAAGCAGACGAAAACAAGATGGAATTTGACAGGATGAGACGCTTTCCAAATGTCATCGGGTGTGTGGACGGCACACGTCAGGGTCCAGGCCCTGTGTGACCACTGACTTGATCAGTACAAAAAGAAACTACCATTCCATAACCGTCCAGGTAAGTTATATATCGACTGTATATAATGTTTCGTAGTCAAACTTGTTGGTTAAGATTACTTACGAGTTGTCAACGAACAAGACACTGCTACGTTTTTCATTTCCGGTAATTTCGATGGTTGGTGACAAACGGTGCCTAGAGAAATATATGGGCAATTGTTTCCGGTCGTTGTTTTAGGAGAAATTGCACCTTCTGTCTATAATTGTATTATGCGATCAACATTTACTTCTAATCGCTCATATAAAACTCAATATAATTAATACTATATTAATTTTAATAAAACAATCATGTAGAGGGTATAAATTGTATTATATTTGAGTTCTACATGAAAACAATGTATACACTAACAGGACAATAAATCGGTATTTCAAGAGTCATTTGTGTAAATGTAAACTGTTAATTAGTTAACCGATTACTAAATGCAAGCTATCATCAGCGGAAAACATCTGCAAAATGTAATTTTTGAATTTATTTAATATGTTTGTTTAAAATAACTTATTTGTAGGCCAGCATGACATTGTGTTTGTAATGATTCTAGTGTATGTCACTGCGCCGTTTTTCGGGGCATGTGACTGCAACACTGTCGGGGAGGATGCATGAACAATATTTGCTGAATGAAAGGTTATTAAGATCTTACCTCAAGACCGGTCAATAATTGCCCAAGCAGAGCATTGAGACCGTCTTAAGATTTGTTTTCCGATGTTGTAGTTCTTTATTTATGTAATTTTTTTGTATGTTTTATCCGGTTTTTGAAGGCTGGTTAATTTGAAAATGCGCTGATTGTCCGAAGAGACCCAGCTCTGATGTATTAGCTCTGGTTTTGCCTTTTCCAACAATGCGCTAATGACGTAAACGAGTTGGCCTACGTCACTGCTCCTATGCCTCAAGATGGATGTGCCCTAAATTCAAGATAGCATTTTTTGTACATGTATACTATAACTAATTATTTATTAATGATCGTTTTAATGATCGTTGTACACACTTACTATGCACAATCACACAGGCGCACACAGGCACATACAGGCACACACATACACACACAGGCACATACATACACACACACACACACACACACACACACACACACACACAAACACACACACACACACACACACACACACACACAGGCACATACAGGCAAAAACAAACACAAAAACAGGCACACACAAACACACAAGGCACACCCACACACATACACACACATACACACATAGTAACACACAGACACACACAGACACACACAGACACACACAGGCACACACAGGCACACGAGGCACACACAGGCACACACAGGCACACACAGGCACACACAGGCACACACAGGCACACACAGGCACACACAGGCACACACAGGCACACACATGCACACACAGGCACACACAGGCACACACAGGCACACACAGGCACACACAGGCACACACAGGCACACACAGGCACACACAGGCACACACAGGCACACACAGGCACACACAGGCACACACAGGCACACACAGGCACACACAGGCACACACAGGCACACACAGGCACCCACAGGCACACACAGGCACACACATTAAAATGTATTACGGTTAACTCTGCTCGCCTCGGCATTATTTCCATCAAGTTTATTTTTAAACTAGATGCTTTATTTACCATTTGAACTTGTGGCATGCGGAATCTTTTAAATTGCGAATATTTTTTCCGAAGTTAATAAAGTTACTAAACACAAATTGCCAGGCAATAAACCTTTGGTATGCATGTTGTAGTCATGAGAACGTCATATAAATTATTATAATATATATATATATATATATATATATATATATATATATATATTAAAATTATTTAACAATAACATCAAAACAGAAATATTAATCTGTAGCTGCTTATTCAACAGGAATTATGGCAGGGTTAGCCTCGATTACCCAGTCTCCATGAGGTGGCGGCACTTGTTAGCGTCGAACTCCAGCGGTTGCAGAATGGCAACATAGATTTAAATACTCCTGGCTATGATTCAAGAAATGTTTGAGAAAGACCACTACTGCGTTGTGTGGTATTACTTACGTATGCCTGTTTGCTCGCTGGAAGCATAGGCCATAGACCAAGGAACGCCCCTGTTTTCTGTCCGTGGCCATCCTCTCCATCTCTCTCCTGGTGTAACCCATCTCTTTTGTTTCCCTTTCTGTGACTCTTTACCAGGTGTTCCGTGGCCTACTTCTTCGCCTCTTCCCTGGGGGGTTCCATGTGATGGCTTGACGGGTGATTGTTTCTGGAGATGTCTTGAATGTGTGTCCTATCCACCTCTATTTTCTCTTCTTTATTCCATGTTCTATGGGTAGTTGCTTGGTCTTTTTCCACAGTGTATTGTTGGATAACTTGTCTGTCCACTTCAGGGGTAACATTCTGCACAGGCATTTGTTGATGAAGGTCTGTATTCTTTTTAGTGTGTTCTTTGCACTTTGCCATGACTCCGATCCATAGAGTAAAACATCCTTGATATTTGAATTGATGATGAATGATGAATGCAACTATTGCTTGCAACAACAACAACAACAACAACAACAACAACAACAACAACAACAACAACAATATCATCGTCATCAACAACTTCTATTATAGAGGGCGTTGTTTTTACAACTATTCATCTGCGCCTCCAACAACTGTTTTGTGAGAATGTTCCTTCTGGAACGAGAGCTCGCTCATCACAAACATCGTTGATCGTTGTACACACTTACTATGCACAATCAATATAGTATACATATGTAAGTTAATACTGTGAACCTCTCGCTGACTGGGGATCCCTTTAATTCATTAATACAAGTGTGCGAGAATACGCCAGGGCAGAGAGGTTGTGGATCCACACAGACACGGACACGGGCACAGGCACAGGCACAGGCACAGGCACAGGCACAGGCACAGGCACAGGCACAGGCACAGGCACAGGCACAGGCACAGGCACAGGCACAGGCACAGGCACAGGCACAGGCACAGGCACAGGCACAGGCACAGGCACAGGCACAGGCACAGGCACAGGCACAGGCACAGGCACAGGCACAGGCACAGGCACAGGCACAGGCACAGGCACAGGCACAGGCACAGGCACAGGCACAGGCACAGGCACAGGCACAGGCACAGGCACAGGCACAGGCACAGGCACAGGCACAGGCACAGGCACAGGCACAGGCACAGGCACAGGCACAGGCACAGGCACAGGCACAGGCACAGGCACAGGCACAGGCACAGGCACAGGCACAGGCACAGGCACAGGCACAGGCACAGGCACAGGCACAGGCACAGGCACAGGCACAGGCACAGGCACAGGCACAGGCACAGGCACAGGCACAGGCACAGGCACAGGCACAGGCACAGGCACAGGCACAGGCACAGGCACAGGCACAGGCACAGGCACAGGCACAGGCACAGGCACACAATATAAAACAAACCCACTCAAGACAAATGAGAATATGTATGAGTTTGGTGGGTGACTAAATAAGCCTAGTTAACTAATGCATTCCAGTTTTGTTATCATCCATAAGAAAATATGTAAAAACAATACATGGAGCAGCCTAGGTAAACTGTATTGATTTCAAATGTTCAAATTTAGATATTTGTTGCAGTACATATATGACATGACTCATGTGCAGACCACTGCTAATTTAACCCATTTAAACATAAAACCTACAGCTCCTATGATACCAGTCTTTCAGATATGTGTGGTAAATGATTTAAAGAGCTGTTTGTTTTGTATGTGCGCCACACACAAAACAAACAGTTTTTAAATGAGTTAAAACAATTGTTGTTGTGCATGCATTTTTGTCTCTAAAACCAACATCTAAACTAGATAAATACAATGAAAGCACATTCATCCACACATATATGAGTAGTTCTTTAAAAAGTTGTTGGGGGCCTGTGTGGCTAGTAATTTTGATTGCTATACAAAAAGTACAAAAAAGTATTAAAAAAACAGATTGTGTATAAGATATTTAGCTCAAAGTGATAGATATATTAAGGAATATTGTTTTTCAGTTATGTTTTTGTCATAACGGCGAAAAAAGCTATAGAACACGCGATTTGTGCCCTGGTGTACCTATATACCGTACCTGTCACAGTCAATCACTGTCAGCATACCTTCCCATTTGCCTGGCTTCAACGAGAATCTTGATGTCAAACAATACACAAAAACCGTAAAGCAATACATTGCGACGCCTTATGTCATGATTTTGATGACGGAATCACACACTCGGATTATGTATCCTGAAGTTTCAGTCAGGTTTTCGTCTGGTCATATAGCCACTTTGTGATAAAACCAGATAATGTGAGACATGCTGTACAGATCTCAGTCTAATAATGGCGCGGGGCACCACAGCTATAAATAGAACACACCTCCTCGCACCGACGTGAACAACAGCAGCGGCACCTGGCGCGCGCGAGGGAGTCGCTAGGCGCGTGCGTTGTTTCTGTACGAGAGACGTTTGTTTGTAAACAAACAGGCGTCAATGTTGATAACCTTATTCCAGGACAGAGCTAGGGCGGCAATTATAACTTGATGAAAACATGCTCTGTATGTGGGAAATTATTCCTCGTCTGAAAATACGTCACTGATGCCGGCGACGGTAGCAGCGACACCCAAGAAAATATAGATGAATCTTTTTTATCTATGACCTTGTCAATTAAACGCAATTTCATAAACCCTATGCCTAGAGTTCTAACTATCAAAGACAAAGGGAAGAACTGTGAGTTTCATGTCATACTAAACCAAGTTAACACAACACACACGTCATTATGTGTGTGTGTGTGTGTGTGTGTGTGTGTGTGTGTGTGTGTGTGTGTGTGTGTGTGTGTGTGTGTGTGTGTGTGTGTGTGTGTGTGTTCGCATGTACGTTCGTGCGTGAATTTGACTACTCACAACACTTGCCTTTCACCGGTGAAAGTAGAGTTTTGGGAAACTATCACCCATAAAAAATAAGGACAAAAATCAGAACGAAGTTTTTTTCCACTCTACATTGCTCCAGTTCACTCGATCAGCTTGTGTTTATGTGTCTGTTTATTAATTGCCGCGTGGCTGAATGCTTTCTAGCCAAGTTGAGATGGTACTTGATTGAACAGGTCTGCAAGGGATGTAGCGTGTACTGCGCTATAATCTATAAGAACTTATCTTTACCTGCGTGTGTACAAGAGAGTTCGCTCTTTTGCGCCCGCCCACCTGATTGTATACGTGTCTAAGTTAAAAATACGGACTAAGACCACTTTTGATTTCCCTACAGACGTCTATTTCAACTATACTTCATAACAAGAAAATATCTTCAGAACATTTCCTAAAATTATCGCTGCATCTATATAATGGAATAACAAATGAGCCGATGAAATATGTTTTATATTACCGTACAACATCTTCCAAGAAACCATTTTCCACCCTGACATCCCATAACTTCTGCTAGAGCCAGAGAAGAATTCATCGTGATGACATCACCAAATAAAAGATCAGATAAATAAAATACAAAGAAAATTCACCGACATCGGTCACGGTTTGGCAACTGTGATACTTCGTCTTATCAAGGGGGACATACTTAAAATTGGGAGGGTTGAGGCGTAACTTCAGCAGGACACGATAGATCACGTATCGGACTGGAAAGTGTTGACATTTTTTGCGGCGACGTTTACAATTTCTCACTCGTCAGATTTTTTATTCGGGAGACAAGACGGCGACGCGGCGGATGAGGTAATGCATTTGGTGCCTGTTTATGGCGACCTCGAAAACACGTGAATGACCAAGGCGGGACGTGCATGCGTTGGGGGCATTTCAGCGTCAAAACATTTCGAGCTTAACTTGCACATCCGTCCCCGAAATATTGTATTCTAATCCTCCTGGTGTTTACTCTAATTCTTGTTGTACATAACGTGTGGATGAGGATTAAAGGGGAGCTATCACTCTGCGAAGTTCGTACACACATCTCAACGGGCAAACTGTATGCAAGACCCAGAATAGATTGCACGAAGCACTATACCTTTATAATGTTTAAAAAAAACAATACACCATGTCTTTGTTTTTTAGTTTTATTACTTGTCAAATTGATACATCGAATGACGAAAAATGCACCGTCACCATTTAACCAGTCATTTTGATAAGATATAAACAATATCTTATTAAAATAACTGACGGCTGAAGACGGTGGGTAAGCCATGGAAGGAATCTGCAAGCCGGTCACCGAACCTCATATCCCTTTCAGGGAGGAGGAGGTGTGATTTTCCAATGGCTGCTTCAACAGCGAAAGGAGTTTACTCTCCTCCCGACCATGGTTACCTAAAATAAATTACAACAATCTAAACCTCATCAAACGCTAACATTTAAAAATCCGATAATAACGAATAAAGCCACTGTCAGTTAGGCATAACAGCCGTTTCCTCAGCTTGATCCGGAAGTGAAATATCTTCCTGTTCGAACGACGTTTGGTAAGAAAGCCTCTTCGAATTCCAATCAGTTGTAGAACTTGTAGACCACACCTCGATGCCATCTTGGCCAATTACTACAACAACATTGAAACGAATAAATGATAAGTGTATCAAGAACGAACCAATACAGACGACGGAAGAGAAAACGACGAAAAACCTTCCGCGAATCCACTTCGTCTTCGCATTCAGGTTATACGTTGCTCGTTGTTGGGCGGAAACAGCAATCACGTGACCACTAATTGTGCGAACCCGCAGCTGCGCAACGCGCAACTTCCTGGCAACGTTGTCTCCTTATACGCATGCGCCAACTTGTTACGTTTCCTGTGTGGTGTGTGTGCGTGTGTGCGTTCGCATGTGCATTCGCGTGCGTGTTCGTGCGTGAATTTGTCTTCTTACAACACTTGTCTTTTACCGGTGAAATTAGAGCTTTGGGAAACTATCCAGCCAGTAAAAACATGGAACAAATTCAGTGCGATGTTATTTCATCCTACACTGCAGTAGTTCAGACAGCTGTATAAAGACTGCAAGTTTATAGAGAGTGGGGTTTACGTGTATGAGCAGTCTTCGCGCATTAATTGCCGCGTGGCTGAATGCTTTATTGGGCACGTTGAGATGGTGCTTGATTGAACAGGTCTGCAAGGAAGTAAAGTGTGGAGCGCTTTGGCATTCCAGATAACTGAATACTGCGCTATAATGTATAGGAACTTACCTGTACCTATACATGCATGTGTACAAGAGAGTGCGCGTGTTTGCGCACGTCCACCTGAGTGTGCACGTGTGTAAGGAACAAATACGGGCTGAGACCACTTTTGATTTCCCTACATACGTGTATTTCAATTATCCTTCATAACCAGAAAATAAGTTCAGAACATTTCCTGAAAGTATCACTGCATCTATATAATGGACTGACAAATGTGACCAGGATTTGTTTATTACAACACCACATTTTTCAAGAAACCATTTTCCACCCTGTCATGCCATCATGCCTGCTAGAACCAGAGAGGATTTCATCGTGATGACATCACCAAATAAATGACACCTGGACCAATACAAAGATAACTCATCGACATCGGTCACGGTTGGCAACTGTGATACTCCGCTGGCTACATAAAAAAACAGCTGCGTAGTCTTATGAAGGGGGGGGGACATACCGAAAATTGGGAGGACTGAGGTGTAACTTCAGCAGGACACGATATGTCACCTATCGGACTGAGAGGTGTTGACATTTTTCGCGGCGACGTTTATAGTTTTCCGCTCGTCAGGTTTTAAAATCGGGACACAAGAAGGCGACGCGGCGCAGGAGGTAATGCATTTAATACCTGTCTGTGGCGACCTCAAAAACACGTGAATGTCCATGGCGGGACGTATTTGCGGTGGGGACACTTCAATTTCAAAGCGGGTATCGGATAAGCTATTCTGATGAAAACATTTCGAGCTTAACTTTGTGTTGACTATAACGTATGGATGAGGTTTAACGGGAGTCTACGAAGTACTTACACACATCTCAAACGGCAGTCTGTTTGCAAAACTCAGAATATATTGCATTCCTGTATCTTTTGTTTGTCAAAGTGCATTTTGGGATTCGTCATTTCGCTCGTGTCTACAATCTATAAGTCTACACATAAATTATTTCGTTCGCTTACACAACGCTTCTAAAAAACAATACATGATTTCTTTGTTTTTTTAGTTTTATTATTTAACGAAATGATACATCGAATTACGAAAAATGCACCGTCACCAATTAATCGGTCATTTTGATAAGATATAAACAATATCTTATTAAAATAACTGACAGTTGAAGACGGTGGGTAAGCCATGGAAGGAATCTGCAAGCTGGCCACCCAACCTCAAACCCCTTTCAGGGAGGAGGAGGTGTGATTTTCCAATGCTTCAACAGCGAAAGGAGTTTACTCTCCTCCCGACCATGGTTACCTAAAATAAATTACAACAATCTTCACCTCGTAAAACGCTAACATTAAAAGTTAGATAATTACGAATAAAGTCAGTCAGTTAGGCGTAACAGCCGTTTCCTCAGTTTGATCCGAATGTGAAATCCCTTCCCGTTCGATCGACATTCGGTAAGAAAGCCTCTTCGAATTCCAATTCGATGGTCATGTCGCACGCGTTGTAGAGCTTGTAATCCACACTTCGATGTCATCTTGGCCGATTACTACAACAACATTGAAACGAATAAATGATAAGTGTATCAAGAACGAACTAATATAGACGACGGAAGAGAAAACGACGAAAAAATGAGTAAAACTAACCTTCCGCGAATTCACTTCGACATCGCATTCATGTTACACCTTGCTCGTTGTTGGGCGGAAACAGCAATCACGTGATCTCTAATTGTGCGAACCCGCAGCTGCGCAACGCGCAACATCCTGGCAACGTTGTCTCCTTATAAGCATACGCCGATTTTTACGTGTCCTGTGTGGTGTGTGTGCGTTCGCATGTGCATTCGCGTGCGTGTTCGTGCATGAATTTGTCTTATAACAACACTTGTCTTTTACCGGTGAAAGTAGAGCTTTGGGAAACAATCCCGCCACTAAAAACCACGAACAAATTCAGAGCGATTTTATTTTATTCTACATTTCTCTAGTTGAGAAAGCTGTATAAAGAATTGCAAGGCAATAGAGACTGGGGATTATGTGTATGAGCAGTCTTCGTGCTTTAATTGCTGCGTGGCTGAATACTTTTTAGCCAAGTTGAGATGGTGTTTAATTGAACAGGTCTACTAGGGAAGTAAAGTGTGGAGCGCTTTGGCTTTCCAGAGAATTGGATACTGCGCTATAATTGATAAGAACTTACCTTTACTTATACATGCGTGTGTACAAGAGAGTGCGCGTGTTTGCGCTCGCCCACCAGAGTGTGCACGTGTGTAAGGAACAAATACGGGCTGAGACCACTTTTTCGATTTCCCTACATACGTCTATTTCAACTATCTTTCATAACCAGAATATATGTTCAGAACATTTCCTAAAATCATCATTGTATCTATATAATGGACTGACAAATGTGCCCAGGAATATTTGTTAATTATCACACCACATTTTCCAAGAAACCATTTTCCACCCTGACATCCCATACTTTCTGCTAGAGCCACAGAAGAAATCATCGTGATGACATCACCAAATAAAAGACACCTGTATCAATACAAAGAAAACTCACAGACATCGGTCACGGTGTGCAACGGTGATACTCCGCTGGCTACATAAAAACAGTTGCGTAGTCTTATGACGGGGGGACATACGTAAAATTGGGAGGACTGATGCGTAACTTCAGCACAACTGGGAGATGTTGACATTTTGCGTGGCGACCTTTACAGTTTCTCGCTCGTCGAATTTTAAAATCGGGAGACAAGACGGCGACGCGGCGGAGGAGGTAATGCATGTAATACCTGTTCGTGGCGACCTCAAAAACACGTGACTGTCCAGGGCGTGACGTATATGCGATGGAGGCACTTCAATTTCAAAGCGTGTATCGGATGCGCTATTCTGATAAAAATATTTCGAACTTAACTTGCTCACCCGTTCCCGAAATATTGTATTATAATCGTCCTGGTGTTTTATCTAATTCTTGATGTTGCATATAACGAATGGATGAGGATTCACGGGGAGCTATCACTCTGCGAAGTTCGTACACACGTCTCAACGGGCAGACTGTTTGCAAGACTCAGAATAGATTGCCTAAAGAACTATACCTGTATAATGTTTGTCATGATGCATTTTGGGATTCGTCATTTCGCTCATGTCTATAATCTATAAGTCTATACACATATTTCGTTCGCTTACACAACGCTTCTAAAAACAATACATAATTTCTTTGATTTCTTACTTTTATTACATAAAGAAATGATACATCGAGTGACGAAACATGCACCGTCACCAATTAATCAGTAATTTTGATAAGATATCAACAATATCTTATTAAAATAACTGACAGATGAAGACGGCGGGTAAACCATGGAAGGAATCTGCAAGCCGGCCACCCAACCTCAAACCCCTTTCAGGGAGGAGGAGGTGTGATTTTCCAATGCTTCAACAGCGAAAGGAGTTTACTCTCCTCCCGACCATGGTTACCTAAAATAAATACAACAATCTACACCTCATAAAACGCTAACATTAAAAGTTAGATAATTACGAATAAAGTCAGTCAGTTAGGCGTAACAGCCGTTTCCTCAGTTTGATCCGATTCCCGTTCGATCGACATTTGGTAAGAAAGCCTCTTCGAATTTCAATCCGATGGCCATGTCGCACGCATTGTAGAGCTTGTAGTCCACACCTAGATCAGTAGATGTCATCTTGGCCGATTACTACAACAACATTGAAACGAATACATGATAAGTGTATCAAGAACGAACCAATGCAGACGACGGAAGAGAAAACGACGAAAAATGAGTAAAACTAACCTACCTCGAATCCACTTCGACTTCGCATTCATGTTACACCTTGCTCGTTGTTGGGCGGAAACAGCAACCACGTGACCACTAATTGTGCGAACCCGCAGCTGCGCAACGCGCAACTTCCTGGCAACGTTGTCTCCTTATACGCATACGCCCATGGTTACGTTTCCTGTGGGGTGTGTGTGCGTTCGCATGTGCATTCGCGTGCGTGTTCGTGCGTGAATTTGTCTTCTTAGAACATTTGTCTTTTACCGGTGAAAGTAGAGCTTTGGGAAACAATACCGCCAGTAAAAACAAGGAACAAATTCAGAGCGATGTTATTTCATCCTACATTGCTGTAGTTCAGGCAGCTGTATAAAGGACTGCAAGGCTATATAGAGTGGGGTTTACGTGTATGAGCAGTCTTCGCGCATTAATTGCCGCGTGGTTGAATGGTTTATTGTGCAAGTTGAGATGGTGCTTGATTGCACAGGTCTCCTAGGGAAGTAAAGTGTGGAGCGCTTTGGCATTCCAGAGAACTGAATACTGCGCTATAATTTATAAGAACTTACCTTTACTTATACATGCATGTATACACAAGAGTGCGCGTGTTTGCACACGCTCACCCTACATACGTGTATATCAACCATCCTTCATAACCAGAAAATAAGTTCAGAACATTTCCTAAAAGTATCACTGCATCTATATAATGGACTGACAAATGTGCCCAGGAATATTTGTAAAATTATCACACCACATTTCCCAAGAAACCATTTCCTGTCCTGACATCCCATAATTTCTGCTAGAGCCAGAGAAGAATTCATCGCGATGACGTCACGAAATAAATGATACCTGTACCAATACAAACAAAAGTCACCGATATCGGTAACGGTTTGGCAGCTGTGCTACTCCGCTTGCTACATAAAAACAGTTGCGTTGTCTTATGAAGGGGGGTCATACCTAAAATTGGGAGGACTGAGGCGTAACTTCAGCAGGACACGATAGGTCACCTATCGGACTGGTTCGCGTGCGCGTGCGCGTTCGCGTGCGCGTTCGCGTGCGCGTGCGCGTGCGCGTTCGCGTGCGCGTTCGCGTTCGCGTTCGCGTTCGCGTTCGCGTTCGCGTGCGCGTTCGCGTGCGCGTTCGCGTGCGCGTTCGCGTGCGCGTTCGCGTGCGCGTTCGCGTGCGCGTTCGCGTGCGCTTTCGCGTGCGCGTTCGCGTGCGCGTTCGCGTGCGCGTTCGCGTTCGCTTTCGCTTTCGCGTGCGCGTGCGCGTTCGCGTGCGCGTGCGCGTTCGCTTGCGCGTTCGCGTGCGCGTTCGCGTTCGCGTGCGCGTTCGCGTGCGCGTTCGCGTGCGCGTTCGCGTTCGCGTGCGCGTGCGCGTTCGCGTTCGCGTTCGCGTGCGCGTTCGCGTGCGCGTTCGCGTTCGCGTGCGCGTTCGCGTTCGCGTGCGCGTTCGCGTTCGCGTGCGCGTTCGCGTTCGCGTGCGTTTTCGCGTGCGCGTTCGCGTTCGCGTGCGCTTTCGCGTGCGCGTTCGCGTTCGCGTGCGCGTTCGCGTTCCCGTTCGCGTTCCCGTTCCCGTTCGCGTGCGCGTTCGCGTGCGCGTTCGCGTTCGCGTGCGCGTTCGCGTTCGCGTTCGCGTGCGCGTTCGCGTTCGCGTTCGCGTGCGCGTTCGCGTGCGCGTGCGCGTTCGCGTGCGCGTTCGCGTTCGCGTTCGCGTGCGCGTTCGCGTGCGCGTTCGCGTTCGCGTGCGCGTTCGCGTGCGCGTGCGCGTTCGCGTGCGCGTGCGCGTGCGCGTGCGCGTTCGCATTCGCATTCGCATTCTCGCGTGCGCGTTCGCGTTCGCGTGCGCGTGCGCGTGCGCGTTCGCGTGCGCGTTCGCGTGCGCGTTCGCGTGCGCGTTCGCGTGCGCGTTCGCGTGCGCGTTCGCGTGCGCGTTCGCGTGCGCGTGCGCGTGCGCGTGCGCGTTCGCGTGCGCGTTCGCGTGCGCGTTCGCGTTCGCGTGCGCGTTCGCGTGCGCGTGCGCGTGCGCGTGCGCGTGCGCGTGCGCGTGCGCGTGCGCGTGCGCGTTGGCGTTCGCGTTCGCGTGCGCGTGCGCGTTCGCGTGCGCGTGCGCGTGCGCGTGCGCGTGAGCGTGCGCGTTCGCGTTCGCGTTCGCGTTCGCGTGTGCATTCGCGTTCGCGTGCGCGTTCGCGTGCGCGTTCGCGTTCGCGTTCGCGTTCGCGTTCGCGTTCGCGTGCGCGTTCGCGTGCGCGTTCGCGTGCGCGTTCGCGTGCGCGTTCGCGTGCGCGTTCGCGTGCGCGTTCGCGTGCGCGTGCGCGTTCGCGTGCGCGTGCGCGTTCGCGTGCGCGTTCGCGTGCGCGTTCGCGTGCGCGTTCGCGTGCGCGTGCGCGTTCGCGTGCGCGTTCGCGTGCGCGGTCGCGTGCGCGTGCGCGTTCGCGTGCGCGTGCGCGTTCGCGTGCGCGTTCGCGTGCGCGTTCGCGTGCGCGTTCGCGTGCGCGTTCGCGTGCGCGTTCGCGTGCGCGTTCGCGTGCGCGTTCGCGTGCGCGTTCGCGTGCGCGTTCGCGTGCGCGTTCGCGTGCGCGTTCGCGTGCGCGTTCGCGTGCGCGTTCGCGTGCGCGTGCGCGTTCGCGTGCGCGTTCGCGTGCGCGTTCGCGTGCGCGTTCGCGTGCGCGTTCGCGTTCGCGTGCGCGTTCGCGTGCGCGTTCGCGTGCGCGTGCGCGTTCGCGTGCGCGTTCGCGTGCGCGTTCGCGTGCGCGTGCGCGTTCGCGTGCGCGTTCGCGTGCGCGTGCGCGTTCGCGTGCGCGTTCGCGTGCGCGTTCGCGTGCGCGTTCGCGTGCGCGTTCGCGTGCGCGTTCGCGTGCGCGTTCGCGTGCGCGTTCGCGTGCGCGTTCGCGTGCGCGTTCGCGTGCGCGTTCGCGTGCGCGTTCGCGTGCGCGTTCGCGTGCGCGTTCGCGTGCGCGTTCGCGTGCGCGTTCGCGTGCGCGTTCGCGTGCGCGTTCGCGTGCGCGTTCGCGTGCGCGTTCGCGTGCGCGTGCGCGTTCGCGTGCGCGTTCGCGTGCGCGTTCGCGTGCGCGTTCGCGTGCGCGTTCGCGTGCGCGTTCGCGTGCGCGTTCGCGTGCGCGTTCGCGTGCGCGTTCGCGTGCGCGTTCGCGTGCGCGTTCGCGTGCGCGTTCGCGTGCGCGTTCGCGTGCGCGTTCGCGTGCGCGTTCTTGCGTGTATTTATCGTTTTACAACACTTGTCTTCTACCGGTGAAAGTAGAGTTTTTGGGAACTGGGATGCCAACAAAAGCAAGTTATTTCATCCTACATTGCTGTTGTTCACATGTGTTTATGTGTATGAGCAGCCTTCGCGCATTAATTTGTGCGTGGCTGAATGTTTTCTAGCCAAGTTGAGATGGTGCTTGATGGAACAGGTCTGCCAGGGAAGAAAAGTGTAGAGCGCTTTGGCATTCCAAAGAACTGTACATAATACGCTATAATTTATAAGAACTTACCTAGGTTGCCTATCGGACTGGGATGTGTTGACATTTTTCGCGGTGCCGTTTACAGTTTCTCGCTCGTCAGATTTTAATATCGGGAGACATGACGGCGCCGCTGCGGTGGAGCTGATGCATTTAATGCATGTTCGTGGCGACCACCAAAACACCCAAATGTCCTGGTCGGGATGTGTATGCGGTGAGTGCTCTTCAGCTTCAAACCGTGATTGGGATACGTTATTCTGATGAAAACATTTGGAGCTGAACTTGCTCATCTGTCGCCGAACTAATCGACCTGGTGTTTTTTTCGGACTTCGTGGTGTTGAGTATAACGACTGGATGAGGATCCCCTGTGAGCTATCAGTCTGCCAAGTTAATTCATATACACATCTCAACGGGCAGAATGTTTGCAAGACTCAGTGTAGATTACAGGAAGAATACATTCTATATATGGCTGAATGCTTCCCAGCGCAGTTGAAAGATCATTACTTGAACATATCTGCCATGGACGTAAAATGTGAAGCGCATTTGCAGTCATGAGGACTGGATACTGCGCTATGAAAGAACTTACCTTTACCTTTACATGCGTGTGTTCAAGAGATTGCGCGTGTTTGTGCAATGTACATGCTCGAATGTGTGTATTAAAATGTTGTATAAATGCGAGATGAGACTCCATTTCATTTCCGTACATACGTCTTTTTAACGTTACTTCATAACCAACAAATATTTTCAGAACGTTTCCTGAAATTATCGCAGCATCTATTTTATGAACTGAGATAAGTGTCCAGGAAAATTCGTTAAATTAGCATACTGACATCCCATCACTTCTGCTAGAACCTGGGAGTGACTGATTTCATTATCAGTTAAGACATTTGACTTTGGATTTATGCATGTCTACGTCAACTTGTTGGAATATGAGTTATGGGGTTTCAAATGGTATTACATGTTTTGGTGTGTGTGTGTGTGTGTGTGTGTGCGCGCGCGCGCGCGTGCGTGTGTGTGCGCGCGTGCGTGCTGCGTGCGTCTGTTTGTGTCTTTATATTGTCATTGTTAAGTAACAATGGACCGGTAGAACAATATGTTTAGTGATACTACAAAACGCAATTGTAATTATGGCGAATAACAGCACCATTTATTTTCCATTAGTGAATGTTCGCCAAGAGTAAAGGCATAACTTAGGGCTAAGTCAACACACTTTTTTGTATACAAAATATCAGAGTTTGCTGTCACACGTTATCGTAAAGCCTCTTTGGTTTTAAACATCACTTCTAAGGAAAGGGACCCATAGGTGGCCAGTATTAATTACTGGCAGGCCTATGGTTTGTGGTCGCAATGAATATCAAGAAGGTAACAGCTGGCGTTCAGTTGCCTGTTCACAGCAACAGCTGTACTAGCTAGCAAAATCAAAAATTTCAGTAGCAAAATATTGTGTTAAAACGGTGCTATTTGTGATACGGCAAAATATTCCACTTCGTATATACCAATATGATAGCGCACATTTGAACACATTTGGGCACACCTCAACATCCTCGCTGCGCTAATACTCCCTGGCTGATCGTCTCTGCAAACAGTGGCCCAGGAGTGAGCGGAGTCGAGCTATACAATTATAGCTTTTAACTTCGCCAGTCGCTACGCGAGGATAGGCTTGGCTGTTTCAAGATTAGCGTCGCTGCCCAATTTCTGAGCCCGGTAAATAAACTTGCACTTGCCTTGGCCTTATCCCTTCCACATCGACTTCCTTCATGCACGTCAAATTCATTTTTATTCAGCAGCAAACAATGTTCTTCCATTTTTCTCTTATATTTCTACTGCGAAGCGCATCTCCTGCCAATACCAACAATAATCTTCAAAATATTGAAGTTTTTGGTTAAAATGGGAGAAGAAATACATCCGTCGCGCCGATCAATTACAACATTCTCCTCACATACACGAACCGCTGATTTACATACGGAACAAAAACACGAAACATGGAGCGTTCATGTATGTACGGAAATAGTGCGCAGTGAAACGTTTTTATATGCATCTTTATGCACAGCCAATGTCACATTTATAACCGATCAATAATGAACTGTCCACGTACCCAAGGCCAACGTGTCGTCTGCCTAGCATTGACGCCGTCGCCATTGACAGTGACAGAGCTCATGGAATGTGGATTACTCGTAAGTTATAACTTGAACCAAGCCCGGGATACAGGTACCATATTAAATATAACAAATGTTGTCATGTATGAGACGAGTGCGTATTGGAGATGTGTTGCTGAACGGCGTTGCAAATGCGGCAAAAAATTAAATTTCCCCATCTAAAGTCTAAACTGATGTATCCAGGTTGCAAACGGCACGCCGACATCAACTTGATGATGATCAAGCGATCAAAAAATGGCTGCCTAACACGTGCTTTTCGTCATTATATTCTGTTGGAATTCTGGTTTCAGAAGATTGTCTTAATTACGGAAACCTAAGGGAAAGTCGCTAAAGTATCACATGTATTTGCTCTAGGACATGTCATATAGCAGTAGTGAATTACTTCGTAAACATATTAACCGTTATCTACTATCTAGTCAACGTTGACATGATTATTTATGTATAATTACCATTGCCATTGGCATTGACATTATGACATTGACCATTGTTGGACAAAATTGTCAAAAAGGCCAAGCTTGGCGGGGATCCCGCTCACACTTGCTTGTGACGTAAACAAACCGCGATGTACTGGATACATCAAAACACAACTCTAACCTCTGTCCTCTCGATATACGCAGCCACATCGCTGTAGCGGCCTAGTCCTAGAGCAAGACCAGCAGACGCTGTCACAGATCTCAGAGTCACTCTCGTCTCGCAGCTTCCCAGGGCCGGGCACACCTACTGCCGTGGACCGTGTCCATGGTTAAAACTAGGCTACACCTAGGCTAAGACAGTCAACTGCATGTGGTGTTTAATTGTCATTGTTGTATTTCACAATGTCAGTGGCTTCGTTCAATCACTACCAGGATGTAAATAGTGGTAGGTCAGGCTGTTTGAATTAATTGCAGCATGGCTGAATACTTCCAAGTGCTTGATGAATCGAGATTGGTGTTTCAGTGAACAAGTTTGTGAGGAGCTGAAACAATGGGACAGTGCTATAAAAATCGTAAGAACACACCTAAAACTGTAATGATAAGATTTGGTCTACTTACAAAAATTGCAAACTAATATTTGTTTGTATTACGCAGTTGTAACTGTTTTATCACAGCACTACATACAGTGGTACCTGTCTTTTAGGGACACCTGTGGGACCGAGCAAAAGTGTCCGTACATCGCAGGTGTCCTCATCAATACAATACAATACAATACAATACAATACAATACAATACAATACAATACAATACAATACAATACAATACAATACAATACAATACAATAAAACTTTATTGTCCCGAACCAGGAAATTCATTTTGCAGCGTTCGTCGTCATAAAAATATAAAATACAGAGTAGAGAAATAAAAAAAAAGAGGGATAAGAATTACAGACAATTTTTTGGGAACATATTTACAATCTTTATTAACCTCCACCACACCAATACCCACAACATATATACATACATTGTACTGAAAAATCAAGAAGTCGGTAAACTATGTCCTTGGCCACAATGTCTCCACATCTCACTTCGCAGTGAAAAAGTCTATGATTGACTTCTGCTTTGCGAAGGTTGCCTGCTTAATGCAGTGTTCTTGGACAAGACCCTGCACTGTCGTGACGGTGTCCAGCATGGCTGCATTTCCAGTGTGTGTTGCATAGTCCACAACTCAACACTTGTCTCTTCCCTTCGCTTGCCATCACTAGATACGCGTGCTTTTCGAACAAAATGTAAAACGGAATGTAAAAACAGCTGTGGGTTGAACTCGCTCGGGTTGCTCGCGGTCTCTTGTGATTCGACAAAAACAACACTCCCAGCATGCACTGTGCAGTGCAAGATGTCTTTACAAAATGTGCGACGCCATCTTTAAAAATAATATCGTTTACAACAATAAAATTTTGTTTATTTTGAAGAAAAAAAACCAAATCGGTATGACTGTCCGCTTTATCAGTGGAATAATAATAAAATAAAATTGTCCGCGGCCGCGTTCAGTAGGTGTCCGCTGATCTAAGGGACATATCCGTTGAAAATCAATCGGGACCTCGGAAAAGTGTTCGTACATCATAGGTGGCCGCTCATCTCGGGGGCCGCTGAAGACAGGTACCACTGTACCTCCAAAACAACAACCATGCCTCAATTGAACTATGTATTCAGGAATTTAATCCTGTAATCTTAAAAATAAACAATAATGCAAAAGATTGATGATGGTTCCAACACAACAGTTTGCAGAAGGTATTTCTTTTTCTCTTATCAGACCAAAGGTGTATCAGTCATGATAAACTGCTCGGTCTGGTTATGCAGCTGACTCCTTCTCATGAACTCTGAACATTGCTTAGAACTTGTCCATGACAGTCTGAAATTATAACTAACACCCATTTAGCACTTACCACTAGTTAACAATTTAAGCAGAGCAGTTAAAGGAAATAAAAACACCTATTGCTTGTATCAATATTTTAATACATGCTGCTGTATAGCTCCATGTCCACACAGCAATAAACAATTAAAAAATCAATGAATTTGAAATTCCACATTTCGTGCTATGCCAGTGGACTTTTTATGCATATTTTTTGTACCGCTTTCTGGATGCCCAGTTGTGACGGCAGAGAACACATATTGGCATTAGACTGACCCTTTTGTTGCATTCGTATTTACATAGGATAATAAGTTTTGGGGCGAAATGAACATCAAAGTGAATTATTGTTCGATATTCCAATGTACTAGAAACACTGGTCATGACATCGTAGGGAACACGTAGCCTTATCTAGATATATGTCCACCTGTCATTTAGAAAGGCTGATATCAGTTTGAGCAGGCAGGAATATGAGCTGAAAGAGGCTGCCTAATCCTCTGACATGGTCATCATAAAACAACAGGGCCACTGGGATGTAAAGGGAAACAAAAGTCAATGCTTTGGTGATATGGGCCTGGTAGAGTTAAAAAAGTAACAACTTCCAACAGCAATCATATTTTTAATATCATCGGTTTACCAGAAAAACAATTTTGACACATGGCCATCAAAAATCTATCGACTACACCATTTTATCAATGTCAGAATGGCGTAGTGTACAGTCGACTTGGTCGGCATGAACTGTGCATACTATCGTTTACTTTCTGGATTAACTATGGAAACGACCACCAACAGCCGCCAAACTTCTCACATAACTTACATACATAAACGTATTCCTCTAACAAAGAAAATTCATAAAACAAACGCGCAGATCTCAACGGCAACTCAACCTCTTTGGCGACACGCCGGTTATTGTAAAATCGCTATACAAGTTACCTTTAATACATAAAATACCGTTAGGCGGCAGGTTTGTGCATGCATGCGAATATGTACACTTTGCTTAAGTACTGCATTTGCATGTGCAAAATAGTTTAATTAATTTACGTAATATAATAATAATTCATTATTATCGATAATATGATCTTCAGAAAATTATAAGTTTTATTATAATGTAATTAATTTTTTTAAATTTCATATAGGGGTCATTCCGTGTGAACGCAACCAATGAGGTTGCTGTCATCTCTTAGATTTTTGATTAGATCAGTAAGGTGAGAGCCTTTGGTGAGATTAGTAAGAATCCAAAATTTGAGCGTTCTAGCTTAACTAGTTTTCAAGTTACGGCAGGTTGAAATTAGGTGTTAGTTCATTTCTATAACTCAAATAACTATTAAGTCTCAATATCCTTCCGAGCTTCCTTCACAACAAAAATGGCATACGTCTGGGTGCCCCAACTTTTAAAATAAATTGCTTGTATATACGAAAGGGTTTTCAGACATTGATTGCAAGCTAAATATAGATGGTTAAATGAACTGTTGTGTCTATTTTACATATATGCATAACACTGCATATTATCAGAGCAAATATGGCATGCCTGACTGTCTTAATTATGAATCTACACATACCCAAATATCATATATTTTATATTTCATTAAAATTAGCAAACGTCCTACCATAAAAGGTCAATGTGGATTAGAAGGTATTGTTATCAAATTTTTACTAGGCATAAACCAGTTCAAAGATAAATTAACCAGTAACTCTCAATATCCTTCCATGCTTCCTTGTCAAGAAGAATGGGAACCCATTGATACAACTTTTTAAATAAATTGCTTGTGATATACGAGAGGGTTTTCAGACATTGATTGCAAGCTAAATATGAATGGTTAAATGAAATGTTGTGTGTATTTGATATATATGCATATCATTGTGTATTATCAGAGTAATATGACTTGTTTGACTATCTTAATTATGAATCTACACATACCCAAATGTCCTACATTTTATATTTCTTTAAAATTAGGAAACTTCCAACCCTAAAAGGTCGATGTGGATTAGAAGGTATTGTTATCATTATGAGTACAACTATATCAGTGGGAAAGCAGTTGTACTGTGGTGCCATCTTGTGAGAGAAATATATTAAATATATTGAAGGTGATTTAAACCAACACTAAAACCATAATGTTTCTGGGGAGTAGGCCAACTTTTGAGATCAACCCTAAGTTGGTTTGTCATTTGTCAAAAAGCACATTTGTGCACGATCAATAATATTATGTTTGTGTTGTTTCAGCACAATGTGTCACCAGTGACATGGTGACATTGTGACAACATGACTGTGGATGACTTTATTCTAACGGTCTTCGCCACACTGACAACATGACAGAACACAGAATCACCCATCCATGCAATGTCATTTTTTCCAAGCAGCCAAGATAAATATGGACTGGTGGTTGGATAAATCCTTATGACGGCACAAGACAGCGAAAATTGTCAACATCTGGTTTTAATGGTGACCTCAGTTTTACCTTTGTGTGTACTCTTGTGTGTTTAGACCATACCGAAGTTCTAATGCAATTACATATGCACTGCAAATAAGGCTCATATTGTTATCCACTGTCTGTGGACTTGCTGGAACATAGAGGGAACCAAATCAAGACTTTAGAGACCTGTATCTTCAAATTGCAGACACAATAATGAGCCAACTCAATACAGTAGCAGACGTGCAATGTCGCTTGATTCCAAGATATTTTACTGCAGTTCGGTTACTTTTTGGATAAAACACAAATCACTATTCTGGACTTCATGTTTAAAAACTCGATTTTCACAACGTACTGGCAGATGGAGATTACAATATACTCACCAGGTGGCGTGGCAGATCCACAGTTCGTGACCTTTAACATGACCTGTTTTCTTGGTCCTTGGAAATATCCATGCGATATTCATCTCTCCTCGTGACAATTTGTTGGATAACATGAACGACGGACATGTGACCCCTTACGGCAGTCGCTGAAACAAGAGGCTTTCTATCAACACAGAGGTGGCCACTGAGCTATTTTGCCCGCAGCTGCAGTGCCACCTTTCCCAGAAATCCTGAGCAGCAGATCGACAGAACAAAGTGACAGTCCGACTGTAGTGTGTATTGAGAGTTACTTACAAGTGGGTCTATGGATGGTACAAGGCTGGTTACTTCAAAGTGGACATATGGATGGTACCAGGCTGATTACTTCAAAGTGGACATATGGATGGTACCAGGCTGGTTACTTCAAAGTGGACATATGGATGGTACCAGGCTGGTTACTTCAAAGTGGACATATGGATGGTACCAGGCTGGTTACTTCAAAGTGGACATATGGATGGTACCAGGCTGGTTACTTCAAAGTGGACATATGGATGGCACCAGGCTGACTACTTCAAAGTGGACATATGGATGGTACCAGGCTGGTTACTTCAAAGTGGACATATGGATGGTACCAGGCTGATTAGTTCAAAGTGGACATATGGATGGTACCAGGCTGGTTACTTCAAAGTGGACACATGGATGGTACCAGGCTGGTTACTTCAAAGTGGACATATGGATGGTACCAGGCTGATTACTTCAAAGCGGACATATGGATGGTACCAGGCTGGTTACTTCAAAGTGGACATATGGATGGTACCAGGCTGGTTACTTCAAAGTGGACATATGGATGGTACCAGGCTGGTTACTTCAAAGTGGACATATGGATGGTACAAGGCTGGTTACTTCAAAGTGGACATATGGATGGTACCAGGCTGATTACTTCAAAGTGGACATATGGATGGTACCAGGCTGGTTACTTCAAAGTGGACATATGGATGGTACCAGGCTGGTTACTTCAAAGTGGACATATGGATGGTAACCAGGCTGATTACTTCAAAGTGGACATATGGATGGTAACCAGGCTGATTACTTCAAAGTGGACATATGGATGGTAACCAGGCTGATTACTTCAAAGTGGACATATGGATGGTAACCAGGCTGATTACTTCAAAGTGGACATATGGATGGTAACCAGGCTGATTACTTCAAAGTGGACATATGGATGGTACCAGGCTGGTTACTTCAAAGTGGACATATGGATGGTACCAGGCTGGTTACTTCAAAGTGGACATATGGATGGTAACCAGGCTGATTACTTCAAAGTGGACATATGGATGGTACCAGGCTGGTTACTTCAAAGTGGACATATGGATGGTAACCAGGCTGGTTACTTCAAAGTGGACATATGGATGGTACCAGGCTGGTTACTTCAAAGTGGACATATGGATGGTAACCAGGCTGATTACTTCAAAGTGGACATATGGATGGTACCAGGCTGGTTACTTCAAAGTGGACATATGGATGGTAACCAGGCTGATTACTTCAAAGTGGACATATGGATGGTAACCAGGCTGATTACTTCAAAGTGGACATATGGATGGTACCAGGCTGGTGTGATGGAAGACAACAGGTAGGGAAGCCTTCTTTCTAATTTTCTTCTTGTACGTACCACATTGGAAACATGGAATCAAGTATTTGTAGTTTAATACCATTTTACTTTTAGGTGCTTGTACATGATCAGAATGGCGGATCAAATTATTGTACTTTCATTTAATAGGATTTTTCAGTACTTGAACTTGAATTTGTACTTAGGTTTTTGTACTTGTACTTAGTCAGTTGTGCTTGTGAAACTGTAAAGTACATTCCAAGTACCTACCTTGAGTCTTTAAAATACTAAATAATACAAGTTTCTGCACTGACTTACGAGTGACGCTGCTTTGTACAACAAGGGCATCCTGATACGTAAATAATTTAATGCGGGAGAACACTCCCAGATAAATTTGATACAGACATGTGGCATGTTTGTTGATAACACAAGTCAGTTATATGTTCGTATTTAAGTGTCAATACGAACTATAAAAAATGAATATAATCATTATTGTCCATGTAGGTGCATGTTTAAAATCCTATGAGTACTTGTTTTGTAATTTCTGACGATGGATAACGATTGTGTTCAATTAAAGCTACACTGCGTGTCCAGCGTCATAAACATATGCATACCAATTTTGTAGGTCACAGTTTACCTACTGTCGATTGCCAGACGCCTGTGACAGTTGGCATTGATAAAGATAAATGGTCGTGGTTACTGGTTATGCACATACAATCGTTCCACATGCTTTTCTGAGATAACTGCACTAATTGAAAATAGGCTGTTCCAAAAAACAATGGTGTGCAAAAACGATCACCATTATTGTAACAACAACGATACACAATGTTTCCAAGTCAAATTGAATCGTATAACTCTTGATATTCAGTTTATATTTAACTAATTACTCAAATTGTACGTACTGTTGTAATTTGTCGTTAATGACGCTGGATATGCGATGAAAATCACGTCTGACTTTGAGTGACTGTCATAACAAAAGTAACACATATTTCACTGAAGGGCAATTCCAGGTGCATTGCAGGCCAGCACAAATGATGCTGCATCATTCACGATGACCTTCCTGGTCTTCACAGCTGTCCACACATGACGTTTGACAGATCCCCCAATGCCATCAACAGGACCCTTTCCATGAGAAGTTGCAAAAAAAGTTCCACAGAATCTTGATCCCGTGCTTCTCGAGTGCATGGAGTGACGTTGCAATGTAGTGGTTTTTGAATTGTGAAGACGGTCCATCGGACCAGATTGAGACACTCTTAACTGTTGCTGGGATGTCATCAAGCAGCCGGCTGACATACACCATAAGTGTCTCCTTAGAATATGTCAGGTTATCTGATGCAACAATCTTTGAGTGCAGTTCGCCAGAGTGCCAAAATGCAGCAGTGAACAAACTGACTTGGTGCTGTTTCCATCTATTACTGATGTGTGCAATTAGTTTTTGTTTTTTGTTAATTTATTTAGTCTGATTATATAATGTCATTGTAAAGCATTTGGTGGGATTGAATTTCATAAGCCAAGTGTTTTGCCATTCTTCGAGTTTGAGGAGAGAAGTGTCATTGTCTGATTTAACTGGTAGATGTAGTAGGCAGTCATCTGCAAAAAGGCGAACATTTGAAGTGAGATTATTGGGTAGGTCATTTATGTATAGTAGGAAAAAGAGGGGCCCCAGTACGGTTCCCTGTGGTACCCCTGAGGTGACTTGAATGGGTGTGGATGCTGATCCATTTATTACAACCTGTTGGGTTCTTTCTGCAAGGAAGCTTTCTATCCATGATGATATTGGGCCTGTGATGCCATAGTATTTTAGCTTATGAATTAGTCTTTTATGTGGAACTTTATCGAATGCTTTAGTGAAGTCTAGAATGGCCATGTCTACAGTTTTCTTTTCGTCAAGGGATTTGCTTATGTCATGGATAGTTTGAATTAGTTGAGTTTCTGTTGATCTTTTTGCACGAAACCCATGTTGGTGGTCAGTTAGGATGTGATGTTGTTCAAGGTGTTTCATGATGTGGCTATAGATTATGTGTTCAAGAAGTTTAGAAATCACAGGTGTTAAGGATATTGGTCTGTAGTTAGAGAATGTTGGGCAGAGAATGTTGTTCTTCTCAAGGTGACTACACCACCATGTAAATAGTTATTCAAAATATTACATTCTCTAGTTCCTACATACAAGTTAGTAGTGCTCAGTCAATCGCGTTACAAGAAAAAAACATTGCTGTTTTTGCTTCAACTTTGCCAGTAAATTCTTCTAAAGATATTGAGCCTACCATAAAAGTACCTATTTGTTAATACATTATTTAGATGTGAGCTTTGGAATAATAACAAATTTAAATTAATTTCAATAAAAAACCTAGTTTAGTAACCAGAGACAAATCAGATAAAAAAATTGTTACTCACGTTACGTCACTCACATTACAACCTCACTACAACATTACATGTGTCAATTCAACCTGCTTAGGGTGATATTTTATGTAATAATAATAATACACTTTATTTAGACACTAAAATCCAAAGTACAAACTCTGTTCGGTAGTGTTGACAACATTAAAACATCCTAAGAAATAAATAAAATAAAAGTACAAGTAAAACATATGAGAACGTTTGTCTAAATCAGTGTTGTAGAGAACTACAAGAGAAATTAAAATTAAACAGAGATGGCATTGTTGTTGTCTATATCATATGTCAATGTAGTCAAGAAAATATACATACATATATATGTGTGTATAAAGTAGCAGAATAAATAAATATATAATAATATACATAGTACTTAATTTTTAACAAATGACTACAGCAATGTAATAGTTGTGTCAATTGTAATTATTAAAAACTCAAATATATGTTAATTTGTAAACTATTAATTAATAAATAATTAAAATGACATGCTGGTTGAGCTAATTAAGAGTAAATAAGTAATAAATAAAGTAGCAGAATAAATAAATATATAATAATATACATAGTACTTAATTATTAACAAATGACTACAGCAATATAATAGTTGTGTCAATTGTAATTATAAAAAAACAAAAACTCAAATATATGTTAATTTGTAAACTATTAATTAATAAATAATTAAAATGACATGCTGGTTGAGCTAATTAAGAGTAAATAAGTAAATAAATAAAAATATAAAAGGATGAAAGGTGTAGAAAAACTAGACATTAAAAGCAATCTTGAAATAATAAGTCTTAAGGTGTGTTTTAAACTTGTTCATGCAGACTGTAGAACGCAAGTCCTCAGGTAGTGCGTTCCAAAGAGTTGGTCCTGCACGAGAGAATGAGCGGTGTCCATAACGTTCGAGGTTGTGCCGAGGAACCACTAGCAACGCGCGGTCTGCAGTTCGCAGGGCGCGACACGGCACGTACGGTGTGATCAGCGAGGCAATGTACGCTGGCGTCCGCTCGTGTAGGGCGCGAAACACAATGACGAGTATCTTATCCTCGATGCGATACTTCACGGGCAACCAGTGCAGTTGTTTCAATGCGGCCGTCATGCTTCGCCGGTCACCGCGCCTGAGCCGCAGCAGTACTCTGGCCGCCGAGCGCTGCACCAACTCAAGGCGGTGCAAGAGGCGGTCGGAGATGCCATACAGGACTGCGTTTCCGTAGTCTAGCCGTGATGTGACGAGGGCGTGGACGAGAGTCTTGCATGCTCCAGTTGTCAGACTTGTTCGTATTTTGGCAATACAAAATAAATTTGAGTATGCAGCACGGCAGACGTTCGATACTTGCGCTGACATGTCAAGTCGGCTGTCAAGTAAAACGCCTATATCACGAACAGTTAGCGACAGTGATATAGATGACCCGCATACACAGATGGTGGACAACGAGGAAGGCGAATGGACAGCGGAGGAACGAAAAACGATTGCTTCAGTCTTCGCCTCGTTTAGAAGAAGGTGGTTGTAATCCAGCCACTGTCTGATATCACTCACGCATTCCTCGATTTTTCGTTGTGCATCAGCGTGACTCGATGGCAGGCACACAGCGTACAATTGAGTGTCGTCTGCGTATATATGATAGCGGATCTGGTGGCGATCGAAGATGTCCGTAATAGGTAAAAGGTAAATGTTAAATAGTAGTGGACCAAGGACCGAGCCCTGTGGAACACCATGTTGAGTAATCACCGGAGCAGATGTAACTTCGCGTATCTTTACTGCGTTCGTGCCACCTACTAAGTATGAACTAAACCAAGCCAGCACTGTCTGGTTTAGTCCGATAGCACGAAGACGATGCGGGAGAGTGCTGTGGTCCAGCGTGTCAAACGCTGCGCTGAGATCTAATAGCACAAGCAGTACGCCACGCCGTGAATCCACTGCCTGTATCAGGTCTTCATGTATTCGCACTAGCGCTGTTTCTGTGCTGTGTTTGGGCCGGTACGCGCTCTGAAATGGGTCGTTGAAGCCGTTTGTGTCAAGGTAGTGGCGAAGTTCACTGGCAACGTACCGCTCTAGTGTTTTCGATAGAAAACTTAAGTTCGATATCGGACGGTTGTTTGTCAGACAGTTAACGTCGAGACCGCGTTTCTTCAGGATCGGTGTTACAATTGCGTGCTTCATGGCCGCAGGTACGATACCGGATTCTAGTGACGAGTTAACGATGACAGTATAAACCGGTACTAGTATGTCAATGTTTTCTTTGAGCAGGCTCGTTGGCATCGGGTCGAGGGTGCAGGATTTCGCAGACGACTGCAAAATGATCCGTCTGATGTCTGCAGTCGTTGCTGGCGTAAATTCGCAGAGTTGCGCAGGTTGGTAATCATCATAAGGCTGCCGATCAAAAGTGGTGGTCGTCACAGCACGCGAGTCAATTGAATGACGTATGTCAGTGATTTTCTCGACGAAAAACTGTTGAAATGTCCCAGCAAGAGCTACGTCATTAGATGTCTCAGGTAACTGAGCTGGTACAGATCGGCCCAGCAGTGCATTCGTGACGCCGAACATTTTTTTCATATTGTGTCCAGCCTCACTTATAACTGCACAGAAGTGACTGGCCTTCGTAGCAGCGAGATGGCGGTGATATTTGTCTCGAAGCGTCGTATAGATCTGTCTGTGGTCAGTGAGTCTTGTCTTTCGCCATCGGCGTTCGGCGCGACGGAGGTCACGTTTCGCACAGAACAATTCTTCCGTGTGCCACGGGGTCTTTGGACGATCAGCGATGACAGCGATGACTACCGGCGCATGCTTGTTGACGATGGCCTCGATAGCGGTGTTGTAGTTGTCGATGGACTCAACGGTGGTTCCGGAGGTCATGGCGAATGCGTCACGGATGTCAGCAGTGAAAGCCCGCTTGTCAATCGACGCGAACTTTCGATAACGCACTCGCCGTTTCAGACGTTCAGGCTTTTCAACGTTAAGGTCACACTCGAGCGCATAATGATCTGTGAGCAGAGTAGTCGGGCTTACAGGTGTTGCCAGTAGACTAGATGTTTTAGCAGTTATGATCAAGTCTAGTGTGTTACCACGTTCGTGAATAGCACCACTGACATGTTGTACAAAACCGGATGTGTCGAGCAAATCTGCTAGGTTAATCGCGTCAGTGCAGGTTGAATCTTTATATCTAGTGTTGAAGTCACCACATACGATCGTTTCTGTGGGGTGAGCAGCAGCGATTAACAATACCTTAGAGACATCATCCAGGAAGGTCTTAAAACATGAACTTGGCGGTCTATACATTACAATAACACGGGTTTTGCAGTCGATGCGGGCATTACGTAGAGTAACGGAAAGCGTTTCGGATGCGCACGTGTCAACACTAACACGTGACACGAGCTGGAATGCTTTACGAAAAAGTACTCCAACGCCTCCTCACCGTAGTTATGTTAGTTTGATTTTTAGACATCTGCAGTGTAAAGAAGCATCCAACAATACTTAACAGTAAACACAATCTATTTAATTAAACCTTCCCGTAGTACAGGTAAGACATAGAAAATTAATGTCAGAACTGAAACTTGTGAACTGGGGCAGCATGGAGAGTCTGTGTCTGGTGAGGTCTGCCGTTGTGCCAATCTTCTCATCCTGAATAACATTTTCTTACTTTGAGGTGAACCCCACATATGTTACATGTGCCGACCCAGCAGTCCTCAGAGGCCGTGTCACAGAGGGAAGCTTGTTGCTGAGGACAACACGTTGTGACCTCATTTCTGCAAATTTGCTTTTGCCCACTTTGGTGTTAGGATATTCATCCTGGACCATGCCATCGGTTACTTTTATTGATGATGTCAGATGTCGAGTTTGCAACTTTGTTTTCATCCCATCATCCATTCGTACACTGGTGGCATCTTTCCTCCCTGGAGCTTGTCGGCTTATATCGTCGCGTTGATAAAATTCTGTCACTCTATTGAGAGTTTCGCCACTCGGATCTGATGACATGTTGAAGGTACTGCTTGACGATGGACATGGGATTTCATCACATTCAGTGGCATACAACCTTCTATAGATAGCCTTTCTGTGGTGAGGAGTTATCACATTCAGTGGCGTACAACCTTCTATAGATAGACTTTCTGTGGTGAGGAGTTATCACATTCAGTGGCGTACAACCTTCTATAGATAGCCTTTCTGTGGTGAGGAGTTATCACATTCAGTGGCGTACAACCTTCTATAGATAGACTTTCTGTGGTGAGGAGTTGGCGGTATAGCTCTCCTAGCTTAGCAGCGGCTTTAGCAAAGCTAATGGCAGTGTTAAATGGTACATGTCTTAGTTAAGATAACTCAACAATAATTTTCCCCTCACACAGATAATAAATAATATTGGTGCATGTTAACTTGTAAATTGTTTATAAAGTGATTCACTAGAGTGCTTTTGTGAATAATAAAAAAAATCCAAAATTAATTAATATTAATTTTTATTTTGTATAGCATGAAATTCATGCAGACATGGACCTTTCTGTAGCTAACTACTATTATGAAGAAATCAGCCTCAGCAACCTATTAAGTTAGTAATAATGTCAACTTGTATTAGTAATTCAAACTAAGCATCACTCAGATCAACCCAACCTCCAGTAGACATATTAAAACTGAACTCCTATCCTGTCAAACAATACTGTTACATCTAACATGTGCATGTTGGAAACATTTCATAAACAGTAATTAATGTTTATATGCATGAACATACATATTCATTAACTAAGTATATTAAAATCACATATATCTCACCTTATTGAATAACTGGTAATGTTCAGACAAATTTAGATGGATGTAGATGATGCAAATAGGGATGGGAATATACATTTTTTTTTTTTCGGTTCGATTTTCGATATTTAGCCCACGGTTGATATATTCACGATACTTCCACAACCACGCCACCTATCACACAACATTTTTAATGTTTATTTTTTATTGAACAAATTCATCACCATCAATCATCGCTGTTATAACATTTTTTATTATTTTGCATAATATATAATAGAAATCAACAACATTCAGTAATAGTACTGAAATGTGAGTCGCAAAACACTGTTTTAGTAATTGTGAAATATAATATAATTCTCCGTTTGACATTCTGTTGCACGAGATAACGGATGCTCCCCCTAAAATACAACGTTTCTTGCCCGACTGACAAGAGCCTAGCTATTACCAGTCCTCCATGTCAATTTTATTTTTAATTTCGTCCCTCACGTCATCTATTCTCTCTGGATATGTACTTTCGCAATTACTAAGTTTATTAACAAGATCCTGCGTAATCAAATACAATACCGGTACATATCAACACAGGTTGTGATGCTGAGCGATATCGATGGTGACTGTCAACTCAAACTGGCTTGCCTTTTTAGTGACACTGTCAGACTTATATTTATTATAATCTTACAAGTTAGAGAATCCGTGTCGAGTCAACGTTCACAAGAGTGAATTAGCCCCCGACTACTCGCTCTTGTTGCTGACTGCGTTAATGCACTTAATGCGTACCTTCATAGAAGAATCACTGCCTTTGACTTGCAATCTTAGTCATGACGCGCAAAAGCATGTGCGATTTGTTATTGTACCGTAGTAAGCCGATCTCGCATAAAACACGTGACCCAAAAAGCACAGGGCGTCGGCAGCTGCTGATTGTTTCGCCAGTTATACCAGGTGAAACGGCGATTCTCTTTTTACAGTTATAAAATGACAAGTATGCATTTAAAAAATTAACTGACTGCATACTAGTTAAACTATTAACACATTACACATCTGGTAATAAAAGAACCGGTTTGGCGATTAGCAAACGAGTGGATTGAGTACCTTTAACCTCTCCTGGGTACATGTTACCTTGGTATTTGACTACACACCAGTCTCTAACAGAAATTGTTGACACATTGTCATCCCACTCATAGAGTCACCATCTGATGTTAGAGGGAGGTGGACTGTTTTTCCATTTATGTAGGCCACATGGTGCACTCTAGCTATCCCTTGGATTTGACCGGCTTCTTTGAACACCTCTTCTATACCCAATGCTTTATTGATCTCATCAATCTCATATGGTTTTACTTCGACCACTTTAACATGGCTTGTACCAGCTGCTTTTGTGAACGCTTATAGTAATAGTACAGTGAAAGACAGTATCAGTAAGATGTCTTCTTGTTAACCTATGAATCGAGCAGAACTGAAACAGTGGTTCGGTGGATTCGTTTGGACAGTCACAGACACAGCGCGGATCTTAGACGACCCGATTTGATTGACCTAACCATCAAAACGACCACCAACAGCCGCCAAACTTCTCACATATCTTACATACATATGCATACACTATGTTATGTAATAAAATCTCTTGCATTCCTCTAACGAAGAAAATTCACACACAAAAACGCGCAGACCTCGAGTACAACTTGTTCGGCCGCCCAGCGGTACCGTAAAATCGCTTTTAAAAGCTTTACACAAAATACCGCTAGACGCCACGTTTCTGACTGCGAATATTTAATTGTTTTACTTCACACGCGCGAAATAGTTTAATTACTTATAAATAATATAATAATAATAATTAATTATTATCATCACTATGATTTGCAGGAAATTATAAGTTTTATTATTTTTATATTGATATTTTATTTTTATAATTGTTCATATATGTTTCTAGTATATTTATGTTTTTTTTCTTCTGGTGTGTATTTGTTGTTTAGCATTTTAATATATGTAAAACGCCATGAACAAGTTTAAATTGGATGTGGCGCTATATTAAATAAAAAAAATTTTTTTTTTATTATAATATAATATTTTATTTATGTAGCGCCACATCCATAATTGTTTGTGGCGCTTCACAAAATAATGCTATTAAAAATACAATAAAGAGAAAACTACCCACAGATAATATTATTTAAAAATAAATAATGAAAATACATGTTTCTATATCATTAACTAAGCTGACTTATCAGTCATAAACATACAAATTACATAACAACAATTGTAATAAATGAATATAAAAGTATGGTTAATAGTAATAAATAATTAAAGTAGTAAAATAAGTACGACGTAATAATAATTTTCATTCAGCACATACACAACCATTATGCATAAGAACATATTACTGAAGCTATTTGTTCTACTCATGAATGACATTTCCACCATCAGATATGTAATAATTATTATTTTTGAACAAAACACTTTATTAATTATCGGAACAATAAATCACTAAAATGTAAAAAGGAATATGAATATATGGGAAATATTATGGTGGTAGAAAAAGAAGGATTTAAAAACAGTAATATTAACATGTTATTGTTTTAGTTATTATTGTTAAAACATCGCTTATGTAATATAAGCTTGCATGCTCGCAGTACACGCGGGATGTTTATAGAAATATTGATAAAATAAACAATGTGACTTCATTGAAAAACACGTAATTTCCTTTTTCTTTTATAACTAATAGGCAATTTTGGATAATTATGCAGACACATGTATTTTTAATATTTATTTTTAAATATTACCTGTGGGTAGCATTCTTATTATTGCATATACTTTAATAACAGTATGTTGAATAGAAGAGAAGAGAATTGTGGATTTGGCGCTATATAAAATAAACTAATAAAATTATATATTTGTATATTAAATTGTTATTTTTTATTAACTCTATTAGACCCATATCACCAAAGCGTTGCCTTAGTTTGCCGTTTAACATTTTCTGCAGATCATAGTGATGCAGCTAATTATTATTATATTATTTATAATTAATTAAACTAATTCGCGCGTGCGAATGCAGTAAGGTTAATAAATATTCGCGCGCCATCTAGCGGTATTTTGTGTAAAACTAACTTATAATAGCGAGTTTACGGTAGTCGAAGTTGTCGAGTTGCCGTTCGCCAAGATTTGCGTTTCTGTTGTGAATTTTCTTCGTTAGACGAATACAAGTGATTTTTTTGTAATGTAGTGTATGTATATGTATGTAAGAAATGTGGGGAGAAGTTTGGCGGCTGTTGGCAGTCGTTTTCATGGTTAGGTTAGAAAGTAACAGATAATAATATGCATGCACAGTTCACGCCGACCAAGACGACTCTCTGACGTCATTTTGTTTCTAAAATGGCGTAGTCTGTAGACTTTCTATGTCTATGTGTTTTACATTTTTTTCCTGGTAAACCACTGACGTTAAAAATATGATTGTTGTTGGAAGTTGTTACTTTTTATTAACTCTGTTAATCCCATATGATCCAAACATTGACTTTGTTTTCCCTTTAATAAATTATATGTGACGTGGCATGACAAAACCAGGCTTTTCGAGTCACGTTGACATTTCTGTATTATTATTTATCCCCTGCTGATGTTCAATGTGAATATAATACATACTGGCAGAACCCTAAGCTAGTTTGCTACAGAACACACAAAGAGTAATTGTCGATAAAGGTCATTTAATAATTGTACTAACACCATATAAAACCATGATAATGTAATAGGTTAGCAGCAAGGTTTTCAACAGGAAAATACAATACATATGCATAGATGCTAACTGCCTATACACTGATGCTCATGGCTTAGCTAAACAATTATAAAATGACAATATAAAAGTAGCCAAGGAGGGGGCAATGTTACACCCCACCAGGCCTCAGAGGCCACACCCCACCCCAGGGCGTCTGCCAAGGAACATAGGTGAACATTGAGAAGAAATATGCCATAATAACAGCCAGAATACTATTTGTAAGGTACGAAAGAGATAAGGTGAAGCCTTACTAATGAAGGTAGAACATCGTGGACGCCAGTCATGCTGAAGCGGCCACGGTCTAGATCGAATGGTAAGACAAAGGTAATGACTAGAGAAATGTAATAGAGGTAGAATGTCGTGGACGCCAGTCATACTGTATCGTCCACGTACGAGATGTAATGGTAAAACGAAAAGTAATGGCTGTAGAATGGAGGTAGAATGTCGTGGATGCCAGTCATGCTGTAGCGTACACGTTCTAGATCACGATTTGGATACGGGAGAGAGTGATCGTGTTCCACAAAGGTATACGAGAGTAGCCAGTCATGCTGTAGCCACAAGGTAGTTAATAAGTAGAAATCACTTAGACGTTAGGATGGCATGGACGCCAGTCTTACTGTATCGTCCACAGTTTTAGGACAAAGTGAGAAAACTGACCAATTAGAGAGTGATGGAATAGCTAGTCATGTCCCGAAGGGGTGGATGGCAGCTATGCTGAATTCACTCAGTGCCTGTTTGTAGGCAACATAGGGATACGGATATATCGTTTAAAAGCTGTGGATTTCCATCTCCCCATCGACTGGATCTGGGTTTCAGTCATACCCATATCAGCAGCAGTGGTAGCTGCCCCGATTCGAAAACTGTGTGCTTTATATTTAGTAGGGTCCAATCCTGCCCATTTCAAAGCTTTTGTGAGATACTGACACGGGACACTGGGGAAGAATTAGCGAAAGCAAACAATGGGCCATCAAAGGTACCCCGAAGTTTCAGAAATTGAGACAGGGCGTGTACTGGACAATATGCATCGCTGGTCTGAGAAATAGTTAAAGTAACTGGTTGCTTAGAAGTGTTGTGCTTAAAGTGCGACATGACTAAAGCAATGCCTGTATTACCAATAGTAACATCGGAAAATTTAATGATGGAGTGACCATTATTGTGACGGGAATGGACAGTAATTTCCCCTATGCGTAGAAATGCATGAAATGCCAAGAGAAACATGCTTTGTAGGAGAAGTCGCAAATAAGCAGAGGAAGCAATAAATTGAGTAGCATCAACAATTTTCCGAAGGATAGACAAACTGATTGGAAGGCGAGTGTCTGGAGTAGCCGACAACTTCTGGGCTCCTACTAGTAACTTCTTGATGACAAAGAGCTGGGTGGGATCGATGTTGCCGGCCAACTTGTGAATGTATGATATGGCAGACATATAGGTCATAAGAGTAGCTGGGGCATAATGTTGAGAGTGTAGATGTGCAATAAATGCCCCTAAAACACAGGCAGATGCAGGGAAAACTGGAACCCCTGGAAAAGTATTCTTGCAAAAATTTGCGTAAGATGAAATGGCTCGGTGATATGTCCGTTTCGTACCACATGATAAGGCAGCGTTCAGAAGAGTGGTCATCATAGGTGCCAAAGCTGTAATGTTCGTGGCAGTCGTTTGGGGTGCAGTTGGAGGCAAAGTGTCAACTGTCATGTTGCCGTTACCAGTGTCATCCGGGTAGAGGGAGTTAAGTGCGCCGGTAACTGCACTGTTCAGTGGATCACTTGCCAATGCACCATAGCGGGGCAATGTCACCGGGGAAGCGACAGGGACGTACCCATGCCGGGCGTGTTCATGTGGTAGAAGTGCGGGCGCACATTCAACGCAAAGTTGCTTCAGGACCTCCCGAGACACAAGGGCCACCATATCAGTCATGCTGGTCGTGGCAATGCCAGGGGCGGCATTCACATCAGGGCTGGCGGCAGCAGCGCTAACGAGGCGGCGACTCCTGGTAGAAGGGTACGGGGACGTGGCCTCCAGCTCCGCTGCCCGATTCAAGTGGGCAGAGCGACGCTGGGACAGTTGACGAACCGTAGAGCGTTGCAGCGCAGATGCACGACAACGCTTCATACTGCAACAGGGCAACAAAAAGCCAGACAGCACATCGAAACGGTCAGGACAGGAAAATAGTGTATGCCAAGAAGGGTGGGCAACTGGAGCTGATCACAAGCAAGCTGGTACAGAAACATGGAATGAACAAGCGACGAAATGTAAATTAGTGGTAGACAAGGAGATGTTAGGTGGTACGAATGATGTACATGACGACACATATGACACAGGCATGTGTGATATAACGGAAAGTATGATCATTGTATGCCTGACAAGAAGTGTCATCAAAGGAATGAAAGTATAGCTGAGAAGGATATGCTTGAGTGCAGCATACTAAGTAGGAGACAGACCATGAATGGTGAAAACAGCAAGGGTACACATGACAACCAATAACTGTTATAGCTGTCAAGATCATAACTAGAACAAAGTGAATGAAGGGTAAGCGATACAAGTATATACCATATCTGAAGAGATGAGAACACAAGCAGTACATCATATGGATATGCAAAATATCAATATGGACAATGACCACACAGAATGACAGGCATGGCTAATAATTAAAACTGAATGTTACTGCAGAAACATAGAGAAGACAGAGAAGTGCAGTGGTGGAAGCCGTAACAAGGCAACCTAAGGCCTGGCGGTCATCCAAACTGTCACAACATGCACAGAGCACACCATACAAATATGAAATTCACCCAGCAATGGGAGAACGACAGAGACAAAACATAAACGTACACCATACAAACACAATAAAGGACAAAGGGTACACCATACGAACATGATGAAGACCCGTAATGTGAGTATGATCATGACAGATGATAAACGATACACCAAACAAGTCCCATCGTAAACGGTACACCAAACAAGTCCCATCGTAAACGGTACACCAAACAAGTCCCATCGTAAACGATACACCAAACAAGTCCCATTGTAAACGGTACACCAAACAAGTCCCATCGTAAACGGTACACCAAACAAGTCCCATCGTAAACGGTACACCAAACAAGTCCCATCGTAAACGGTACACCAAACAAGTCCCATCGTAAACGGTACACCAAACAAGTCCCATCGTAAACGGTACACCAAACAACCATATGGTACACCACACAATCAAGTATGACCATGACAGAACGTAAACAGTACACCAAGCAAACATCTGGTACACGACACAATCGAGTACTACTGTGACAGAACGTAAACGGTACACCAAACAAACATATGGTACACCACACAATCGAGTGTGACCACGACAGAACGTAAACGGTACACAAACAAACATATGGTACACACCACCGTCAAGTGTGACCACGTCAGAACGTAAACGGTACACAAACAAATGGTACACACCACCGTCAAGTGTGACCACGTCAGAACGTAAACGGTACACAAACAAATGGTACACACCACCGTCAAGTGTGACCACGTCAGAACGTAAACGGTACACAAACAAACATATGGTACACACCACCGTCAAGTGTGACCACGTCAGAACGTAAACGGTACACAAACAAACATATGGTACACACCACCGTCAAGTGTGACCACGTCAGAACGTAAACGGTACACAAACAAACATATGGTACACACCACCGTCAAGTGTGACCACGTCAGAACGTAAACGGTACACAAACAAACATATGGTACACACCACCGTCAAGTGTGACCACGTCAGAACGTAAACGGTACACAAACAAACATATGGTACACACCACCGTCAAGTGTGACCATGTCAAATGTAAATGGTACACAAACAAACATATGGTACACACCACCATCAAGTGTAACCACAACAGAACGTAAACGGGAAACAAACATATGGTACACACCACCGTCAAGTGTGACCATGTCAAATGTAAATGGTACACAAACAAACATATGGTACACACCACCATCAAGTGTAACCACAACAGAACGTAAACGGGAAACAAACATATGGTACACACCACCGTCAAGTGTAACCACGGCAGAACGTAAACGGTACACAAACAAACATATGGTACACACCACCGTCAAGTGTAACCACGGCAGAACGTAAACGGTACACAAACAAACATATGGTACACACCACCGTCAAGTGTGACCATGTCAAATGTAAATGGTACACAAACAAACATATGGTACACACCACTGTCAAGTGTGACCACGACAGAACATAAACGGTACACAAACAAACATATGGTACACCACACAAGCGAGTGTGACCACGACAGACGTAAACGGTACACCAAACCAAACACATGGTACACCACACAATCGAGTATGACCACGACAGACGTAAACGGTACACCAAACAAACATATGGTACACCATACAATCGAGTATGACCACGACAGACGAAACGGTACACCAAACAAACACATGGTACACCATACAATCGAGTATGACCACGACAGACGTAAACGGTACACCAAACAAACACATGGTATGCCACACATTCGAGTATGACCACGACAGACGTAAACGGTACACCAAACAAACAAATGGTACACCACACAATCGAGTATGACCACGACAGACGTAAACGGTACACCAAACAAACGCCGAAACGGTACATCAAACAATCACGAAAATTATAAAGACCCATAAAATGATAAATGGCATAATGTGAGTACGACAAGATAGAACAAAAGTCAAAACAGTACACCAGACATACATGATAAATCCCGTTACACCATACAACATGATAGACCCAGCAATCCGCACGAGACAAATCATTAATCCCTATGTCAATAATAACCGCGTTCGGTGACAGGTCCCGGACGACTGACAGTTCGCCGACCCCGGTCCATCGATCTAGGGTAAGACCCCCTGGACCGTGGTAAATGGCGTCGGAAAATGGGTCAGTCAACTCCAAGTCTGCGCCGAAGATGCGAGAAATATCAGTACTAAATACATAACGGTGTAGGCGGCGAACGAAACTGTGAACGATAATGAAAAAGTGCACAAGCGCCGACCATCATCCAGCGAACGAGTGAACTCGGAAGTAACGAGCGAAAATAGGCGACAGGCGAAAACCGAAGATGTGACACTTCACTTCAGAACACAAGATAATCAAGTCGAAAGACGCTTAGGAAGCGGAAAATTTAAGTACAATGCAGGGACAAAGCCTGTTACACACGGAAATAGCGTGACTTGATACTAACCTTGAGTGGAAGGAAGAAAATTAACTTCTGTTTATAAAACACTCGCTGCAGCTCAGAGATCCAACACAGAAGGATGTAGCTTAAGCTACGGGGTCACCCCTGCAAATTCACCATGCATTGCTTGGCGTAATACGGACCGTTACTCGGCCTCCGGATTACAGTGTTGTCTAACACATATTAATAAACATAACAATTTCACATCACATTGGATAAATACTATTTTGACAGGTTTGTAAAAATATTCATTTATTTAAATAGACGATATTCATAGCTTTAAAATGACGCCAAGATAAACATTGTATCTTACTCGTGGGT
Source organism: Oasisia sp. SBJ-2009 (assembly GCA_964017155.1). Lineage (NCBI taxonomy): Eukaryota > Metazoa > Annelida > Polychaeta > Sabellida > Siboglinidae > Oasisia > Oasisia sp. SBJ-2009. The sequence goes on along the minus strand of OZ024867.1, from coordinate 20,473,311 downwards.
AAACATATTCCATTTGAAGGGCACGCATTTGTGGAATATCACATCCGAGAAAATAACTAAAGAAATCGATTTGATAAACGGACCTTCTCCAGTTCAAATACATAGCAACCACCCATGTGTAATCTTAATGAATTTTTTGCACATCATTTTTTAGACATAGGTCAGACACAGATTATGTAGAAGTATAGTTATGAAAAAATATGGAAAGATGAATGATTTAGTTGACTGATTATGCAAGTACCCCACTTTTAACAATTTGAGAGTATACTGACTAATTAGGCTTTAGCGCAAAAGGTGCCTTCCAAAAAGCGCCTAACTGGTTTTGGCGTGCCGAGTCACATAATAATTTCAACTGCACTGATCCCTTTGTAAAATCCCGTGTTTGCATAACTTCCTGTTGAATTGCACTAAGCTGCCGCATAGAGTCGCTGCAGGGACGCAACTTGTTTCTGGTTTGGCGGGTGCTTCTGGCTGCGTGCTGTCTCAGCCTCCTTTTCAACCACGCGCCACCTGACGTGTTAAACGAGCAACGTTCCCGTGTGACGTCACAATACCAAATCGCGCTGGTGTTTGCTAAGTTCACGGCGGGGCACTTGGTGATACCAACAATATGGCTGTGGATAATAGGGGGTTTCCTTGGTATGAATAGCCCTAGATGGGATATGTCGGATTTTTGTTTTGGAAATTTATCGATGGTTCAATGTTCAGTGTTCATTATTGCACCAACAGTACTTTTGAGTATGAAATAGGGATTAAATTCAACGACACAATATTAAGTTATTTTGAGAATCCGGATTTTGCAACAAATATCCCAAATCATCTAGTGTAACGGAACATTAGGAATTATATAATATTTTGAATAAAGCAATCGTTGATTAATGATTTAGTCGTATGACTAGCAATCGTGTACATAACAGAATCTTTATAAAATATCACATTCAAGAAGAGAGCAAATGTAGGACCTACCTCCGATCGGAGCGCTAAGCACAGCTACGCAACATCGTAAGGTGTGAAAAATCGCAGTGAAGCTATGTTACTCGCGTAGCTCAATCGAAGTCGGCCCTGAAGTAACTTGTCACATTGCTCATGAACACATCAGCATAGTCGCCATGGCAACCATGATGCACCTGGAAAAAACACACCCACCCATACAAATTGCATTCACACATAAAAAATGACTTCACACAAGGAAGTAAAAACAAGATGAAGTGTCATATAATGTTAATACTTAGACAATGTTTTCTATCATTCCACTTCGTGTTCATATGGTAAATCCAAATGTAACGTATTGTTTTTACTTTAATGTAAGGTATAAAAACACACCTGCACAAAACACCATTAACAAATAATAATAATTGATATAAACAATTATGTCAAGTTATTATATAAAACTGATAAAAAAAAAGTTATGTAATACAGTTGACATGTATGTAATTGGAATTTTTTTTCCATTCATTGCAACAAAAAGGCAACATTTTAAAGTGCCTTTTAGTTTACCGTAAAATAATTGTCATACAAACAGCAATTGCCATAAGGCAAAACCATTAACGAACATTTATGGGCTGATTTCACTTTCAGTGCTACCTTCAGGCATCATGCTTTCTGATCTTCTAAAACAACACGTGTGGTTGTCTCAAATTTGTCATGGTTCTTTTTTGCTTTCTGTGCTGGGATGATAGCACCTTGCGTACTAGACAAAACTTCTTATTATCGCCTCCATTATGAATGACAACAAATAAATGACACGGCAGCACGTGCACACTGTATGTAACGTAATTACTTGTAAATCTACAAAATATGTTGCATATAATAATTATCTTAAGGAAGGGTTTCAAAAGTGTTGAAAAGGTAACTTCTTTAAACTGTTCTGTTATTATGTACTGTCACTGACACTGATACTGACAGTTTTCAGAGCATTTACAACCTTAATTTCATTTTTACTTAGCCACTCAGTTTCTGCCTTTAGTGTGGTGGTCGCTGTGAACAGTTTTTAAAATTATGTCCAATATAATATTTAAATGTTATGGTTATATATATATATATATATATATATATATATATATATATATATATATATATATATATATATATATAAACTAACATTAACACAGTAATAATTCATTAAAAAAAATTAAGATATAAATACAACAATTAAATTTTTAGTCATTAAAACATAATAATCAACTTAGGAATTAATTCTATAATAACACTGATAAATGAATGTATGCATATGGTACTTAATAGTAATACTTAATTTAATCATATTAATTTTTTTAAATAATAATAATAATAACAACAATTACACTATACGCAGTTCACGTGTTATAACATTATTATAATAACAATTTTGACACGCATGTACTGGGCTTGGTTTAGTCAAACCTTGCAGTTTCACATGACACATACACTCTCAGTATATTGTCAACTTCTTGTCACCCTTCCGTTCGCTGTTGATGGCAAGTCTTTGTTCCGCAGCCCTTCATGGTTCCAAATAAAACATTTTCCCTTTGAAGAACTTCTTTATTAACGTTTTCTCTTCAACCTCCCCCCACGGTTTAGATCGTCTTTTCACAAGTTCGCCACTACTATTACTTGTACCACATTGCTATACTGACATCATGCTACTATAATCGTCTTCCCGCTAGCAGATGACAATAGGCAACACTGTATTTGTTTACGTGGATACTTACCTTCATCGATGAAAGAGTTCAATTTCATCTGCATCTATTTTAGAAAAAAACACTCACTTGGTCAAACCAGCTCCTTCATTAGAACGCCGTTAAGCATATACTCAAGGCGGCGTGCTCAGTTGAGTACGTACAATGCAAGACGTTTTATAACCACCGTGAGCATGCACAGAATTTGCTCCACACCTGTGGAAGTAGGACATTACCTCCATCAATGACCTTGCGAATTGGCTTCTTCCCCACTCAATTTGACCTGGTCAGTGCCTTGATTGAATGTTGCCCTGTTTAGTGGTCAAATACTACATCAACTCTTATTGTGTGACAAACTCATTAGTTGGTGCAACGATAACAAACTGGAACTTAATATAAATAAAATGAAAGAAATGATTGTAGATTTTAGGAGAAATAAATCTTCTCCCTGTGATCGATGGCAGGACAGTTGAAATTGTTCAGCATTTCAAATTTCTCAGTTCTACAATCTCCAGTAATCTTAAATGGGAGCTAAATGTTGTTAATATATTGTCAAAAAGGCTCAGCAGCAGCTGTACTTTTTAAGAAGGTTAAGATCGTTTGGTTTTACCAAACAGGTCATGCCCAACTTTTACATCTGGAGCTGTAATTGAGAGTATTGTGATATTTTCTATCACAGTATGGTTTGGGTCGATTACACTGAAGGAAATGCTCAGATTAAACAGAGTTGTGAAAACTGCTTCCTGAATCATCGGCAGAGACCTTCCCAGTCTTGAAATACTGTATCAGCAGCGCCTGTTAGGAAGAGCCACTCTCATCTCTCAAGTTTCATCCCATCCTGCCCATGACCTATTTGAATCTCTTCCATCTAGTCGCCGACTTAGATCCATCAAAACCAGGATCAACCTCTTTAGTACTAGCTTTTCCTCCTTAGTCATTCAAGCCATATCAAAACAGAAGTGATTTTTCTCCCACCCGCAGCAAACACACATTCCACTTTCCCATGAGTTTTTAGTGTATATTTTATCATAATTTATTACATATTATTTTATTTCATATTTTACGTTTTAAGCTAACATATTTCTACTAGATCGTATCAATTAGTTATCGATGTTATAAAGAAAAAAAATATTTGGACCTTTTTATGTGATTGTTCTTATTTATACATTTATTTAATTTAAAGTAGTATATTTTATCATCACCATTTGGTGCATGTGAATGTATTGTCATGTGAATGTACTAGTACGACGACCAATATCATTACACATTCCAGTGTTTTATTGTAGCTACAATGTGAACACATGGCAATAAAGCTATCTTATCTCTTACTTCTGGACTGACATTGATTGGCCTACATTGCAAACAGTATAACACCAGCAGGAATTGAACCTGCAATACACCTGTGTGTGCCTAGTCTGAGGAGACCTGCACACTGGCATATTCAGTAACTCTGGAGCCAGCTGTCAACATTTTTGTCTCCAATGTCTGCATTCCTTCAGAACACCGTGACTAACTTTGGCGCATGAATGTTGCTGACGTGCTGACCTGTACAACATTTTTACCCTCTCCTGCAGACATGTTAAGTCTCCCGCATTCGGCGGGAGACTCCCGCAATTTACAGGAAATCTCCCGATCTCCCGCACGGGAGAACCAATCTCCCGCAATTTCACTGAAATGTAAGTGAAAAAAATTGCGGGAGACTCCAACACCAAAAACAAACAAATTTGACCTAAGTTACCTAACTGGGTGCGGATAATTGGTTTATTTCTGGCTGGGTATTGTCGTGTGTGCTTTTCTGTGTCACCTCACAATGTAGTGCCAGTTAACTAATTGCAATCGAGTCTGAGACTGAGCTAATGCTCACAGACATCGCCGGGCGCTCGCCGGTGCAGACAATGATTTGAACAATGACCTGAATTGGAACTATTTAAATCCCGTCTTACTGTGATGACTGAACATTAAAAACTCTAATAGATATCTAAGTACAAAGCCTACACTTTGCCTGTCGCTGACATTGTTTATTAGCTTGGTAGAATCACCGCGAGCCGCTTTGATACCCTATTATCGCCCGCTGTGTACGTTCCAGTCTTGTAGTACAAAGTGCAATCCGTTTAGATCTAATGGAATAATGGCCATCCATACATCTACACTACATGTGCACGTTTGTAAATATATGTACTTTTGCTAAGCTCTTTACTATTTGAGTACATTTGACATGTAAATGAAAAACATTCTCAACAGTTGAGAAAGCATAGTTATTTAAATGGCTCCAGTCGAGCCTATGTCACCATGGCTCAGTCCAGCTCATAAATAATGAATTCCCTATTCAAGTTTTACATGTAAAGATTATATTAGTTGTGTACTAAAATATCATGTAGATGCTGCTGCTTTTCATCCAAGGGATTTTTTTGCAACATATGATTCATATCAGAAGTTCAACAAACATGCCAATGAGATTAGCAGGGAATTTATTATATTTGTGGTATTATGACTAGTGATAATAAAACATCTATTGTTCATGGCTCCAAGAATGGTTTTGCTCCAAAATAAGTTAATTCATATAACAAAAAATCTATGTAAATATCTTAATCAGTGCAATTTATTCCTTTTTGTATTATATTATTTGCATTTATGGTTAAAAACCTAATTTACGTATAATAGCCCAATTTTCCAAGACCCTCCGATTTACGTATAAAATGCCGTTTTCCCCGAGACCCTCCGATTTACGTATAAATCTCCCACATTGGCATTTCCAAAACTTAACATGTATGCTCCTGTTGCTGACATGCTGAATTGTACAACATTTTTACCCTCTCCTGTTGCTGACATGCTGAATTGTACAACCCTTTTAGCCTCCCCTGTTGCTGACATGCTGAATTGTACAACACTTTTAGCCTCTCCTGTTGCTGACATGCTGAATTGTACAACACTTTTAGCCTCTCCTGTTGCTGACATGCTGAATTGTACAACCCTTTTAGCCTCCCCTGTTGCTGACATGCTGAATTGTACAACACTTTTAGCCTCTCCTGTTGCTGACATGCTGAATTGTACAACACTTTTAGCCTCTCCTGTTGCTGACATGCTGAATTGTACAACACTTTTAGCCTCTCCTGTTGCTGACATGCTGAATTGTACAACACTTTTAGCCTCTCCTGTTGCTGACATGCTGAATTGTACAACCCTTTTAGCCTCCCCTGTTGCTGACATGCTGAATTGTACAACACTTTTAGCCTCTCCTGTTGCTGACATGCTGAATTGTACAACACTTTTAGCCTCTCCTGTTGCTGACATGCTGAATTGTACAACACTTAGCCTCTCCTGTTGCTGACATGCTGAATTGTACAACACTTTTAGCCTCTCCTGTTGCTGACATGCTGAATTGTACAACACTTTTAGCCTCTCCTGTTGCTGACATGCTGAATTGTACAACACTTTTAGCCTCTCCTGTTGCTGACATGCTGAATTGTACAACACTTTTAGCCTCTCCTGTTGCTGACATGCTGAATTGTACAACACTTTTAGCCTCTCCTGTTGCTGACATGCTGAATTGTACAACACTTTTAGCCTCTCCTGTTGCTGACATGCTGAATTGTACAACACTTTTAGCCTCCCCTGTTCTTCTTCAGTCAGTGATGAGTTTCAGTAGATCCAGCATATTATTATTAGGATTATAGAATATGTTTATGTGTAGGAGGGGGTAAAAGTAAAGAACAAAACAAAAACTTGTTTTTACGCACTCTGCTATAACTAATCATGGTGTTAAAAATGTGATTCATAACATAGAACAATATCATCAGCGAAGTGTAAGTTGGTGATTGTTCTATGCCTCCAATGTCTACCATCCTTTCAAATCCACTAAAGCCTCCATAATGATGTATTCTAGGAAGGTTTGTGAGAGTGAATATCCATGTCTCACACCAACCTGGGTGGAGAACCAGTTACATGTACTGATTGCATCTCCAAGCATAACCACACTCTGTGATGCTTGATATAAAGCCTTGATGCTTGATATAAAGCCTTGGTTGTCACATCTCTTCTCACCATACCTGATCGAAGGCTTCTTGAAGTCTATGAAATTATGGAATATTGATTTTTGATCAATTTTACTCCTTCGACAATGTAAGATTGAAGATGTGCTTAAATGTGTTGTTCCCTTTTTTAAACCCTTCTTATTCTTTAACTATGATTTCTTCTGGTTGTGGATGCAGTCGATTCAAAACTATATGGATGACTTATCCGGCTGATGGTGCGATAGTTACTGCAAGATTTCAAATGATAGTTGACTGTGTCCATGCAGAAGGCCAAGTTCCTGGCTTCCAAACTTCATTACACAACTTTATGTAGGATTCACCATATTAGCTGTTACACCTTTAATTCCAGGTGATTTACCATTCTTAAGATCGTTAATAGCTGATTCCACCTCATCTTTTAAAACGGGTGCGACCTCCTGTGATGTATCAATGTTCTTCTTCAGTATATCCAGCATGGTTTGATCAGAAGTCAGCTAATAATTGTGGAGTTTGTCACAGTGCTCCTTTATTCTGAGCCCGAGGTTATAAAGCCATACTCAGTGCACAGCCACAGTGCTCAAATTCCATGCTCAAGCCTCGCTTTCATACCATGCTTGTACTCGCGGAGGCCAGCAAGCTTTCTGAGTATTGTTGTAAACGGTGTCTGGCATCTGGGTGACGACAACACAACTGTAAGTAAGTGTGATATACTTGCAGTTTGTTGTCGTCTTTCTTGCCACACACACGTATTACATCGGAATGACTGCTAGTGCGACGGCCTAGTATGACGACGATTGGATGTTGCTTCAAAGGTCTTTATTCACAGTAACAGCATAGTGTATAATGTTTGTAGCCCTTATATACCTAACAAAGGGGGTGTTCCGGGGTTGTTCCGAGGTGTTACAACTATCATGCTACCATGAGTGGGGCCTGGCCTACCACATTCTTCCCTCCTTATGATGTTTTAAGGCTAATCACACTTCCCCCTTTTTTCGAGTCCCAACACGTTTGAATAAATATTGTACAACACATTCATTAATAATGTAAGTAAAAATTACCATTCCCTGGGCTACCACAGTACAATATCATACTCAGTCTTGAGCACGAAATGTCCAAATCCTGAGCATGCTCAAGAGCGTGCTCAACGCCGTACTCAGACAAACAAGGATGACAGCTAACGTAGAAATTGGTCGATTTTGTTGTTAAAGTTCGTCGTTTTTAAAGAAGATATGCAGTCCAATTTCAGCATCCGAGTCGCTTCCGAGGTGTTGTCGATCCATTTGAAGCGGTGGTGTAACACAAATGTTTTGACAGACACTGTGTTGTGCCTAAAACGGTGGTGTTTACTGAACATTTGCAAACTTAAGCAGCCATGACGACAGTACGATACAGTGGTGCAAAAAGTATGTTTTCAATTCAATAACTTTATTCCCGAACATTACATCCATATAAAAAACTAAAGTATGACTAATAACTATATATACATATAGCATTTTCCGCCAATGGCGACACAGCGGTGAAGTATACAGAGCATCACTATTCATGATACTCTGTAGTATTGCATTGCCCGATCTAGTTATACACGTCAAAAAGCTATACACATTTTTCTAATTAACATATTACAGGCATAACAGTGACATAAGAACATGGAGTTTTTCATTTGCACACTGAAGATGTTCATTACATGTAAGGTCGTAAATAGATGCTTTTCCAGTTGGCATAGTATTAAATGATAGGAATAAGTTATGTTCTATTCTGATCTGATTGCAAATTATGTTAACACAGACAAACACAAAACTATGCTTACCTAACAATTGTGAAGGTTCATCAGTTGTGACATAGGAGTCCGTGGGCATATCTACTGTCAGAAAAGAAATCCTTTATTGTAGTAATAATTATAATATTACTGCTTTAACACTTACTCAAAGAAACAAGTGTCTTCGCAAAGTGTCATGCATCTACTGTTACAAACATGTTCAAAGTCAAGGGGAGTTAATTCAGTGCTTCTTATTGTCAGCCAAGGCCAAATGTGCGTTCAAAATCTGCAATTCTGAATTTGGATGACATCGCTCCTCAATTATATAGTTCGTTACTACAAACAAAGCCTAGTACAGAGCTTAATATATGGCTAGGCCTAGAAAAGAAATACCTAATTAAGACTGATAATTGCATATTTTACGCAATACGTTTTAACAATATTATTTGTAATGCTAGAAAGAACGCATCGATCTTACAGCTGGTTGGAACTTGGCTCTTACCTTCCACCTCATTCACCAGGTTGGCGGTTTCCCCGATTATCTGATCACATCTTCATAATGTATCTCTGGAAGAGGCACCCACCTCCCATCATCATGCTTCTGCATTGCTGATCTATGACTGCAGATTTCATATCTGTCCACCTCTTTTTCACCCGCCCGACACTCCGACCATTACCACCTACGGTGTTGACTCCGCTTTGGAAGTGTGAAGTTAATAACTCCTTTCCTTTTTCTATTTCTTCTAATAAAATAAAATTTTCTAAATCGCTGCATTTAGTTTTTTTACTCTTTTCGACGAAATCACTCCTTGTTGCGTTAACAGAATCGGCAATGTGTTGCCACAACATTTGTTTTCTTTTTAGCGTCACTCCGTTTTGAAAGTGTGAAGTTAATAACTCCTTTTCTTTTTCTATTCTAATAAAGTCAAATTTTCTAAGTCGCTGCATTTTGTATTTTTACTCTTTTCGATGAAATCTCTCCTTGTCCCGACATTTGCCTTTTTCCGGTGAAAGCAGACGACAACTGCCCGGAAGGAAGTGGTTTTATGAGGTCAACTGTAGGCCGTGACTGCGCACTTCATAAGAAATATTGGCAATTCTCCTTATAGCCTAGTCTAAAATTAGTTCCACTCCAAATGTCGGGACAATCGCGTAAAAGTCTCTGACGTCATTGTGTCTGTCTATCGTCCGGTTCATGCATACCAACTTCGCCATGGCAGAAGTCCTGATGTTTATTGTCTCGGACAATAGCATTGACTCTGACTATTAGTTGTCTCGGTCCATGCATAATGCCCCAGTGCAGCTTGCAGACCTCACTCCCAACATTTCACCCTCGAGCTTATGTCCTCTGGATATTGTCTCAGAAAAAACCTTTGTCAAGGTTTCCGACGTTGTCTGCTGGCATTTCATAGCACCCCTCATCAGTAGCACTTCATCGTTAAGACTCAATTTTTGTCACGAGCACTGATACATTTAATGAGTCAAACATGATAAGAGGAAGATTTCCCAAATTTCTCGCAATAAAGCACGGTATAACGTCAACAGCTGAGTCGAGCTCATTCGTTCTCTTGACGACATCCTCAAGGTTTTGAAAAAATTTCTTCGGTCCTTTCCTGGTCAGCATCCTTGAATCACTTGGACATACCTCGAATAATTTCAGTTTTGCCGTTTTGATTTCGTCTGGCTTGCATTGTTTCACACATAACTGAATGACCGTCTCGGAGGGCAGCAAGTTGATTTTGTTGTTAACAAAGCACAACAGTTCATTCACAACCACAGTTGGCACATTATCACTCACATCGTTTACAATGCAATTTGTAGCATCCTGAGTTAGGTGCTCATGTGCCTTCATTCCCGTCATGCAGGAATCCGTTTTTAATTCTGATTCACGATCAGACCAATTGGGCTTCAAATTAAGTGTTCATGGAGTCAGAACGTGGCGGCAGTTTTTCATTCGTTTACTGCTTGGCGACACAAGCTCACAACCAGTTGCCGAGCGAAAAACACAAATTGTCCAATCAGTAGCCATATATATATGTATACGAAACACAAAAAAGGCAGGATAAATTATGGATAACACACTGTCTAAGAACCACTCTTAAAAAAAATTGAATTTGTTTCATCTCTTTAGGAAATCTCACTACATATACAGGTTCACCTAAGACTTTGCAATCTACCTAAAATTGGTGACATGTAACATATACATATACTCAGTGAAAGCATCATAAATAAAAAAAAAAAATTGTAAAAAAAAACAGCATTTTAGACTAAGCCAGCCTGCAATGCAGTTCAAAACATAGATCAGAATTTGTCATCATTAATTTTATTTGAAGTTGATGCCAAATTCTGCTTTTAGTCTTAAACATCAGTGTAATTTTTTCAATTTTGTCAAATGGAACTTGACATCAAGGTTATGCATTTTCTTCTTTATCATTTTATTTTATTCCGTAGCATTTCGATTTTTAGCTTCAGTTTGTCTTGCTCCCGAATGATTCTCCTGGTATCCTCATATGTATTTCTGTATGTTTCTTCATCCTGCAGTAATCTTCTTTTTGATGTTTTTGTTCACTGTTTCGGTGAAAAATCTAATTTAGCAACAAGGTCACTGAAACACAATGTTATGAGTTATGCATAGCACATTCTGCAAACAGTTCAAAACTAAAGGTAAATAACCCAGACATTTAAATCTGCATTTTATGCACATTGAATTAGACAGTGCAACTTAATGCCCACTTTGCTGTTGCAGGTTGCATAAATGACGAAAATATTGTAACAAATTGGTTAAATATATATGTTGTCTAACTTCAGTAGTTTCAGACAATTTTCTTAAATTATTGTAATGTTATTCAACATGAAAATGCATGAAATGTTGGTTTACTATTTATGAATACCATTCCGTTATTACTTATTACATACATAAACACATTTTCTTCAATGATTCTACTCGGTTGTTGGCATTTATATGCTTTGTGTATTATATGAGCTATTATAAATATTGAGAAATATGAATTACTTACCAGAGTTGTCAATCATAGCTTTTGAGCAGCTTACTTGCTGTTTGCAGCTACTTTCATCATATTGCTCTAAACAAAAGCCAAAAACAAATGTTTCAGCATAGGTCTATTATGTTTCAATGCTGCATATGACTGCTGCAAAGTGTCGCTGTCATATGGACAAAAGATGGCCCAATTTACACTGATTTATGCACTTATATTTTCATCATATTTCTGTATTCATACTTTCATAAAGTAAGCACACATTGAAAATTGGCTATGGCAACTTGTCATATATACACAAAGCTCTAGTGTTCTTTCTTGTCACAAGGTATGTTTTTTTCATTGAAAAATAAATAACAACATAAATGGTCATTTGGATATGTTATTACAAGTAGCATAATAACAGTATCTCTGCACACTTATCCACTTGATGTGGTTTGACAGAGATATTATTATTTATTATTACTTGTGCAGGCGCAATGACGTCTGCGAAGATCGCAGACTGTTCAGACGGTCGGCGTCGAGACTCCTCGTAGAGGTAGTGGTGTAACGATGGCTGCTTGACTCGGATGAAAGCTATTGTATTTGTTATGTTGTGGCATTTGTACGGTGTGGACTATTGTTATGGTGTAATGTGGTCTTACTTGGTGTGTGTATTCAGGTGCATTGAGCCGGACTATTTGCATGTGTGCTCCACACAACTTTTCCCCCAATCCTAAAAATAATGGGATATATTACTAGGAACATAGATGCCTTTGTCAACGAATCATGAATTATAGACAATTACACAAGAATTTATATACACATTTGATTCATTAATCAAAACCCGAATATAAATATATACACCCAATTCAGGTTACTTAAAGTGAAAAAAAAGGCAACAGTTTGGTGTTATGCACCTAAAAGAGTTTACACAAGCTAATCATTTGCATCTACAATCAAATTTTTCACATTAGTGGTTTCCTCAGAAAGTGGTCTTAAAGTGGGAAAAAAATCTAGCTAAATCACCGACACCATGAACGGGCCCATCTTGGTTCTTGCAACCAATCACAACCCAGCTTCTATCTGCACTTTGGAAAAGTAATACATCGCGGAGTCGTCTGTTGGTGCAGCTGTCATAACAGAGAGCCAAGCGGTACGCTAAAAGTGCCTTACGTCGGTTTACAACAAAATCGCCACAGCAATATGCCACACGGTTCCTCAAACGCTTGTAGCAACAGTACAGTGAAAGACAGTATCAGTAAGCTGTCTTTTTGTTACCCTTTGAATTGACCAGAACTGAAACAGTGGTCCAGTCGATTCGTTGGGACAGTCACAGACACAGCGTGGATGTCAGGCGACCGGGTTGGATTGACCTAACTATGAAAACGACCGCCAGCAGCCGCCAAACTTCTCCTCAACTATCTTACATACATATACATACACTACGTTATAAAATAAAATAAGTTGCATTCCTCTAACGAAGAAAATCCATCTAACAACCACGCAGATGTCGACGGCAATTTCGTCTGCCGCGGCCCGGTACCGTAAAATCGCTAAAATAAGTTAGCCTTACACAAAATGCCATTAGACGGCACGTTTGTGCACGTGAATATTTATAAACTTTACTTACTGCATTCGCACGCGCAAAATAGTTTAATTAATTGTAAATAATATAGTAATAATTAATTATTATCATCACTATGATTTGCAGGAATTATAAGTTTTATTATAATATAATAATATTTTATTTACGCCACATCCATAATTGGTTATGGCGCTTCACAAAATACTGCTACTTAAAATACAATAAGAAGAATACTACCCACACATAATATTTCAAAATAAATAATGAATATATAGGTGTCTATATAATTAACTTAGTGACCTATCAGTATTAAAAAGAACCCATACAAATTCCATAACAACAATAGTGATAAATTAAGGTAAAGATAATAAATAATTAAAATGGTAAAATAATTACGACGTAACTATAATTTTCATTCAGCACATACACACATTATGCATAAGAAAATATTATTGAAGCTATATATTTTTCTACTTATGAATTATATTTCCACCACCAGTAACGACAAGACACTGTATTAATTATCGGGACAATAAATCACTGAAATTTAAACAGAATATGAATATAATATGGGAAATATATGGTGGTAGAAAAAGAAGGTTTTGGTGCAGTTAAACATTATAATATTATGTTATTGTTTAGTTATTATTGTTAAAAAACATCGTTTATATAATAATAGCTTGCAGTACACGCGGGATGTTTATAGAAATATTCTTAAAATAAACAATGTGACATCATCGAACAACACATAATTTCCATACCTCTTTTATGACTACCTGGGTAATAGACAATGGTTTTTTTTAATATTACCTGTGGGTAGCATCTATTTTAATAACATTATATTGTGAAGTGCCACAAACAAATATGGATTTGGCGCTATATGAAATAAAATATTATAATTATATTATAAGAAAACATAACGTATTCTGAAGATCTTGGTAATGATAATAATTAATTATTACTATATTACTTGATTAATTAAACTATTTCGCGCGTGCGAATGCAGTAAATAAAGTTTATAAATATTCGCGCGCACCACCGCGCTGCCTAACGTTATTTCGTGTAAAGCTAATTTTTATGGCGATGTTACGGTAACCGCAGTCTCCGAGGTCGAAGAGCCTGAGTTGCTTTGGGAGCTGCAATCGAGTTGCTTTTGTGAATTTTCTTCGTTAGAGGAATGCAAGTTATTTTATTTTATGACATAGTGTATGTATATGTCTGTAAGACAATTGAGGAGAAGTTTGGCGGCTGCTGGCGGTCGTTTTCATAGTTAGGTCGGACAGTACATGTCATTGTTGACAGTCACCAATCGATGCCGTCTCGGGTCTGGTTGTTTCGCTTCTCATCATTTCAATTTCCCTTGGGGCTTCACCACCACGGACATCTGGTCTGTGTGACAGCACAGGCTTTTGTCTTTGTGGCTGAAATCTATATCCAGCCACTTCTGAATCCGTGCTATTTCCATCAGACGAAGAATCAGAAAATCATCCGTATTATTTAAGCTCTTTTGTGAGCGCAAAGTCACAACGCCACCCGACAGAGTTGCCAAGAAGTAGTACGACAGCCTATCAGTTGCCGGTCCTCCGATACATCACTTTTTCTAAAATGGAGTTATCCATAAACTTTCTATTCTATGTGTTCTAAATTTGTTTTCTGTTAAACCGCTCACGTTAAAAATGTGATTGAGATAGGAAAGTGTTAGTTTTTCTTAGGTCTATTAGGCCCATATCACCAAACCCTAGCAATTTTTTTCCCTTTAAAACTACTCACATAATCCTACAGCTAAGGCTAAAAAAGCCACTTATATATAATCCCAATCACTGTGTAATACCATTTTTGTTGGGGTACTATAACAATTTATACCCAGCCACTACAGTATTCTTTCAACACTTTATAATAACATTAATTACTTAAATTTAGATTTTCCCTCTCCAATACTGAATTACATACAACTTTGAAGCGAACACCAGCAGGTGTCTCAGTTTACTTGTCCCATTACACTGTGTACAGCAAACAGGCATCTAGGGTGTAAAAGGAGCATGCACTAATGCGAATCGCCTCAATTACAATCTCTGTAGTTAACCCCTCAATCTAGCCACCTTTGCAGCCATAGCAATAATATTCCACGGATGGTTGGGGCCAGGTTTTCCTCGAGGTGTAAGATAGGGTGTGTCTGATTCAGGAAGTATTTTGCCGAGGTCCAAGCTACAGACTGGCTCTTCCTCCTCCCTCCCACTCAACCCTGAGTAAGGAGCCGGACAGTCCAAATACTGCTTCCGGAAATGCACACAACCACGCCGTGATATATTCTTTGTCGCCACAAAACAAATGCACATGCACCTTGTGTGTTTTCGGTAGGGTATTCGTCATTATTTGAAGGCAGTCGTTCAGACATTGGTGAGTTGTGTCCGACTTGTCTGGGTGCAAATGTATAATACAGGCGTTGAGTATTTAACAGCCATGTGTAATAGTTGCACTAACATCTGTCGCTGGTTTTCACGTTCTCTTGGTCTCTGGTGTCGGTGGTAATCGAGACCTACTTCTCCCACTCCAACACATTTGGGATGACGCAGTAGAGTATCCATGGCATGGATGTGTGTG
>OZ024867.1:20378230-20457524 GCA_964017155.1 Oasisia sp. SBJ-2009 | reverse complement strand
ATGGGCAATTCCACGGTAATGGAATTACAATTCACAATATTTTTTGGTTTAAAATGGTTATATTTTCCCATTCAGCATGTATCTACAAAAGAAACTTAAACATGGTTTGAAGTGCACACTACACCCTATAAGTACCAGTGGTACCTGTTAAGAAATGTAAAATAATTACAAAATTATGGATGTTTTAATTTTGGTAACGGAATTACTCAGAGAATTTGGACATCAGTTTTTATTAAATGTCATGACATATCGTCTGAAATCTGCAATCTACCAGGGCCAACAACTAGCATTAATAAATAGACATATAACATGACCTTGTATTAGATAGAATTTTACTCATGATATATGTACTGTTTTTTATAGTGAACTGGTTTTGATCGGTAACGGAATTACATGCAATAGTAACGGAATTATGAGTCTGACTATTTTTGGAATAAAACATCAAATAATAATTGATGCTCATTTTTTCTTTTCTGCAAGATTACAGAACACCATAACTTCATGTTCTACTAAAAATAACAATTGTACTGGCCAATAATTGTACACACAGTACAGCGATGTATTTCACATTTAGCTCAAAATCAGTCGAAAGCAGTTATTGAACTCCAGTCCATCTGTGGGTCAGGGAGGATGTTAATGTCACAATCTTTATCAGTAGAGGCAGACAATATATCTTCAACATCAGGCCACATAAATTTACATAGTTCAACACACTTCAAGTAATTTGTCACCTTAGTTTTAAAAATCCGGGAAGACACTTTTTTTGATTTTTTTCTTACAACCATCCACTTTAAGTCCAGACATTTTGGCAAGGTCTTTTCTGTATTCTCAAGTTTGATTACCCATGCTGTTGTCTTCTTTGTCATCTTCATTATTTCAGTGTTTTAATTTTGAAGAAGTTCCTCGTGGATTATTATTTGACATGGTTTTGTATAACAGTCACAAACAATGTAATCGACTACCCTCTGACTCTTTGCAACTGCTTAATGTTGGGAATTAGACTGATCTCATTCCAGTCATATGAGCTTTATCATTTTTAATTCAACCATGGCTTAGTTGATGCATCCATGAAAAATAAATTCTGACAGGTCCTGGCAGCAACTTTGTTAAACTTATTGGATGTGATCACGCGATATCACTCCAGAGAACAATTGGAGTTATAGTCTTGGACAATAAACCTTAGCCATGTGGTAAAGAAATACTGTGTAGAATTTCTTTGAAAGTTCATGAACACATTCTGCAAGTGATCTTTGATAGATAATCTGGCCTATCTTGTAGATTTATATGGATCACTGCTGCCATTCCGTGTAGTATCACGTTTTTTTACAGATAGTACATGTTACAAATAGTGCATGTTTCTGAATCCATGGACAGTTTTCATTAAGTCCAAAGATTCCATACATATTTAACTGAAACATTGTCCCAGTGCCTGTGCTGACCCTAATGTACTTAGGTTCCATTATTAGTTTCTTATTATGATTTATTGTGCAAGAGAAAAAAACTTGTAATTCTGTTATTGTAATTCCGTTACCAAAATGTAATTCCGTTACCATGATTCCCACAAGATGAGAAAAGACACACATGAATTGTGTACTCTCACCTATTCGTGGGTGTATCTAATAAGATAATTTCAAGTAACTGTTAATTTTGATCACTTGTTGGCTCTCAGGAAAATTTTATGTACTTTTTCGGTAACGGAATTACATAATAAATATATGAAAATGTGTGACTACCCATATCAAAATACAGCTTATGCAGTACAAGTTGCTTTCTGAATTTTGAACACGTACAGTATGAACTTTGAAAATATATAAAACAAAGGTAAATTAGTTAAGAGTTAATGGTAAGATGGGAGGGGTTTTTGTTGGCCCTTGTTTTTCCATTAGTTTGACTGCTAAGAATTAACTCCATTAGAAACGCAATTAAAAAATATTGTGAACTGACGGCACACTTTTTTTACTTGGGCCTGAATTTTACGTATGTTTTACATCAGTGGTACAACTTTTACACTGTTTCAACAAGATTTAATTTTTAGCAGTGTGGGCTCTCCAATATGGAATTGCCCGGATATGTCCAGGTCTCATAATCACCTGGGTGAGATTTTTGGTCAGTAGTCCAAAGTGACTCTGCTATTGTGTTTACTTTGACTTTTGCCCCAGAACTACACAGAGTGTCTGCTTTGACACCTGCTCCATTGTTATTGTCCTCACTAGTGGACAAGCTGGAGGCTGGATTAACACCTCTGTGTCTTGCCTGGTCACACTCCCATTGTGATGTTGTAACTACCCTAACACTTGTCTCATTAGTACTCTCAGTATTCTCTATGACATAGGCCTGGGCAAGGAGTTTATTATAAAATGCAATTTTGACTTAACACAACTTTGTAACTTATTACTAGAATAACTCAATATTACATGCATCCAAGGACAACAACATGGTCAACATGTACATAAATTATTAGAGTGGTATGACTAATATTTCCAGAGATATGCCATATTGAAAATGTGGAAATATGTTATTTTAGCAAATTGACACTTGGTAAGAGATAAGCACAACATTGAAAAAAGTCACTAAGAGCGATAAAAATATAAATTTGTGAAAGATATATATTATATTCGGATGGTAAAACAAGTTTCATTCAGCCGTGTCATGTCGTTTGGGTTTTATATGACGTTTTACTTTTTTCCCCGATTACCTCGGGGGAAAATGTCAAAACTTCAAGGTAGGTAGTATAGATTCAACCAAAAATCTTTACTTTTCAACACAGATCAACCAAATTTGGCATGTAACTAGTTTTCAATAGAATTGAGCTATTTCTCATTTTTTGCATAAATTATGCAAATTAGGTATCCAATATGGCCGCCATGACAGTGAGAATTACTTATATTTTGGCCATGTTCTAGCCAAACATGTAATAAAGTTACAAACTTTTAATTTAGCACAGGTATTGTTGTTATGTATATCTACTGCCTGATTATCACACCATTCATATAATTGTGTTGTTTACGTGAAATAAGAGTTCTAAAATTCTCTATTTTGTGTAACATTTTGACATAGTTAACTAATCTATAATTTAGAAACCATCAAATATATATATATATATATGGATGGATGGATGGATGGATGGATGGATGGATGGATGGATGGATGGATGGATGGATGGATGGATGGATGGATGGATGGATGGATGGATGGATGGATGGATGGATGGATGGATGGATGGATGGATGGATGGATGGATGGATGGATGGATGGATGGATGGATGGATGGATGGATGGATGGATGGATGGATGGATGGATGGATGGATGGATGGATGGATGGATGGATGGATGGATGGATGGATGGATGGATGGATGGATGGATGGATGGATGGATGGATGGATGGATGGATTTTACTCATGCATTGGATATGCCTATTGCATACTGAGTTGCAAAATTTGGTGCAGTTATGCCCAATATTTATTTCACAAGAGTGTGGCAACTTTATGTTCTCGCAATAAAAACGGCATTCTGAGAAAACAATGAAAATAGGTTGCCCTATTCCAAAAAACCTTGTTATCATAAAGTGAACAAAATATGGTCACTGCATATTAAAGAAGTGCAACTATTAAAAATGTTTAACATACCAAAAGGTTTGATCTGTTACAATGTTGATCATATTCAAATCTGTTCGAGAGTGTTTTCGTTGTTCTGAGTTCATGCCAAATATGTTCTTGTTATTCTCTGGACAGCCTTTCTGATATGTGTATCACCAATACGTAGAACAATTCTTTATCTTCAAAATAAACTTTATTCTGATTGAATTGGTCAAAAACTCACACCGCGCGACGTTTTTGAATAAAGCCTATTTTACGCTTAATTTTTGGACCTAATGTTACGCGCAAGGCATTGGCAGCATGTTGCAGCAGCCAGTTTTTTCGTAATCGTGGACTAATGGCATCGAAATTTGGTGTATGAAGGGATACCATAATGACGCTTTCAAATATAAATTTTATTCCATAGAAATAAATAGTATTATGAGTAGATCAAGCTGATATGTGGTTAATTTCAGTGAACAATCCTTGCCCAAGTCTAGATCAGATGAAGATAATGCAGTATATTCCTATATGTATATATATATATATATATATATATATATATATTATTTGATTACATATGTTGTCATATATGACCAAATGTAATAAAAGTATTATAAGATTATAATAACATATATTAATAAAATAATTGGTGTTAAATTGAATAGTATGTTATATGTAATATTGATAAATTCCAAAATACATTCCATCCTGTGGGTGAATGAATTTTAAAATGATTTGACAACATACGTAATTATAATAATAACACAAAAAGATATAAAAACTATAATGTTATGAAATTACGACGCTAGATCGATCAATTCGTCTCCAAGATTTGTTATTTCTTGTCTCTGCTTTTTTTTATATAATAAAATTGTTGTATACTATTTCAAAGGCATTGTGAATGTAATAATCCACGTGTTACCCGAATGCAAGTAGAAAGTCGGCTTTATCGCAACGGCGCAGACATTGCAGCGGCGTATGTTTGTCGTTGGTCTAGCTGAAATAGCGGCGCATTATGCTGAATTTCGTATCAATTACTGTTGTGTGTACAATACAGTTGTAATAGTTGTCATCTATAATACGAGTAAAACAACACAACGTAAAAAATATGTTCATAAAGATCGTTTCTCAAGTAAACGGCGAGCTTCGACAGCTTCCTTGACACCCCTCACAACAAAGATCGACTAGTTCTGGCGCTCACCATGATGTTGATATCTAGGTCAGCCTATTTTGTTGCAAGGGCAAACCCTTAGATTGAGCAACAGGCAAATAGACGAATTATTCGCTATAAATTATCAATAAAATGCAGTACGTTGATCATGAGACAACTGGTAGCCGTTATGTGCCGTAATGTTTAGAAATTGCTAACATACGCGTGGAATACGACATTAGCGACTTACTACTAACGCGTGCGGCAATCTGGCGAAGACTCGAAGTGTCATGACTCGGGGAAAAAGTACCACCAGCTTTCAAAGGCATGCGCCCCCACAAATAAAATTTTATATTCATAAAATGATATGTACTGGATAGCAAATTTCACACCAGATCGAATGGTACCACACACTATGCGATCTGATGCGGAACGGCGACGTTGTTCACGAAATACGACCATGATATAAGTTGTCATGTTTAGTTGCGTTTTAGCGGACGATGTCTTATTAATTCAGCGTAGTGTGTATCACCAATCGATAGAGCAATAATTTGTCTTTAAAATAAGCTTTATTCTGATTGAATTGGTCAAAAATTGACATGGCGCAACGTTTGAGAAGAAAGTCTATTTTACGCTTAAATTTTCACCCGGATGGTAAACGCGATGAGGCGCTCGCGCTAGCGTAACAACATAGCATCTTAGCACAGGCGGCGTGTCGCAACAGGCCGATTTTTGTTGAGTAGGGGGTCGTTTTAAAATGCTACTGAACGCGTTATATTTGAGGAACAAGAACGAAATTTGCTGTACAAAGAGATAACATAATGACGTTTTTATGCATATAAATTGTATTCCACAACGGTTAATATTTCTATGTGTAAGTCATACAGCAATATGGTTAATTTGAGTGAAAAATCCTTGCCCAAGCCTATATGACATGTACTCCACTACAATTGTCCTGACTGGTGGCCATAGCTTTATCTAGAGACCCGTCCACCCGTCATTTGGACGGGTAAAAACGAATATAGACGGGTAGAAATATGGAGGACGGGTTGTGGACGGGCAAAAAAATGAAGGAGCAAAAAAAAGGTCTTCCAAAGTGAGTGTAAATGGTGTCAAATGTGTGTTTGTAGCCCATTTCAGGTCTTCAGGCACAATTTTAAAGTTTATAAACTAGCTTAAAGATACTCAATCCACTCATTCCCGTAAAATCGTTTGCTCCTAGCGATTATTAGTCATTTCACAAAAAGCGGATGTATCAAATACACTTAATGATTGCTTAGTTGGTTTATGCAACTTATTTTTTCTGAAATAAATAAAATAAATAGGAACTATTTCGATTTTCGTTTCGATCGAACCCGGTCGAAACTCTATACGAAACGTAACTATGGAAATGGAGCTTTGAGTGGAATACGCTTTAGTCTTCACGCGAACGAGGCTTGGGCGAGATTTACCTTAATTCACCCTGTCGAGTTGTTTACATTTAGAAACGGCGAGTGTAGGCACAAATATAATTTTTATATGCCACCAACACGGCAAATTAAACAGACAAAGACAGCATCGACGCATGATTGGGAAAGAATATTATGGAACTAAGCAGTGAATAGAATGACTTCGCCTTCGGAACAGTGAAAATGCCCTTTGCAAGCTTCGGGCACCGTGGGCCGGCGAGCTGTCACTGACTACAGTCCAGACACATGCAGTCCACATGCAGCGTTCGCAGAGATATTCTTGCAGATGGTTAGTAATTACGAATTGCTCAGCTATGATAACGTATATATATATATTTAGGCATATGAGTATATACATCATTTATATTTCTGTTGTTTTTATTAAATTTATGTTATTGTTTACCTTCAACCTTGGCGCTTATTCAGCCAATGTCATGGTACGACAAAATAGCAAGGTTGAAGGGTATGTCTATGGCCTATGCTATGAGTATGACTACGCCAGGCATAGACTATGGCCTATATGACATATCAGTGATTTATTATAATACTGTAACTATGTAATGTTTATGTCACATGTGGTAGGTAGCAGGTTAATATCATAACGTTAAGATTAATTAACTAGGCTTAATTAGCCTAATAGTAGCTAGGCATAATGTAAATGCATTATAAGTGATCCGTAACAGTTATACTTAGGCCTGCGTTATACTTATTCATAATGACAATATTTAATACATTTATAATAATAATTTAATACATTAAGCAAAATGTTATGATAATTTAATACATAAAAATAGGTATATACATATTATTTTAATTTATTAGTAACATTAATGTAATAAAATAACAAAATATTGCTTGCATTTGGAAGCCTGGGAGGTGATCGTTCATAACATTGCAAGTTTTTCAAGTACATTAACATTTAAATGTGCCACATTTTCAGAACTTAAGGTGTCATCACCATAGGGCAGGCGGAAAAGTTCTTCATCTCAGGTAAATGAGTTGTAATATACAATAATTTACTCTATTTCATGAAATTAACTACAAAATAACGGCAAGCACAATATAAGTATAACTACAGGTAGAATAACTGCACTTGATATATGTATTTATTTCATCAGATAACAAGCAAAGCAGCAATAACAAAATTATGACAAAGTTGAAAACGTGTTAGGTAAATGTAAAAAAACAGTTACTTTTATAAATATTCCTTTCATCGAGCATCCAGCACATGGTATATCAAATACTAATTAGCATTAATCCCATTCATTAGGCTTTCAAATTATGCCTTTCACAGAGAAGACATTAGCTTTAGCAAACTTGTGCTAAGTGATACAAGTCATGGGAAAGTTGTTCAATATTCTGAAAGAATTGTCGTACGTACGAAAACATATTTCTGGAAATTTACTTTTCAAAGAGTTCACCCATAACACACACATAATTGTTACAGAAACATGCTGTAAATACATAACATATACATACTATGTACATATATAATAACATTATGTACATAACAAATATTCACAGCACTTTGTGACCATGTTGGATATTGTGCTTTATAAATAATAAATATATTAAATAAAGTAACTAGATTATAATTTTTTATATAAAAAATCAGTAGATATAAAATAACTTGTTTTTAAATATATTTAATGCTTTGTATCTTTACACATAAAAAGTGGGTAAACTAGTCAGGGTCCTTGCCATGTGGCTGAGAGTTACATGTGCAATTGCTATATGTTACTCAATTCTATGAAGAGTACTGGCTAGAGATAGTGGTGAATACTTTTCTTTTGTGCAGTTAGTATTTTCACATATTAATTTCAGTGTGGCAGAATGTTTCCACATTAGTAGAAATGTTCAATATAACATGTCTGAGTGATGTATATATAACATGTGGGCATGCAAATTTTATAACACGAATAAAACAATTATATTACCCAGAGATTGAGTAATCGTACTCATGTACTCGTACTTATACTCGAGTACGAGTACTTTTTGAGTATGAGTACTCGAGTACGAAGGAAAGTAACCGTACTCGAGTACATTACCAAAGTAATTGTACTTATGAATACTTCTCACCATTACATTTTTTTATATGAACAGTTGCAAGCAAATATATTAGACAGATAAAAATAGCAATATTAGAAGTAATCTAATAAATGTAATAATAATCAAGGTATTCATTTTCTATTACTGTTCAGCATTTCAGTTAAATAAATATTCAGTCAAATTTCCCTAATTAATACCTTATCTTCCCAGAGAAGCCACATCTCCTCACCCTCCTGCTTAGTACAAAGTACAAGTTATATTGTGACAGTCCCAGGGAAGCACTGCAGGCGATAAGCATCCCCTAACATCTTGCTTTGTAATTTTAGAAGCCATGCCACAGCCCCACCTGTGCTGTTTGCTCTTTCAGTATGGTGTGAATGACTGGGCAGTTAGCTGCTAAATCCCTGTCCATTATGTTTATGTAAGTGTAAACTGTAAATCTGTCTAAATCCTCAACTATTCTGTTTGTCCCATCTGATATATGACATATTTGAATTGGATATTATTGCTAATATGATCCCTGGGATTTGAAATATTGTTATTGTATAATTTATATTTGATCATGTGTATTTGACATTTAAATGGGGACATTTGAAATTCTTAAATGCATCATATTTGTATTTGATTCAGAAGTTTAATATTTTCCTCTTGATACTTCATTGACATAGTTGAACCACCACTAAATTGACACTCATTATAACACTTGTATGCTATTTGTTATAGTATCGCTATGATACCTTTAGTTTATAGTATCATGATATATGGACATCTTGAGTATCAATCCAGTATTAAATGGATCATTCAACACACGAGAAAGTCATCTGATGATTTACAATAATAATAATAACATCTGGACAGTGGATAGCAGTTAGCAGTAATCAGCTAGAACACTAGATATTGGCACAGCAACAGAAAATGAATAACACCTGATTCCATGGAGGTCGCCTTTATGGTAGAAACAGGATATTCATTAAAGTAATCATGAAAGTACCAGTAATCATGATTACATTCTAAAGTAATCGTACTCGAGTACATTCTAAAGTAATCGTACTCGAATACATTTGTTTACAGAGTACTCGTACTCGAGTACATTTGTATTGTACTCACTCCATCTCTGAATTATTACCATGATGTTTGACTTTGGCTACGTGTGTCGTCACATATAAAATATCGTACATGTCAAAGCCATATTAATTGTCACTTTATTTCTTGTATGGGCAGATGTGGATGTACAGCAAAATGTCAGGAAGCTGGTATGCAGTATCATCAGAGAGAGTGAACTCACACAATGTCATCGATATCCAAGCTGATGTAGTTCACCAAAGAATATCGAACCTGTCTTGCAGTGTCGAGAGAGGTTGACCAAAGGCTCATGCCATATTTGACAGACCATGGCATCCACCGTTCCATCACCAACTGCAAAGCTAGTCAGGTGTCACCATATTCGCATGTCAAGCACTCTGCATTCTACATGATAGTCAGTCAGGGTATCTGACTGGCATGGAAGCCAGTGTACACACCACAAGTACTGCAGAGTCTGTCACAATGCAACACGCAGTACAACTGGGATCACTTCACTTGGTCGACATTCGAATACTTGACATTTAATATGCAGCATCTTGCACGGCTCATAGCTGTATAGTCCTGTCCACAAATACAACTGTCCTGTAACTTGTTGAACTAGTGGTAGTAAGCATTGTTCAGTTTCTTGTTGACCTCTAAAGACAAGCATGTATTCAATTTCAGTAAATAAACAACATGCATCATGGTAGTGGAGTTGGGAGTAAATAATGATGCCATGCAATAACTACTACATGGTGTACACATATTCATTTTGGACATTTTATGTCAAACATGAATATGTGAGATTGTCTGGTCAACGCAAATGTTGGAAATGACAAAATAAGGTTATTGTGATGCCAACAGCACATTCCCTCAGAAAATATTTAAGCATTCATAATATGTATGTTTACCTTCTTCAAAACTTTATTATTGATTTCTTGAGTCATCGCTTCAGTATTTCCCCTGCTATATGATGAGTGAGGTGGACCACCTCAGTATTTGTCTAAGCCATTTTGCACAAAATATGCCAGGATGGCCACCTCATAGGTATTTCTTGCTATAAACATGTTTACACTTGTAGCTGTGCATTTGTTTCCTCTCTATTTCCCAGGGAATAAGTTAAAACATCCTTCAAAATGCACCAGTTTGAAGGTAATTTTTGAAATTGATCTATGTAGCCATGCCCCACGACTCACACAGTGTATGTGCATTAATGTCTGTGTTGACACACTGGGTATAATATGCATTATACAAGAGCAAAGGTTATTCTAGTTTTCCATGTTCAAGATAATATGTTAATGAAAACAAATGTATATTTAAATGGACATATTAAAATATTTTGATAATTTATACATTGTTGATTGTTAAAATTACCTGGATTGATCAGATGTGAGCCTCCCGTAGACTACGTATCATCACTGCATCTGCCATACCCATGTGACTGTCTTAATGTTAGCCTCTCCTCTGCCTTGTCTCACTTTTGCATTGTAGTATGGCCTGTAGCAATATTATAATTCAAATATATTATGCATTCAGATATTGCTGTGATGAAAAGTTTGATAAATATTTGAAAACAGCTGGCACGTGTCAGTTGAAAGGTACCAGGTACATAGACTACAGCCAGGCATTGACTACAATGGAAACAAGTGCAAGAATGTTATATGTAATACTTGCATGATATAATGTACACCTACTGTATTACTATTAACATTTTATTTTCATGTTTATTTTTTATTGAAAAAAATCATCACCATCAATCATCGCTGTTATAAAAAAAAAAAATGGCATAACATATAATAGAAATCAACAACATTCAGTAATAGTATTGAAATGTGAGTCGCAAAACACTGTTTTCATAATTGTGAAATATAATATAATTCTCCGTTTTACGTTCTGTTACACGAGATAACGGATGCTCCCCGTAAAAATACAACGCTTCTTGCCCGACCAACAAGAGCCTACTACCAGTTCCCCACGTAAAATTAATTTAATATTTCGTTCCTCACGTCATGTATTCTCTCTGGACATGTACTTTCGCAATTATTAAGTTTATTAACAAGATGCTGCGTACTGAAATACAATACCGATGGCGATACATATCAACACAGGTTGTGTCTGGCTGAGTGATGCCGAGACCGAGCGATATCGATGCCGATGGTGACTGTCAGTGTCAATTCAAACTGGCTTGTTAGAGAATCCGCGTCGAGTAGACGTTCACAAGAGTGAATTAGTCCCCAACTACTCGCTCTTGTTGCTAACTGCGTTAATGCACTTAATGCATACCTTCATAGAAGTATTACTTTGCCTTTGGAATCTTAGTCATGAAGCGCAAAAGCACGTGTGATTTGTTATTGTAGGTCGATCTCGCACAAAGCACGTGACCCAAAAAGCATAGGACGTCGGCAGCTAATGATTGTTTCGCCAGTTATACCCGGTGTAACGGCGATTCTTTTTTTACGATTAAAAAATGACAAATATGCATTCTAAAAATTATCTGACTATGCATACTAGTTAAACTATTAACACTTTACACATTTGGTCATAAAAGAACCGGTTTGGCGATTAGCAAACGAGTGGAGGAAGTACCTTTAACAGTTAACATCAACGTGTCCACCAAAACATGTGACTGGCAAACCAAAACATGTGACTGGCAATAATTTGATCCTGCATAAAGCCCTGCTGGTGGCAGACATGGAGTTGGTCTGCTGTCGTGGTGGTTTGGTTGGCCGATACCCAAAAGGATGGTGGCCAATAGGGTTCACTCTACTTAGTTTGTCGGTGATTTATCTATTCCATCACCCTATCTGTTGAGAATCGCGACGAGGACTGGGGCTTTGGCTGGTGACTACCACAAAAAGTGAAGTGGCACGATTGTTCACTTGACGCTCAATCAAGGTTCACCTGTAGTGATGTTGTCGCTGGTGAATTGCATAATTTTTGCCACCCGCAGCAACAGTAAACTGTGAGTTGTCTATGCGACAAAACATGTGACAATCCTGGGTCACTTCTAATTCTCCAGTCCAGATCGGTGACCCACGCCTGGATATATTTCTACTTGTCCAGTCCAGATCGGTGACCCACGCCTGGAGATATTTCTACTTCTCCAGTCCAGATCGGTGACCCAAGCCTGGAGATATTTCTCAGTATTTCTTCTTCAGAAGAGATGCTGCCATCATCGTGCATGCTTTGGTGCCATATTGATCAGTGCAATGGTCAGCCCAGATCATCAGCTTGCTTAGGTAGGTCAGGATTAAAATGCTTCAGTAGAATAGTTGTGATTTGCTATTTCAAGAACAGGTGATAATTCTCATCCAGTTCAAATTCTCAATGGTGGATCTCCACAGTTTACAATGCAAACATCTAAAACTGGCTGAGCAATTCATTTGTAAACCATCACACACCGACACACCTTACAAAAACCTAAATAGTCAACCTCCATACAGTTAACACCTCAAATTGATCAACCTCAGGAACATTTATTGGCAGTGTCACTGTCTGGAAACATCTCCTTCACGACTTTCTTGAAATTGTCCACCGGCAGAAAGGAAAGGCTGTGTGCTATGCAGCCATGTTCACAAACAGAGTTCAGTCTTTTCTTCAATCTTCCCTGTCTCTGTCTCCTCATGTTGATTAGTTTAGGGCAATTCCACGGTAACGGAATTACAATTCACAGTATTTTATGGTTTAAAATGGTTATATTTTCCCATTCAGCATGTGTCTAGAAAAGAAACTTAAACATGGTTTGAAGTCCACACTACACCCTATCAGTACCAGTGGTACCTGTTAAGAAATATAAAATAATTATGAAATTATGGCTGTTTTAATTTTGGTAACGGAATTACTCAGAAAATTTGAACATCAGTTTTTATTAAATGTCATGAGATATCGTCTGAAATCTGCAATCTACCAGGGCCAACACCTAGCATTAATAAATAGGCATATATCATGACCTTGTATTGGATAGAATTTTGCTCATGATATATGTACTGTTTTTTATAGTGAACAGGTTTTGATCGGTAACGGAATTACATGTAATAGTAACGGAATTACGAGTCTGACTATTTTTGGAATAAAACAACAAATAATAATTGATGCTCATTTTTTTTCTTTTCTGCAAGATTACAGAACACCATAACTTCATGTTCTACTAAAAATAACAATTGTACTGACCAATAATTGTACACACAGTACAGCGATGTATTTCACATTTAGCTCAAAATCAGTCGAAAGCAGTTTTTGAACTCCAGTCCATCTGTGGGTCAGGGAGGATGTTAATGTCACAATCTTTATCAGTAGAGGCAGTCAATATATCTTCAACATCAGGCCACATAAATTTACATAGTTCAACACACTTCAAGTAATTTGTCACCTTAGTTTAAAAAACCCGGGAAGACACACATTTTTTTGTTTTTTTTACAACCATCCACTTTAAGTCCAAACATTTTGGCAAGGTCTTTTCTGTATTCTCAAGTTTGATTACCCATGCTGTTGTCTTCCTTGTCATCTTCATTATTTCAATGTTTTAATTTTGAAGAAGTTCCTCGTGGTTTTGTATAACAGTCACAAACAATGTAACCAACTGACTCTTTGCAACTGCTTAATGTTGGGAATGAGACTGATCTCATTCAGTCATATGAACTTTATAATTTTTAATTCAACCATGGCTTAGTTGATGCATTGATGTAAAATATTCTGACAGGTCCTGGCAGCAACTTTGTTAAACTCATTGGATGTGATCACGCGATATCACTCCAGAGAACAATTGGAGTCATAGTCTTGTACAATAAACCTTAGCCATGTGGTAAAGAAGTACTGTGTAGAATTTCTTTGAAAGTCCATGAACACATTCTGCAACTGATCTTTGATAGATAATCTGGCCTATCTTGTAGATCTATATGGATCACGGCTGCCATTCCGGTGTAGTATCACGATTTTTACAAATAATATATGTTACAAATGGTGCATGTTTCTGAATCCATGGAAATTTTTCATAAAGTCCAAAGATTCCATTCATATTTAACTGAAACATTGTCCCAGTGCCTGTGCTGACCTCTGATGTACTTAGGCCCCATTATTAGTTTCTTATTATGATTTATAGTGCAAGAGAAAAAAAACCATGTAATTCTGTTATTGTAATTCCGTTACCAAAATGTAATTCCGTTACCATGATTCCCGCAAGATGAGAAAAGACACACATAAATTGTGTACTCTCACCTATTCGTGGGTGTATCTAATAAGAGAATTTCAAGTAACTGTTAATTTTGATCACTTGTTGGCTCTCAGGAAAACTTTATGTACTTTTTCGGTAACGGAATTACATAATAAATATATGAAAATGTGTGACTACCCATATCAAAATACAGCTTATGCAGTACAAGTTGCTTTCTGAATTTTGAACACATACAGTATGAACTTTGAAAATCTATAAAACAAAGGTAAATTAGTTAAGAGTTAATGGTAAGATGGGAGGGGTTTCTGTTGGCCCTTGTTTTTCCATTAGTTTGATTGCTAAGAATTCACTCCATTAGAAATGCAATTAAAAAAAATTGTGAACTGATGGCACAATTGTTTTACTTGGGCCTGAATTTTACGTATGTTTTACATCAGTGGTACAACTTTTACACTGTTTTGACAAGATTTAATTTTTAGCAGTCTGGGCTCTCCAGTGTGGAATTGCCCTTTAGTCTTGATGACAGTACATAGGTACTGTACTGATGGGTTCCTTCTCATAAACTCCTCCATCTCTTTCTTACCTGTGAACAGAAATGTTCGTGAAATAACTGAGCAGAACAAATTGTGAATCTACTGCACCTACCATTCTATAAAAAATATCAATACATCATTCATCAACAGCATCCTTATCATCCAGACACAGAGGTTGTAGGAAGATAATACATAATTTTTCAAACAGTGTTACAAGGAATTTTTTTTATTGTGTTTCTCACTGAAAGCGCAGCTAGACATGTGCCTGGCCGAGACAATACCCTAGCTGATAAATTGTCACGTTCTCAGATACTCGAGTTCCGGGCACTCGCTCCATGGGCCAACTCCAATCCGGCAACCGTACCACCACACCTCTGCCCAGAATCATTACTGATACAGTAGCGACACTCCTGCATGCATCCTTGGCACCATCTTCTAGATCAATCAATCAATCAATCAAATTTTATTTCGTAACAACAAGGATACATATACATTAGCAATCAAAACAAAAACAAAAAGTGTTGTTACGTGGTGGTCACATGGCACATAATGTGCCGTCTTCCTGTGACCCCAAAACATAAACTTATAAAATACAGACACATTTATACGTATACAAGAAAAAATATTAAATCGTTGTTCTCAATATAATTAATTTGACGATATGATTTATTTTACAACTGACTTGACAACGGACTGGGAAAATAAAAAAACCTTTGTAAATCCAAACAGTTTGTCTTTTTGAATAAACGATTTTAGTTACACTCTACACATCTGGGATTTAGGCAATGCACTTGGTTAAGGTAGCTAGATAGATATTGTTTAGATATCACATATTTGAATTTATGTCGGGATTTGAGGTTTTGAATAGTATATTCAAGGTTATTCCATAGTTTTGTAAAATGATGTAAAGGTAACTTAGAAGAAAAATTTGTTCTGGGCTTTCCTGTACGTATTTGGTTATGTTGTCTGGTAATTCTGGTGTTAGTGGCTAGATTATATGTTGGTATATAATGTTCGAAGGATTTAGGCAGTGTTTTATGGTAATAGTCAAACATAAATAATGAGACATGCAACTTGTGTATATCAGTGATTTTAAGTATATTTTCAGATTTAAAAATAGGATCGGTGTGACTTCTATATCTTTTGTTGTTAATTATTCGTAAGGCACGTTTTTGTAAGGTTTGCAACTTTATTACTGTGCTTCCATTTCCCCAAGCTTGTACACCATAAGTTAAATGACTTTGAATTAAAGTATAATAGAGAGTTTTTAAAGCATTGTGTGGCAAGAAATGTTTCAGTCTGTTAATTGCAAAAATTGCTCTAGATATCTTAGAACTGATTATATTAATATGTTTTTTCCATGTTAAGTGTTTATCAATATGTATTCCTAAAAACTTGACCGATTCGTCTTTGTTATCCTTTCCAATATGACTAACATTTTCATTGTTTATTTTGATACAGTTATTCACCTGATATTTGTTATTCGGTGGGCTAAATATGCAAAAATTTGTTTTTTTAACATTCAATGCAAGTTTATTAGCACACAAGTAATCGCACAAATGTTTTAATTCTTGGTTTATGTTGTTAATTAAAGTATCAATATGATGACCTGATTTGTATACAGTTGTGTCATCAGCAAAAGACAATAAATTTAAGGACGTAGAATTAATTATATCATTGATATAAATCAGAAATAAGATTGGTCCAAGTACGGATCCTTGGGGCACTCCACTTGTTATATTTTTCTTAGAAGACTTATATTTGTGTATTTCAGTGTACTGTTTTCGATTCGATAAGTAACTGGCAAACCATTTATTACTTAATCCTCGAATTCCATAGAAATGTAATTTA
This sequence comes from Oasisia sp. SBJ-2009, assembly GCA_964017155.1. NCBI lineage: Eukaryota > Metazoa > Annelida > Polychaeta > Sabellida > Siboglinidae > Oasisia > Oasisia sp. SBJ-2009. Next base: position 20,440,681 of record OZ024867.1, on the reverse strand, counting down.
TACAGCAAAATGTCATGATCTATTGTATCAAATGCCTTTGAAAGGTCCAGAAACACAGCCAATGTAGGGTCTTTTGTTATTTTATCATTTGCAATTGAAATGTCCTTTAGCAAATGCAATATTGGGTGAATTGTAGAGTGTTTTGCTCGAAACCCATACTGATGTTTATACAAAATGTTATAGTTTTCTAGAAACACCATCAGTCTATTGCATACCATTTTTTCCATTATTTTAGAAATCGCAGGTAAGATACTTATAGGTCTATAATTGTTAAACATTTTGGTGTTACCTGATTTGTAAACAGGCACAACTTTGGCAATTTTCAAGTTTTCAGGAACAGTTCCCGTGACAATGGATTGATTTAGGATATGCTCAAGCGGAGTGCTTATTTCATGTATTGTCGCTTGTAACAGTTTAGTGGATATACCATCGACACCTTCTGTGCATTTAGTTTTTAAATTACGAACAATATGTTCTATTTCTGTTTTTTGCGTAGGATGCATGAAAAAATTGACGGGATAGTTTCCCTTTAGGTGTTCTTCGAATTGCTTAACAGGAACATCTATTGAATCGCTTATTGTTGTACTTATTCCAACAAAAAAATTATTAAATTCTTCTGTGATATGTTTCATATGTGTTTCCTCATGTCCATTTATTATGAAGGTTTCAGGGAACTGAAATAATTCTTTTTGTTTATGCATTGCTTGACGTAGTATAGCCCATGTTTCTTTAATGCTATGTTTGCGTACTTCTAGCATTTCTGTATAATACGCACTTTTTGCTGCTCGTTTGACCTTATTAAAAACTCTACAATATTCTTTGTATTTGTTGATCGCTTCTGGGCTAGCTCTACTTAGTTTCTTTCGAAGTAACTTAGCTTTATTTAGGGACGAATTCAATATACCCGAAGTAATCCAAGGTTCTCGTTTAATATATTTTTTCTTAACCTTCACATGTTTAACTGGGCAGGATATTTCGAACAGTGATTTGTATATTATCATGAAATTATCATAAGCTTCATCCACATCAGCTGTGGATAACACAGTTGAGAAATCGGCCATATGTAATTGATTTCTAAAGGATGCAATGCTTCTTGGGTTCAACTGTCGCACCTGCCTATATGCTGATTTTTGGGGACGAGGTGTACCATATATTATGTGAAATATGGCAAAATGATCGGCTATATCAGTGATTAGAATTCCCGATTCATGATTAGGGTGAGAATGATTTGAATATATGTGATCTATAAGTGTTGCAGAGTTTGCCGTTATTCGTGTTGGTTTGGTAATATACGGTATAAACCCTTGGGATATTACATTATCTATGAAGTCATTTGTTTTTTTGTGGGTAACAAAGTTTAACAAATTAATGTTGTAATCACCCATCAAATAAGCGACTTTATTTTCATTTGATATTTTATCCTGTATTTCTATTATTTTGCTCATAAACATATCTATGTCTGCACGAGGAGCTGAATTTGGACGATATACTACACCTACTATAATTGGTTTATTTTTATTATTTTGAACTTCAAAAAATATAGATTCAAAAACGTGGGGAATAAATATAGAGAGATCTTCACGTTTAGTGTATGTAAAGCTATCGTTAATATATATACCAACTCCACCATGCCCATCGTCATTTTGCAATCTAGTGTTAAACAGTAAACTGTGGTATCCATTTATATTGTATTGCTGAGAATCCCGTATTCTAAATATTTCTGTTAAGGCAATCATATCAAGTTTGAGGCCACCTGATGATAAGTTGCAAAATAATTCTTGCACAGAATCCCAGTGCGCCTCTAAGCTGCGACAATTTATGCATAACATTGATAAAGAAACTTTATCACTCTGGAAAGCGTTTGAGAATTCAACCGTGGTCAAATATTTACACTCATTGGGATTTAAAGAAAGGGGTGAGTCATTATATATATTATCTTCATTATAATTAATTTCAGTATATAAATTTGCAAAGTCAAAGTTTCCATTTGTTTGGATTCGGTCTAAGTTAATATTGTCATCCATTTAGAAAAAATATAGAAGGTATCATATTAAGCCAATTGCCCCAGTCCGTCGTTATTACACTACTACCAGAAGCGACATAAAATATCTTACGAAAACAACAGTAATGCAAAACAATAATTAGGTTAGAACAGTCTGCGTAGCATGGCTTCGTAACATTCATAGTAATTGTATGTGTAATAGTAGACAACAGTAAAAGTATACGTACATATATCTGTAGTAATACAAAGAACATAAGGGAACAAAATAGTAAAGACAGCAAGCTGGCTGGACTTCCACTTTGTATGACATAATTATATTCCTAATGCGAAAAATCATAATAATAAACAAATGCAACATATAACCACCGAGGTGAAGTAACACTAATGACCATACACAGAACACAGCGAACATTGTTCCTGTTGTAGTATATATAGATACATCAGTGCAAGTTATGCTTTAACATTTAAAATAACGTGTTTTTTTTAATTTTTTTTTTACAATGTTCATACCCGACCATCTATAGAAAAATAAACAGTCTTAGAGGGTTGCTATGTTTATGTCAAATATAAATTATTCATACTTTAGTCAACCCTTAGTCAACCATACCATTCATCGCATATTTGTTATTCTAGGTAACAGTGCAAACAAATTAACTTATAGTGTTGAAATCAACGAATACCTCAAAAATGAGCCAATAATGTAACTCGTCCAACAGTGTCACAAACCGAAGTCATTAAAACTCGGGGCACACGAGCACTCGTATAATTAACACTTAGTTGCGTCACCTTTGCCAATCCTCGGCTAGCCCACACGAAAACATCCGACGATAACACCTATAATTATAGTCACATGTTCAAAGTCGAAACACAATGAAACACTTTGTATAACAAAGGCAAAACTAGTAATTGTTTAATTTACAAACGAACATTTCATCAGTTTATCTTCTAAAAACGTATCGGCAGGAAAGTTTAAACAATTACTACTAATAGTCACTTTTTATATTGCTATATGTGTTATCTACAATGATGCACACTATTATATTATAAAGCCTGTATGACGCTTAGGAAGGAATACATTTTTAAGGGTTATAACAATTTGAAATTTGAGATTGTTAGATCATTATCTAATGAAGACAGTTTATCATGTTTATGGCAATTAATGTATTAACAGAAATAATGAAATACTTCATTTACCACTGTGTAAAATAAATTAAAATAGCGTTCTTCTGTATCATGTTATAAAAACGTTTTCCCAAAAATTATGAATGTGCAGTCCATAGCATAATAACTTTATTAGAGCAATTCATTATTATACTTAATGGTTATAATGGTTATATATGACGCAATAAAAATGAAAACTAACAAACAGGCCAAATACCAACAATTAACTCAAGGAACTTTCCTTTCTTTGTGTTTGCAGTTCTACATTTTCGGGAGGTCCTGATCCGTGACGATCTCCTTTACCGTACCAATGTTGGTCTTGATTAGGACCCGACCCGCGTAGGTCCAACAGTCTGCTATTTGCTTCTGGCGTTTCAGCTGACGCGTGTGATACGCCAGCATGGCTCGCTTGGCCGTCAGGTCCTCGTTGACATGGATCTGGTTGTCCTTGAATTGCCGATTGTACTCCTTCAGGCGGATGCGCGCCCGAAACACTTCGTCACGCACCGCTTCGCTTCGGAAGCGAACAATCATTGCCCGCTTGCGCGGACGGCCCTGCTCGTCCTTCTTCGGACCTAGTCGGTGACTCCGCTCTAGGTGGTCGGCTCCAATGTGGGTCAATCCCAGCTTCTGTTGGATTGTCCCGATCACCACAGCATCGGTGTTTTCACCGTCCTCTTCCGTGATGCCTTGGAAGCGGAGGTTCGGACGTCTGGAATATTGTTCCCGTCTGTCAGCCTCCGCCTCCAACGTCGCCACCTTCTTCACCAAACCATCAATCTGCTCATCTCTGGCAGCCAGACCGGTCTTCAGTGACTGGACCTCTTTGTCTAGGTGTGCAACCTGCAGACGCATGGCTGCACACACCGTTTTTATGAGTATCGGGGCAATTACCTCGATTATTTCAAGAACAGTCTTTTCTTGTTCCTTTTTCTTGCCGCTTTTCGGCGTTTCACTTAGGGCACTGCGCTGCAATTTAAATTTGTCAAATTCGGTCGCAAAGCATGACTCGACCACTTTGTTGATCTCGTCGGTCGACATTGTGATCAGTGAAGCGGAACGTGTGGTCAGCGCTCAGCGGTCAGCGTGGCAGTTATATGGGTGTGGCGTAGCGTGGCGTGACGTGGGCGATAAAACCAGAGAATCGGGCTACACTCTATAGTTAATCAAAAATACAGCTTCAGCTCACCACTTAGGAAATGTTCGCATCCTCTGTCGTATTCATGGAGTCATCAACCAGTGCTGTGCTTAGTCACTCATACCCTCAATGTTCCCTGCAAGTTGTCATCCGCGAATAATCAAGACAATGGAGAGGCACGCAGCACAACTCCAGAACTCTGATCACTCCTACGCAGTACGAACGGTCTTGGGCAAAACTGGTACGTTTCATGCAGTCACTTAACATAATCCCTGCATTACCAGTGTCAATTCCTGTCTTGATGGGTTTCATTGCTTATTTACATAATGACGGTTATGCACCAGCTTCCATAATTACAACAGTGTCAGCCATTTCCTACTTTCATAAGATCAATGGGTTTGCAGACCCCGCTAGAAATTTCCTCATTTCCAAGCTACTAACAGGAGCGCAGAACTTACGGTCCGTGTCCGATGTACGACTGCCAGTGACACTGCCCATTCTTGCCCAGTTAATTAGGGCAGTGCCAGTAGTATTCACTTCTCATTATAAACGTCTAATGCTGCGTGCAATGATGGTCCTGGCGTTTAAGGCTTATCTAAGAGTAGGGGAAATGGTGCCACGAACTACTACGACAAGTCACAACTGTCTTCAATTGCATGATGTCACTTTAAATGAAGAACTGATAACTGTGTCATTTCGACACTTTAAACATAGTGGCAGACGCGGCCCTCAGTCATTGCAGATTAATGGTGCAGGGGCACCAGACACTTCCATTTCCCCGGCTGCTTGGCTTAATGAATTTCTAGTTGCTCGAGGTACAGTTCAGTCCAATCTCTTCGCATATATAGATGGCACGCCAATGTTGCGAAGAGATTTTGATTCTTCGCTCCGGTCTCTGTTAGCTTTTTGTGGTCTCAGCAGTAGAGTTTTTAAAGAGCATAGTTTTAGAATAGGTGCGGCTACATCCGCAGCGTTACGGGGTGAATCCGATGCTCAGATTAGGGCAGCCGGGCGATGGGCATCAGATGCTTTTAGGAAATATATAAGAATTGCATGATAAACTTGCTAAGTGTTTTGCTGCCACAGTGGGTGGCAGCTTACGAATAAAAGCTACGTTTAGTGCGTGGGGGTCGGTCACATTTAATTCTAGGTGACCAGGTGGCGGAGTGACCCCCCTGACAATAATTGTAAATATGTTATGAAGAGAACTGTCACTAATAATCATTGGTAATGTGTTAGAAATTGTAGGTCATGCTTAACAAGACCATTGGGGCCGGCATGTTTGCTGTGTATAATGTATGTCTGCTGGTATATATCTGTGTTTCATCTGATGTATCTCATTTAATATAATGTCAATAAAATGGCCAATTTCAATCATCACTTGTCTTGCATTGCTGCTTTACATAGGAGTCTGTATGTGCAGCCGGTACATACTTAATTTTCTATGACAATATACTCTATTTTATGACAAATTACTCTATTTTACAAATAAAAAATGTGTCCCCTGCATACATGTAATATAACTAACCAGGCAATCTCACTTCATCTTTTTAGCCAAAGTAATCATGGGCCAGCATTGTCTCTTTGGCACTCAATTTGGTATATGTTCGTTCCTGAACTGCATTGCAAACAACATATGCTATTTGAGAGAACAAATTGACAATAAATGTAAACGAAGGTACATCAATGCAGTCAAACTCATTTCATGTTCACCTTAGTGAAACGGTTACATAATTTTTACTGTCAGCTTTGGATAGTACAAAACTTTGTTTGTGTAACAGAGAATTATACGAACCCATGCAAAATCAAATATAATAATCTCTAATTTATATACATAGTAATAGTCAATTGATGACATCAGATTAAGAAATACTGTCTGTATGATTTTTATACTTCTAGAACACATTATCAGTACACGTTTATATATAATCACATCTCTCGGGCTCCATTTCTGGTTAACTAAATTGACTCTTTATGGCCTTATTTGCTAGTCATTCATTTCTTGTAGGCAAGTACAGTCCACAGCCCACACATCATATTAGCATAAAAGCAAGTGATAGCAAATGAGTCTTGAATATTTTCCTGGATGATTTGTACACTTCTCGTACACATTAACTGTAAACTGTTATATATATATAATCACCTCTCTCGGGTTCCACTTCTGCATCTCCACTTTTCACACCAGATCGCACACTACTGCCAAAGCCTACAAATGTGGGTATACATTTAAGTCTTTGACATTAAATAACTTGCAATTTCAGCAATTCACACACTGGTTAACTACTGACTCTTTATGGCCTTATTTGCTAGTCATTCATTGTATGTACTAGTCATTCATTGTATGTACTAGTCATTCATTGTATGTACTAGTCATTCATTAAAACCTATCAAATAGTCCATGCTAGCTTGTTGATGCACTTGTTTTGTTTAATAGTCACGTTCAGAAAACTCATGTTTTATTTGATGAATAGATAATAAACACACCTGTTTATTGGATAGACTATGCAAGATTTTCATGTACTGGACTTGTAGCCATAAAAGAACATAATTCTTTATGGCGAAAATAGATTAGAACTAATGTGTTAGTTTATAAGTAAAGCTTGTAATTATTAGCTTTATTAGCCAGGTCCATGCTTTTAGCTAAAACTCTGCATTAGTTTCAGGAGTGTTTATAAATATGGCAGTATACATAATAGCAATGTAATTTCAACTCACTCTTACAACAATCAGTAAGAATGACGCAATTTGATCACATACCAATTGGGAGAAACTCCTCCGATCCTGGCATAGACTCAGGCACATCATCTGAGAGTAAGAAGCAATTATAAATAGAAATAAAACGTAATAATGAAAATACGACATATTGTTATGAGGACACATCAGAAATGTTGTCACCATGCAAATTGTTTGTCTGAAATTTTGTAATCTCCATCCCTGTAATCCAGGGTTGTCATTACATAGACATTCTCTAGCATATGTTGTGTGCATTGAATGGAAATTAATCTAAATAATGACACAATTTGATCACAAACCAATTGGGAGAAACTCCTCTGATCCCGGCATAGATTCAGAATCAGGCACATAATCTGAAAGTAAGAAGGTCATTTACAAAAGGGAAAGGTAAGTTTCAGTATCCAGTCCTTAGCTTTACTATCAAATACCATCTTGACTTCTTTTGGAAGCATTCAGCTGCAATTAATGTGTGAAGACTATTCAGTCATACACTACAATCAACCACTGTCTATATCTAGGTAATCATTCGTACAACTAAAAGTACTGGAGCAATGTGAAATAGATAAATCTGTCCCAGCTTTTTGTCTTAGTTGAAAGTCTGAAGCTCTAGTTACTGAGCCACATAATGTTTAACATTTGACACACATACATAGAAATTCACTGGTGCAAATTAATTGTTTAAACAAATACATTTCTGGAGATATACTTACAACATATACCTCTAAGAGACGATGTTCGTGTCGTGCAAACAATTTCCGTGCTGTGAGTCGAAATGGTAATGCAGTGGTCATAATAATTACAAGGAGAACTTTTTCGCTGTTTCACTATTGAGAAACATATCCTTCACGACTGTTGTGAAGTGATCCGTGAGCTGAAAGGAAAGGTTGTGTTCAGCGTCCATGTTGGCGAACAAAGTCTCGATTACAATGACACGCTTTGTTATCTCCTGGTCCTTCGAGTTAACGAAAAACAATGTCACTCGATCGTTTCTCTGAGCCGTTCGATAGAGAGATCTTGTAGCATGTTGAAAGGCGTCATGTTTTCCACCCGCGGCAACACAGAAATGCGAGTTGCACACACGGCAAAAAGCGTGTGACACTCCTCTGTCGCTACGGCTGATCCAGGTCAGATCGGCAACCCACCCTGCATAAACTTCAATGCATATTTCTTCTTCTGGTTTTGTACACGGTTTATTTACAAACATACACATTAAAAAGGTGGTAAAACCATTTCAAAAAGGCACTAATAATTCAGGCGAGTTAACTGTAAGTTCACCAGACACTGTCACATTTGTAACTCACCTGTCATTTCCTTCTCATGGTTCGCGTCCATTCGAAGCGCAATGGATCAAAGAGCAGCTCTTTTTACTTCTTTCTTGTGATATGACTCGAGTGAAATGTTCCACAAACAGTTAAACCCATGGAAACATTCTATAAATGGTGCTGTGTGCTCATCACTTTGCTTCAGCAAGGCCATTGTGGATTAATACTCCTTGGAATTGCGTGATTTTTTTGGTTGGTTCACTTAATTCAAAAAGAGGCTGGTTGAAAGCAACCTTGAAAAAAGATAAAACATGTTCTATTCCTTTCAACATCGAAAGCAACCGTCGAACTTGACAGCTGCTTGCTTTCAATCCCGTGTTCACACATGGCATTTTCAACCAAATTGCTTTCAACGTTCAATGCAGATTGAACAGTGTGAATGCACCTTAAGTCACACAATATTGCATTATGTGCCAATTAAAAACAATATTTTTTAATAATATCCAATTTTACTAAACAAATTAATTATTGAGTATACTTATAATAAACTATGTAATATGATGTGTTACCAAAGCACAAAGTGAATTATTTGTACTGATAGTATGTGTACCTTTGTGATAACAATGAAATTCTCAAATGTATGCCTTACAACTATCATATGTTACATTGTGTAATGTAATATTTAATAACTGATGTCCAATACAACAATTAATTTCCAGTATGTTTGCACATGAGAAGAACACTCACTGTACACTGCTGGTGTCAACACCACCAACAATTCCACTTATGACACTGTTCCCAATGCCCACAATTTCCTCCACCATCTCCTCCATTTTCGTTAGAGGTGGTTGTGGGGGTCTCCTCCTAAATGTCAGTTTAATGATTACTTAACAAATAACACCTACTGCATGTTATTACATAATTGAAGATTAATAATTTCTCAATATTATCATTCATTTGTGATATCACAACATATGAGGTTGAAACATTTATTACTGTTACCAAAAATTGCTTGAATGTAGATGCCACACACATAATAATAATAATAATAAAAGCATTTATATAGCGCCATAAATCCAAGTTACCATGTTCGAAGGCGCTGTTACAACATATCATAGAAAGAAACTAAAAGTAAAAAATCATAAAACATGGCATCAAATATCGAAATTAAATTATCATAAAAATACACATGCTAATAATAATAAAAAAAATACTTATAATAATAATAATAGTACATATTATGATTGTAAAAATAATAAAAACGGCTCTGAATAATAAATAAATAAATAAGTAAATCCTAAAAACTTAAAACGTCCGTCAGTGTTCAGTGTTCATGAGTAAAAAGCTCTTTTGAATAAATAAGTTTTAAGGAGTCTTTTGAACTGGTATAACGAATCATATGTTCACATATTGCGTGGTAGATCGTTCCATAAGTGAGGAGCAGCGATGCAGAACGCTCGATCACCGAACTGGCGGAGATGTGCCCTGTTTACAATCAGTAGGGACTCTGATGACGACCGCAGTGTTCTGATTGGCTGGTAGAACTCGAGCAGATCGGAGAGGTAGCTAGGCGCAAGTAGATGACTGACTTTGTACGTTGTTAGTATGATCTTATACTGAATGCGATATCGCACGGGGAGCCAATGGAGAGTCTCTAAAATTGGTGTTACGTGGTCGTAACGACTAGCTTTCATCACAACTCGAGCTGCTTCATTTTGTCCTCTCTGCAGCTTGTCTAATAGCAGGTCCATCCATACATACATATTATTATACACATTCATTACTTTCTACTTAATAATAATAATAATAATACACTTTATTTAGACACTAAAATCCAAAGTACAAACTCTGTTCGGTAGTGTTTACAACATTAAAACATCCTAAGAAATAAATAAAATAAAAGTACAAGTAAAACATATGAGAACGTTTGTCTAAATCAGTGTTGTAGAGAACTACAAGAGAAACTAAAATTAAACAGAGATGGCATTGTTGTAGTCTATATCTACTAATTAAGGATTAATTATTACTATGACATTACAAATATATTTCCACAATTACCATTCATAAGTACATTACACTTTTCATGTCATGATAAAAATCACACACATTTCTCTAGCAAAGCAAGGTAATTATATCTGTTTACTTTATTTTACCTGTCTTACGCATTTCATTTCTGTATTGCTGTCAGCATATGGCTTTTGTGATCCAACCACTTCTTCTCAATCTGGTTTGCAGTCTTCCCAGCCATACTGACACCATTAACCATTTCCATGCGGTAGACTGGGCTGAGGCCAGAGCCGTAATGTAACGAAGTACTTTTACTTCGTTACTTTACTTAAGTAGAAAAGTTTACTTTTCTTGAGTAACGAAGTACATTTTTTTGGAAGTACTTTTACTTGTAACGAAGTACAAAATATGTGTACTTTATCTAAATGTAGTGAAGTACTCATAATTTCTTTGTTAAATTTGCAAATGTCCTAAAAGCACCTGTCGGAAGCAAGGTAATGTCTGCAGTTAGCATAGATTTATTTACAAATATCAGCCGGAACTTAAAACAAACAGATATGTTAAGTGTCCTGGACTGGCCAGATCAGTTGTACAAACGATTTGCTTTGTCACCTGATGAAGCCAGTGAGATAATTGCAATCTGGGGTCTGGCACTGGTGCTGCTGAGCCTGAACTGAGTGTTACAAGACTTCCTGACTGGGCCTCTAAGACAACAATGCCCATGAATGGCATTGACCCTGAGATTATTTAAAGCCTTGCATTGAGTAGACATCAAAAACAGCTGCCTTACTTGTCTTCTTGTGTCTTGCGTATTGTTGACACAGTTGATTAGCTTTAGATGTTCACTGTGGACTGCACATGCTATATATATCGAAGGCTCCCCGTTATCGCCCACCGCAAACCTGCCGGTCTTGTGGAACCACATCTTTATAATTTCTATTTATTTTTAATATAGATCTGTGTTTGTAACTGTTTAATTTAACTGATTTTTTATATAAATATTACAATTAGTAATTATTACAAATGAAGACATATTTCAAAAGACACATTATTATAAGCATTCATCTAGACCGAATGCCTCCTTCAAGTAACACAGGATAAAATTAATCATACATCCATCTATAACCCACGATGATAAGAACGTTTTAAGAAAGATGTAACACCCCTTTGACAACGTGAATTACTTCTTGTTCAACTTATGAATACAATGGTTGCTGTGGGCCTATTATTAATAAAGCATGGTCTATATACAGCTTGTAGGTCTAGTTGGCCTATGCAGTATTGTTTGCATCATTATAGTTCTTAGTATTAAATATTATATTTTATGCATAGTGTGTACACACAAAATTATAAATGTGAATGTTTTGTTTTATTCACAACATTGAGAACTAGTTTCAGGAGAAAAGTACTTTTGTGTTTACTTCAAGTACATATTTTTACTTTTTACTTGTACTTCAAGTACATTATTTTAGAAGTACTTTTACCTTTACTTGAGTAGCTTTTTCTAGGGTTACTTTTACTTTTACTCAAGTACAAAATAAATCTACTTGTTACAGCTCTGGCTGAGGCAGGGACAAATGATTGTGTCGACGTATTTCAACAGTGCAGGGCCCTCGGGGAAGTGAATTGGCTGTGATAGATACAAAGACATAAATATATGAAATGCTTTCACCGACTGTGGAAAATTCCTAATCTCAGGTTTGGTCTTAGGGCGGACACACACCGCTGATGGACCATTGTCCCCCTTTAAATGCAGGCAAGTACATTGGCTGGTACATGGGCATGGATGGAGGCTGCGGCTGTTGTAAATACCCAAACTCTCTCCCGCTTTTTTTGTGTGAGAGGCCGTCTATCACGGCCCCAACCCCTGCTCACCATGTGATGAGAGCCCCTGCATCATAGGCCATGGAGGCACAGTGGCGCCATCTACCTGACCAGAAGCTGTTCTGCCAGGAGCGCAGAAGGGGATGGCCTCCTGCGGTAAGTCAGTCAATGGCGTCATGAAGTCCGCACTGGACTGGGTCCCGCTGATTGGCTGAATTCATCGCCGATGCCTAATTAACATATGGACCTTGAACTGGTTAAAGTCCGTCTTCCTACTACAGGGCGACCAGTATCAGTAGTGCTGCCACCTCGCGTAAAGATCAGTATGAAATCTAATCTCATACCTAAATTAAGTTTCACACGAATCAGTCCATTCAAATGGTTCTTTTGGTTTCTTCAATATTTCGTTTTTTCAGATAATCCCTGAATAAATTCCCCACGTAGTTGTGAACTTACTCACTTGCAATGCATTCCTTGGTCGTGGCTAGTTTAGTACACTCATGATATGGTCATTAGTGATGGAAACACCCTCGTGGGTCACTATACATCCAAGGAGGCAAATCTCTGCTTAACAAATAATGTTTCTTTGGTTTCAGTTTTAAACTGGTCACCTCAAATCTCTAGAGAAAGACTTCCAAGTTTTCGAGGGACTTCTCAAAGCTCCTTCCTAATACAATTACGTCATCTAGGTATACCAGTATCTTGTTGCATGCGAGACAGAGTAGGACAAGATTCATAACCCTTTGGAATGTGGCAGGTGCATTGCATAATCCCTGGGCCATTCTGATATGTTCAAAGAGACTGTATTTGGTAAGGAATGCTGTCTTATGACTGTCGTGTTCATCTACCATGATTTGCCAATAGCCACTTGCAGGGTCCAGTGTGTGAAACCACAGGTTATCTGCCAAGTTATCGGTACATTCTTTGATCAAAGGCAGTGGAAAAGTGTCTTTAATAGTTTTCACATTTAATTGCTTATAATCAATTGTATACCTTAGTTCAGGGCTTTATGCAGGATCAGGGCCTTATGTAGGATAACATCTTTGCCAGTCACACATTTTTGGTGGACCCATGGATGTTAACTGTTAAGCCAGTTAAGAAACTTGAAATGTGTTTTATGATGTGAAATGGACTAAAATACACACGTGACATCATTTAAACTCATTATTAAGGTATGTGACAATAGCTACAATTGTTTAGTTTTTATTTAAAAAAAATACCAGTTGTTGGGCCTTCAGAATGAGCCAATTAAACACCAAGGGTAAGTTGGATGTAAAAAAAAAACATCACTTATAGAACCAACTGCTGGCTTAGCCTGGCTACTACCCTGTGAAAATTACCTGAGTATTGCATCTGGTCTTCATGTTTCGTTCGTATCTTTCGTTTCTTTTGTTTTATTACAGAAGGTTGTCCAGCATGGGTCGAATTCTTCGAGGGTAATCCTAGGTTAAAAAACATCCAAACCTTTACTGAAATCCAGTATTCATCATTACATGTGACATTTGGTTTTACCTGCTGCTTTGCAGTATTTGTCAAGCTTATAAAGTTGTAACTTTTTTACACATATGATTGCACACCAATAAGTACAATTTAAAAAGAAAATATGTTGTTGTCACTGGCTAAATACTTGTTTCACAGTTTAGTGATGTTTTCTATCCCAGTTGTCAGGGTTTAACACAATTGATTTTTTTATTTAAAGCATATGTTTTTAATTTAAATCAGATTTTTTAATTTTTTTTTATTTAAATAAACTGGGAGCTTCTGAATTAAAAACTTGCTTCCTAGTAAACAGAAGATTTGGAAGCTTCACTGCATTCTGAAATGAAATATCTCTAACATCTAGAAATGAGGAAACATAATACTAATAGTATAGTAATACTTTTATTGTACAAACTTTCACTACAAAGAAAATTCAGAATGAATCAACAAATCACAAACTGTGATTCACTGGAATATTACACATTAACATTACATCATCAATGTTGCAAACTGTATGTCCTCATGTTTACTTGCCAATATCCAAAACAGTGTGCCAAATTTGACTGGTAAGTAGACTGCATAACTCAAAGTCACACTCGCAAGTGTCTACAAACATTGCTTGTTGCTGTTCAACACCAGTCAAGCACTGCTACAATTAACCACTGACTGAATGTGTGCGTGCGTGTGCGTGTGCATGTGTGTTGTGCATGTGTGTTGTGCGTGCGTGCATGCGTGTGGGTGCGGATGTGGGTGTGCGTCAGAGGGTGTGCTCTATGCAGGATAAAATTAATGCCAGTCACACCTGTTTTGGTGGACACATGGATGTTAACTGTTAAGCTAGTTTACAAACTTTCAGATGTGCCTGATGACCTGAAATGGGCTACAAACACACATATGACACCATATTCACTCACTTTCAAGGAGTAACTAACAATATCTATGGTTTTGTAAGACCTTTTTACGCAAGGCAACAACACAACACAACACCAGGAGGAATGAAAAATGTGATACCATAATCTAATTATTTTAACTAAACAGTTTTAGCTAATCCCCAGAGAGGTGGGGCCATTCCGCCCCTAAGTTATACAAATTATACCGCAAAAATTAAAGCAAGACAAGGAAGGTGGGGAGGGAGGTGGAATGCAGCGAAAATAAACCAGATGATAACCAACAATGACGGAATATTAAAAGTCCGATTTCTTAAACATCTGAATTCTCTGCAAAAGTTCACGCACACGTCTGCGCTCCGTTGATTGGTTCTTCATCTCTGATGCCTAATTAACATAAGGACCAAAGTCCATCTTCCTACTAGAGGGCGACCTGTATCAGTAGTGCTGCCACCTCGCGTAAAGATCAGTATGAAATCTAATCTCATACCTAAATTTACGCAAGGCAACAACACAACACCAGGTGGAATGAAAATGGCCAGGATTTATTTCTGACATTTGAACTATAAAGTACATACAATAGTTACAACAAATGTCGGCCAATAGGTCTTCAGACATTGCCTCGTCTACATAAACATAATACAAAACGAGGCCCACATTATGGGTATGAAACAATAACATATATACATTATACAATGATCCACCAAACATGTGATACCATAATCTAATTATTTTAACTAAACAGTTTTAGCTAATCCCCAGAGAGGTGGGGCCATTCCGCCACCAGGTCATCTAGACATGTGACCGCCCCCCCTGTATATCCTAAATTTTTGCTCCTTCGTTTTTTTACCTGACCACCCATATTTCTGCCCGTCCATATTCGTTTTTACCCGTCCTAATGATGGGTGGACGGGTCTCTACATAAAGCCATGTGAAGGATACAATTTTTGTCAGTCACAACGATTTGGTCAATGTGATACATGTATAGGATTATGCCTCCATAATAGTATATGTGAATTATGTGGTGGTAGACATTATTGAGCGCTATGCATCCGGAAAATGCTCAAGTAATGCTAGGAATTCACATTACAGGAAGGATTTGTTTCTGGGGAATACAGAAGACGATATATTCCAGTGTCAACACAATGACACCCGTCATACGAACTGCCAGGCCTTAACATACTGTATCCCGTCCTAAAAAAACCTCCATGGTTGAAATTGCCCGTCCAAATGATGGGTGGACGGCTCTCTGGGTAAAGCTATACCTTACTTCCCCATCTTTCTACCTTACTAGCACTGGTGGAGATGCTCACTCTGACTATGTCTATGCAAACACAAGACGCTAAGTAAGTAACTGTGTCATTAAAAAGTCGCTTTGAAACCAGCCACATGACACACCGCCACACGTATAAAGCTAGCATTCCATATGTACGGATGCATCATGCGGACGCGGCATGTGGTGTGCGCCTGTGTGGCAATAAATGGCTACAATGTGAACACGTAGGAGTGATTCCAAATATGTGGATACAAATAAATCACTCCATGTAGTGATTCAAAATGCATCCGCACATGACTCAGACAGGAAATTCCAAGAGTGACTTCATTACTGACTTGATTTCCCAACTTTCTTAATGGCGGAAAGGTATTGGGGGAAGGTAATAGTATTCTGTATCTGTCATGAAGGATTGAAACGTGCCGTCTGCCTAGTTCAAGTAGGCCTAGAAGTTGTCGTAGAAGAAGAACTTCTCATCCTGCTGTAATTCATGGACTACCTTATGATTGTACAGACCACAGTGACTCTGTTGTTAATGATGTCATGAACCCACCAATGGTACCCTGGCCTTCGGCTTTGCGTCATGTAGACGTATTAGAATAAAATCTTCCATGTATCTTTTACAATATTTGTACATGCCTATGCACGAGCTGGTCCCCAAGATTCGACACTTAGAAATGTTGGTTGTAAAAATAAGCTAATAATAAGGGAATCCTACAGTGCTCCCATCTTACAGAGCTGTCAGACTTAGAGCTAAATGCACTGCGTTCCGCAATGATGGAATCACTCAAGACGCTTGACACATCCGCAAATTGCAAATTGCAGCCGTATCCGTAAGCCGCATCCGTATTTATGGAATGTTAGCTCAAAATACAATGCTATTTTATCTGTGTGGATAAAATAGCATTCTATTGTGGATGTTAAAATAGAATGCTATTGGATATGTCCAGGGCTCATAATCACCTGGGTGTGATTGTTGGTCAGTAGTCCAAAATGAGTGTCTGCTTTGACACCTACGCCATTGTTATTGTCCTCACTAGTGGACCTGCTGAAGGTGGGATTAACACCTCTGTGTCTTGTCTGGTCAAACTCCAAGTGTGGTGTTGTAACTACCCTAACACTTGTGTCATAAGTGCTCTGAGTAATCACTAAGACATCTACTCCACTACAATTGTCCTGACTGGAGGACAGACATGGAGTTGGTCTGCTGTCATTGTGGTTTGGTTGGCTGATTTGTGGTTTGGTTGACAGACACCCAAAAGGGTGGTACGTGGTGGATCCATGGTTAACAGGTTTCACTCTATTTAGTTTGCCGGTGATTTATCTATTCCATCACCCTATCTGTTAAGAATCACGACAAGGGCTGGTGACTACCACAAAAAGTGAAGTGGCACGATGGTTCACTTGACGCTCAATCAAGGTTCACATGTAGGGATGTTGTCGCTGGCGAATTGCATCATTTTTGCTTCTTGCAGCAACACTAAACTGTGAATTGTATACGCGACAAAATACTTGTGACAATAGTGTGTCACTTAGAACTACTTATCCAATCCAGATCGGTGACCCACGCCCGTAGATATTTCTCAGCATTTCTTCTTCAAAACAGATGCTGCCATCTTCGTTCATGCTTTGGTGCCATATTGATCAGTACAATGGTCAGCCCAGATCGTCGGCTTGCTTAGGTAGGACAGTATTCAAATGCTTCAATGGAATGGTTGTGATTTGCTATTTCAAGACCAGGTGATAAATCTCATCTAATTCAAATGCTCAATGGTGGATCTCCACAGTTTACAATGCAAACATCTAAAACTGGCTGAGCAATTCATCTGTAAACCATCACACACCGACAAACCTTACAAAAACCTAAACAAATTAATAGTGGACCTCCATACAGTTAACACCTCAAATTGATCGGCCTCCGGAAAATGTCTTGGCAGTTTCACTGTCTGATAATAAAATTATCTCCTTCACGACTTTCATGAAATTGTCCACCAGCAGAAAGGAAAGGCTGTGTGTGCTATGCAGTCATGTTCGCAAACAGAGTTTCTGCAAAAATCATCCACCTGGTGATCTCCAGGGGCGGTATTCCTGCACAACATATGAATTTCTTAGTAAAGTTTTTTTCGTAAAAATGGTATCAAAACTTTGTAAGTTACGATTTTTTCATAAATGCTATTCCGTTAATAGTTTAGATCGTCAACACCGTTCTCAGAACACATACCGTATTCGCCCGTGGAAATGCCCAGGGTGTTTATATTGGATATAGGGAGGTATTGGGGGTGGGCATTTACACGAATGTTCGGCCAGAAAGTTTGAATACCACTATTTGTTATGGATTGCAGCCATGTTTCACAAGCTCAAGGGCAAGGCCAACAGTTATCATGATGTCATCACAACATGTGCTGTTACTAACATGTACACTACCACGTCATAACTATATTCTGGAACATGCAGTCAAATTCTCCACAACAAAACATTTTTAAAAACCACATTTATTAACAATCATTTATTTAAACAATGTTCTGATGTCATCAAAGCTTATATACAAGATATGTTGGCCTGTTCAGAGTTTGCTCAGAATTACTGATCATCATCATTTGATTCAGACACATCACTAAAGCCACGGAAATCATCTTCAGTATCATCATCTTCTGAATTGAAGAGAAGATCGGCCACCTCATCTCTGGCATGTTGTTGTCTGTCAACTGCATTAAGACCTGCTGCCATGTTGTTGCTCAGGAGATGATCTTCAGATCCATCAAGGGCTGAAGAAATTCCAGTGGCCTTGAATGAATGCACAATGAATGACCTCTTCACTCACACCTTGCTATGCGTGTGAAATCCAGTTGATGACATCCTGCCTGGAAGCCACTTTGAGATTACCCATGGGGGTTCTCTCATATGTTTGTCTCCACAACTTCCACTTTGCTCTCAATAGATTTTTGAAAGGTGCATTCCAAGACACATCTGCTGGTTGAGCACCCTGCTAGTCATTCATTTCTTGCAAGCAAGTACAGTCCACATGCCACACATCATATTAGCATAAAAGCAAGTGGTTGCAAATGAATCTTGGACATTGTCCTGGATAAGTTGTACACTTCTTGTACACATATATAAATATGGGACATACATGTTAGTTTTAAACATTAAGCAATGTGCAGTTGAAACAGTTCATAATGTGCACATATCAATTTTGTTCTTATCCTTTCTGACTAATTTCCTGAAAAGGGAAACCTATCAAATAGTCCATGCTAGCTTGTTAATGTACTTGTTTTGTTTCATCATCACGTTCAGAAAACTCATGTTTTATGTGATGATTAGATAATAAACACATCTGTTTATTGAACAGACTATGTAAGATTTTCATGTACTGGCCTTGTGGCCATAAAAGAACATAAATCTTGATGGGAAAATAGATTAGAGCAATTGTGTTAGTTTATAAGTAAAATTTGTAAGTATTAGCTTTATTAGCCAGGTCCATGCTTTTAGCAAAAACTCCGCATTTGTTTCAAGAGTGTTCTTGCAGCGTCATCATTTCGCTTGACACAGAGTTCTATGAGAGACTGTTTCTTATCAATCTCTCGAAAGACGTAAGCTTCTCTCCATCTGTCGGGTGTTTCTGATCTCTCTCAACATTACAAGTGTCCCACAAAAAAGACTGCTTCTTAAAGTTGAAGGTTTCTGCAGCCTCTACCGACAATGAATGCCTTACAATTTTCCGAGGGATACTAGGATCACTTTCTCCTTCACAGTTCCGTTGATGACACTCAGTGTGGGTTTTTGAAGTGTAACGTGAAACACAACATCAGAATGAATTCATTGTTCTTTTCCAACTAATTTTCGAGCTCATAGTGTTTTTCATCAGCGTATATTTTACTACACCGGATAATGTTCGCTATTCGGACTGCTCCAGAACAAGTTAGCCTTTCATTCTTGTCCTGGCAGTTGAACTTCCATTTGAAGTAGCATCCATCAAGGTCGGGATCCAGGACTCTCAACCCTGTAAAAAAGCAATATCGTCAATCTTTTTCCCTGTGCAGAATTAGTATGAGGTTTCAGTGTCTTATTTGCTCAAAAAATTTAGGTTATTCTGCTTGTGGCAACACAATTGAACCGAATTTACTCAGGAAATTCCATGATGCAGTTATTAGTAGTTTGATGATCTGCCAAAAGATTAGTACACACTAATTGGAGATGTTGGCTTTATCTAATTAAAAATTGCTGTAAAACCTGCCCCTAAGGCATCTGAGATTTAAAAGGCACCATTCTGGTGGTGCTACAGTGCATGTACTTGCGTTTGTCGCCTTCAAAGCAATCGAAAACTAACCTCTTACATACTTTTACTTGACTGAAAACAATGGAAAGGCAAACGTGTGTTTTTAACAGGAAGTTGATACCTCAGTGGTGCCATCTATTGTTTGTTTTGTTAATCTGTCAAGCCTAGCATCTGACAAGCGTAGCATTGCTGACCTTCACGTTCGATATGCTGAGCTGATATTACCCAGGCGGGCACCCAGGGTACCACAAAATTACCAGAAAATGGTTAATTGCCCTCTGTATGGCATAAACAGTGGTTCATGCAAACTCAATAACATGAATATTCATGATTAACAAACATATTTAAGCCATTGGTAAACACTCTTCATTAAGAAATGGAAAAAATTATTTTTTTCTTCAGATTTTCAGTGTATCCGATATCAAGGGGTTAATATCTAGAGTTCCCCAATAGATATCTCTGGGCACCCTCCTGATTCTGATTAACCATGCCCCAGGCTACAAGAATCAACAGAGAAAAAAACTGTATCCGACAAAACCAGGTTCACTAAAATATAGGGCTTTGGCTCCTAGACTATGATACATACAACCTGTGCTGTATTTTGATACATGATAGTCATCATGCGCCACACAACAGTAAAAGAATATGTACCATAATTAAAATGTCAATACGTTGTCAGCTACATGTACATTTGTTCACAATATTCATTATAGTTAGTCTTCAGTTTCATTGAATTGGCATAGTTTGCAATTCATATCATTTCAATATGTAATTTACGAAATACATTTCCCTGCCGTCCAGATCCACTCAATGCAATATAATATGTCCAAGGCAGTCATCTTTAAGACTACGACATCACAGCTTCATATGAATGTATACCATGTCTACCAACACTTCATTACTTATGCTTCAGTATTTGCAACTTTCTGGTCTTCTTGAGCTTGTTTTGGATCAAAGCTCTGGTCTCAAACTTGAAATAGTAATGTAGCTTGCAACGGGTATAGCACCTCAAGATGGACTTTGCGAAGTCACCACTCTTATGATGTTTACAGAAATGCAAGATCCTGAATGGAATGGTCTCCTGGGCCGACTTCGATTGAGCTACGCGAGTAACTGGGTAGATACCACCATTAATTTACCATAGGCGGCCATTGAAACGTTTCTTTGATTTCCCGCCAGGCTTTTATATCAATGTTATTGAAAAGTTCACACACTAAGTAGCCTCCATTCACACATATCATATATAAAATTCGTGAAAATGACATCTCTTTTTCTCCTACAATCCAATCTCTAACCTGACACCCCTCCATTTCTGCTCCAATCAGCCGGCGATTGCCCATGTTGATACCTCTAGGCCGAACTACAACTGTATACATACGTGCGTGGTCACTGTCTGACAAATGTCATTATTTCACCGCTCTGATGCCATGCTGCACACAAAAATTATTTCTACTCAACCAGTCCTACATTCATTGCTTCCAGGAATTTACAAAAACTGCACAATGCAATTCTTTTAAGCAGGACTACTACGGGTAATGGCGTAGGACTCCATTTGGTGGTATGTCCCCAAATAGATTGCCCGAATAGAGCAAATCTTCACGAAAAATATATTACATTGAAGCAATGCATATATTAAAGAAATTCATCTAAGGATTTTTTCCGTATAGCCGCACACATTAACTGACATGTCTTTGAAGGTCACACCCGTCCGTTGTGGAGAAATATCTACTGTGTCATGAATGATGTATATATACGAGAAGTGGGACAATACATTAATTATAGTAGTTGATATTATATGAATTCTGACCCCAGTGTCACATTGGTTACACTAAGACGACCTTGAAGACACTGAATTTAATCACTATAGTGCAATGTTGTTTTTTTTTTTTAATATTCTGCATTATGCTTGTTTTTTTGCCAAAAATATTGAACATTTGCCTTTTAAAAGATCCCATGTGTTAAAAAAAAGGGTGTAAACTTCACGAATTATAGCCAGCTCCAAAGGCACATGTGTATTAGTGCTGATATGGGGTATGAAAAAAAGCCACATCAAACACTCACACAGCAGCCTCGTTTCCTGTCGTGCACAGGTACATGTCAACGACATGCAGGCAGAATGCAGGCCTGATGCACAAGTGGGCTGTTCCAGCTTTGATGCCACCTGGTAGAAACAAAATATTTGACATATCACATCCAGGGAGGGTTGTAAATCACAAATCAATTGTACATGGGACTACTGGTGTAAACAATCGCTTGATTGGAGGAAATTATGTACCCCACCCCACTAAAGTTGCAGCAGCCATGTGAGCTTAGTGTCAGCTGGTCACTAGGTTGGATTACTCTGGTGTGTCACATTTGGAATTTTTGTGTGTGTATTTCAATTGTCATCATGTCTCCGCGAAAGAGTGAAAGGGCCTCTGGTTTTAGGAAGGGTCATCCTGCATACGCGCCCAAGAAAGAGGACAGCATTGAAGAGCAGACTAGAGATGGAGAAAGTTTAGCCCGATGGATGCCCAGACTTACCCAAGCTGAGTTTACGCGCGTCACAAAAGTGACGCCAGCTGGCCTCATCGAGGTGCCAGATGCAGAAGGGCACTCTGGCGAGGCGAAGATCCTGCGGCCACGCCGCGATGATCACGACAATGACGACTTGACATCGGTGTATCTACAAGGAGGAGGAGAAGATACACGTGAGGAAATGCGGCTGTACGACAAAGGCCGGATGGAAACGATGTACAACGAGTGCATCGAGGAGCATTCACTGACGGAAGGCGAGTGTGGCAATCCTAGCTTCACTGTTGCCAGATAAATCAAAGTAGGATTGTGTTGGCAGTGTTGTCTACGATGTAAGAAATGTGGATACACATCAAGGATGTATAAACTGTACCGTGAAGTGGAGACAGGAAGGCGAGGCCGTAAGCCAGCGGCGCCTAACATTGGACTGCAAGTCGGATTACAGGAGAGTACAACAGGCATAGTAAAGAGCCGAGTAATTTTTGCTAGTATGAATGTGCCATCACCATGCATCAGCGCCATGCAAAAAACTGCCAACAAGGTTGGTGACACAACGTCGACGATGACATTGGCAGACCTGGCAAAGAAACGCGAAGACGTGAAGCAAATAAATCGGCTGCGTGGTCTACCCGAGAATGCGCCCATAAATATCGCGATTGATAGTCGCTATAACACCACGTGCATCACTGGAGCGTATCACGCAGGACAGAATGCCAGCCAGGCGATCACTGTTGCTGTCGAGAAGCAGACAGCACAGAATGAGATAGTTGGGATAAGCATCCAGAACAAGCTATGCACACTGGGTGCTTCACTGAGGAGGCGAGGAGTGAATGTGACATGTCCAGGCCATGCAAACTGTACGGCAACGCTGCCAGCCAGTGAGCCTCTCTCCGAGTATACAGCAGGGTCTGAGATAGGGCGACAGTTTGCGGCACAAGATGTCGGACTGCGATACATCGTCACCGATGGAGATGCACACGGTGCCGAAGGCGTGAAGGCAGGGATGTCAGGAACAACGTCAAATGTCGAGCGACAAGCTGACACTACACACTTAGGGTCGTCGTTGTTTAGGAAAATGATCAAGGCGCAGTTTAGTGAGCGCATGTTTCCGCGGACGACAGCAGTAATACGAAAAGAGCAGAAAAAAATGTTTTCACTTGACGTGAAGACCAGGTGCCATCAAATACACAGTGTGATGAATGACCTATATGCTGGTGACACCAAAAAGGTGGCCTCACTGATGCCTCGCGTCATTGAGACGACACTAGACTGCTACAGTGGGGAGTGTGAGAAGTGCCGGTACTACTCTGTTGTCTGCGCTGGTGGCAAACGCAAGAACTGGTGGAAGAAATCAGTGCACTTACACTCAGGGCGTATATCACATCTGAACATGACGGACACAGACAGAGCGACTCTACGAAATCTGATTAACATCAGACTTGGTGTTCGCGCTCTGGAGATGACGAAGTTATGCATGAACACGAACCGAAATGAAGGCTTAAGCCGATCGCTATCGGCATCGCTTCACCAGAATGTGAACTTCTCACGCAATGTCACGGGCAGGGCGTGTGCAGCCATAGATAGGCTGAATTATGGCACTAAAGCCTCACTACTGAGGAAGCTGGAAAGTAACAGGGCACCCATAACTAGAGGTGGCAGGGTAGCACGGGTTGCTGCGCAAATACAACGCGAGGCATTGCATCACAGAATGTACATGCACCGACGTGCAGTGAGGAGACGTTTGTTAGTAAACAAGAGGAAACGGTTTGATGCCGTTCGCGCAGCAAAGCGACAGAGGGACGCCTCAGCTCAGACGAGAGTGGCTGCACAGAAGGCAGTCTATCGCAAGGGCCAACTGGACCAAGAAATGACAACAACAAACAAGAGCAAGGTCAATGTGAAAAAAACCAAGGTCAAGGTGAATAAGAGCACTGTGGTAGAACACCCCTACTGTCTTCGTGACAGATCTGTAGACGACCACACCTATCCAGCTCACACATAATTAGAAGAACTCTGAGTTGTCACACCCCAGTGATTTACTTACAATAGAGAATACACAGAAGGGTACACAGACAATTAGACAATACACAATAAGCCAGACCCGGATCAACAGAAGAAAGACTACACTGTCTGACACAACCTGCAAACACAATGCTGTATGGGCCAACAAAAGGACGCACAAACAGACAGATCTGATCAAAAGAAATGGAGACTGATGAACGACTTATGCAATGGTAAGTACATGCTAATTGCAATTAATTTAATTACCTCGTATTCTTAAAAGGTATGTGTATTTAAAAAAAAATGCATGGTGGGGCTTGATCATGGCCTAAGCATATGTTTTCTCTGGCACACTGCCTCCTGTTACCATTCACAAATGGAGTCTCGAGTATTAAATGATTGACATTTATACATAGAGAATTGTGACACAAGTGGCTACAGTGCATATCTGGCGGAAGTTCCCATTCCTTGTGGTGCAACATGTATGCTAAACGATGAACTCTCATCAGTTTCCAGCGCAAACCACCACCACGAAGTTGCCGACATTTAACGTATATCACCCCATAATTCCCAACCACCCCTCCCCGTACACAACATCTACTTCCAGTCCACAACAAACACTCTCCATTTGCTGCCACAACTGTTTTCTCCCTCAATTTCCCCTTGTAATGGAGTACAAATGCGTCGTCCATATTGTCTGTTGCTCAATGTTGTCACGGAAACAGACCAGTCCAAATTCAATTAGGGTAGATACCACCATTAATTTACCATAGGCGGCCATTGAAACGTTTCTTTGATTTCCCGTGAAAATGACATATCTTTTTCTCCTACAATCCAATCTCTAACCTGACACCCCTCCATTTCTGCTCCAATCAGCCGGCGACTGCCCATGTTGACACCTCTAGGCCGAACTACAACTGTATACATACGCACGTGGTCACTGTCTGACAAATGTCATTATTTCACCGCTCTGATGCCATGCTGCACAAAAAAATTATTTCTACTCAACCAGTCCTACATTCATTGCTTCCAGGAATTTACAAAAACTGCACAATGCAGTTCTTTTAAGCAGGACTACTATGGGTAATGGCGTAGGACTCCATTTGGTGGTATGTCCCCAAATAGATTGCCCGAATAGAGCAAATCTTCACGAAAAATATATTACATTGAAGCAATGCATATATTAAAGAAATTCATCTAAGGATTTTTTCCGTATAGCCGCACACATTAACTGACATGTCTTTGAAGGTCACACCCGTCCGTTGTGGAGAAATATCTACTGTGTCATGAATGATGTATATACATTAATTATAGTAGTTGATATTATATGAATTCTGACCCCAGTGTCACATTGGTTACACTAAGACGACCTTGAAGACACTGAATTTAATCACTATAGTGCAATGTTGGTATTTTTTTTTAATATTCTGCATTATGCTTGTTTTTTTGCCAAAAATATTGAACATTTGCCTTTTAAAAGATCCCATGTGTTAAAAAAAAGGGTGTAAACTTCACGAATTATAGCCAGCCCCAAAGACACATGTGTATTAGTGCTGATATGGGTATGAAAAAAAGCCACATCAAACATTAACACAGCAGCCTCGTTTCCTGTCGTGCACAGGTACATGTCAACGACATGCGGGCAGAATGCAGGCCTGATGCACAAGTGGGCTGTTCCAGCTTTGATGCCACCTGGTAGAAACAAAATATTTGACATATCACATCCAGGGAGGGTTGTAAATCACAAATCAATTGTACATGGGACTACTGGTGTAAACAATCGCTTGATTGGAGGAAATTATGTACCCCACCCCACTAAAGTTGCAGCAGCCATGTGAGCTTAGTGTCAGCTGGTCACTAGGTTGGATTACTCTGGTGTGTCACATTTGGAATTTTGTGTGTGTGTATTTCAATTGTCATCATGTCTCCGCGAAAGAGTGAAAGGGCCTCTGGTTTTAGGAAGGGTCATCCTGCATACGCGTCCAAGAAAGAGGACAGCATTGAAGAGCAGACTGGAGATGGAGAAAGTTTAGCCCGATGGATGCCCAGACTTACCCAAGCTGAGTTTACGCGCGTCACAAAAGTGACGCCAGCTGGCCTCATCGAGGTGCCAGATGCAGAAGGGCATTCTGGCGAGGCGAAGATCCTGCGGCCACGCCGCGATGATCACGACAATGACGACTTGACATCGGTGTATCTACAAGGAGGAGG
Source organism: Oasisia sp. SBJ-2009 (assembly GCA_964017155.1). Classification (NCBI taxonomy): domain Eukaryota; kingdom Metazoa; phylum Annelida; class Polychaeta; order Sabellida; family Siboglinidae; genus Oasisia; species Oasisia sp. SBJ-2009. The sequence continues at coordinate 20,413,913 of OZ024867.1, read as the reverse complement.
AGAAGATACACGTGAGGAAATGCGGCTGTACGACAAAGGCCGGATGGAAACGATGTACAACGAGTGCATCGAGGAGCATTCACTGACGGAAGGCGAGTGTGGCAATCCTAGCTTCACTGTTGCCAGAAAAATCAAAGTAGGATTGTGTTGGCAGTGTTGTCTACGATGTAAGAAATGTGGATACACATCAAGGATGTATAAACTGTACCGTGAAGTGGAGACAGGAAGGCGAGGCCATAAGCCAGCGGCGCCTAACATTGGACTGCAAGTCGGATTACAGGAGAGTACAACAGGCATAGTAAAGAGCCGAGTAATTTTTGCTAGTATGAATGTGCCATCACCATGCATCAGCGCCATGCAAAAAACTGCCAACAAGGTTGGTGACACAACGTCGACGATGACATTGGCAGACCTGGCAAAGAAACGCGAAGACGTGAAGCAAATAAATCGGCTGCGTGGTCTACCCGAGAATGCGCCCATAAATATCGCGATTGATAGTCGCTATAACGCCACGTGCATCACTGGAGCGTATCACGCAGGACAGAATGCCAGCCAGGCGATCACTGTTGCTGTCGAGAAGCAGACAGCACAGAATGAGATAGTTGGGGTAAGCATCCAGAACAAGCTATGCACACTGGGTGCTTCACTGAGGAGGCGAGGAGTGAATGTGACATGTCCAGGCCATGCAAACTGTACGGCAACGCTGCCAGCCAGTGAGCCTCTCTCCGAGTATACAGCAGGGGCTGAGATAGGGCGACAGTTTGCGGCACAAGATGTCGGACTGCGATACATCGTCACCGATGGAGATGCACACGGTGCCGAAGGCGTGAAGGCAGGGATGTCAGGAACAACGTCAAATGTCGAGCGACAAGCTGACACTACACACTTAGGGTCGTCGTTGTTTAGGAAAATGATCAAGGCGCAGTTTAGTGAGCGCATGTTTCCGGGGACGACAGCAGTAATACGAAAAGAGCAGAAAAAAATGTTTTCACTTGACGTGAAGACCAGGTGCCATCAAATACACAGTGTGATGAATGACCTATATGCTGGTGACACCAAAAAGGTGGCCTCACTGATGCCTCGCGTCATTGAGACGACACTAGACTGCTACAGTGGGGAGTGTGAGAAGTGCCGGTACTACTCTGTTGTCTGCGCTGGTGGCAAACGCAAGAACTGGTGGAAGAAATCAGTGCACTTACACTCAGGGCGTATATCACATCTGAACATGACGGACACAGACAGAGCGACTCTACGAAATCTGATTAACATCAGACTTGGTGTTCGCGCTCTGGAGATGACGAAGTTATGCATGAACACGAACCGAAATGAAGGCTTGAACCGATCGCTATCGGCATCGCTTCACAAGAATGTGAACTTCTCACGCAATGTCACGGGCAGGGCGTGTGCAGCCATAGATAGGCTGAATTATGGCACTAAAGCCTCACTACTGAGGAAGCTGGAAAGTAACAGGGCACCCATAACTAGAGGTGGCAGGGTAGCACGGGTTGCTGCGCAAATACAACGCGAGGCATTGTATCACAGAATGTACATGCACCGACGTGCAGTGAGGAGACGTTTGTTAGTAAACAAGAGGAAACGGTTTGATGCCGTTCGCGCAGCAAAGCGACAGAGGGACGCCTCAGCTCAGACGAGAGTGGCTGCACAGAAGGCAGTCTATCGCAAGGGCCAACTGGACCAAGAAATGACAACAACAAACAAGAGCAAGGTCAATGTGAAAAAACCAAGGTCAAGGTGAATAAGAGCACTGTGGTAGAACACCCCTACTGTCTTCGTGACAGATCTGTAGACGACCACACCTATCCAGCTCACACATAATTAGAAGAACTCTGAGTTGTCACACCCCAGTGATTTACTTACAATAGAGAATACACAGAAGGGTACACAGACAATTAGACAATACACAATAAGCCAGACCCGGATCAACAGAAGAAAGACTACACTGTCTGACACAACCTGCAAACACAATGCTGTATGGGCCAACAAAAGGACGCACAGACAGACAGATCTGATCAAAAGAAATGGAGACTGATGAACGACTTATGCAATGGTAAGTACATGCTAATTGCAATTAATTTAATTACCTCGTATTCTTAAAAGGTATGTGTATTTAAAAAAAAATGCATGGTGGGGCTTGATCATGGCCTAAGCATATGTTTTCTCTGGCACACTGCCTCCTGTTACCATTCACAAATGGAGTCTCGAGTATTAAATGATTGACATTTATACATAGAGAATTGTGACACAAGTGGCTACAGTGCATATCTGGCGGAAGTTCCCATTCCTTGTGGTGCAACATGTATGCTAAACGATGAACTCTCATCAGTTTCCAGCGCAAACCACCACCACGAAGTTGCCGACATTTAACGTATATCACCCCATAATTCCCAACCACCCCTCCCCGTACACAACATCTACTTCCAGTCCACAACAAACACTCTCCATTTGCTGCCACAACTGTTTTCTCCCTCAATTTCCCCTTGTAATGGAGTACAAACGCGTCGTCCATGTTGTCTGTTGCTCAATGTTGTCACGGAAACAGACCAGTCCAAATTCAATTAGGGTAGATACCACCATTAATTTACCATAGGCGGCCATTGAAACGTTTCTTTGATTTCCCGCCAGGCTTTTATATCAATGTTATTGAAAAGTTCACACACTAAGTAGCCTCCATTCACACATATCATATATAAAATTCGTGAAAATGACATATCTTTTTCTCCTACAATCCAATCTCTAACCTGACACCCCTCCATTTCTGCTCCAATCAGCCGGGGATTGCCCATGTTGACACCTCTAGGCCGAACTACAACTGTATACATACGCGCGTGGTCACTGTCTGACAAATGTCATTATTTCACAGCTCTGATGCCATGATGCACAAAAAAATTATTTCTACTCAACCAGTCCTACATTCATTGCTTCCAGGAATTTACAAAAACTGCACAATGCAGTTCTTTTAAGCAGGACTACTATGGGTAATGGCGTAGGACTCCATTTGGTGGTATGTCCCCAAATAGATTGCCCGAACAGCCGCAATCAATCGAGCACGTCACCATTTTTGACCTAGATTAGCAAGGTGAATCTTCAAGGCTGCTACCAATGGCGACGAGGTAAGGAGCAAGGTAGCTGTTTTGTAAAATATGTTTATTACAGATTAAGCAAGTTACATGAGTATGTTATACATATTTAAAGTTATGTGCATAGAATATGAGAGTTATATTTTCTTTTTATGACATAGCACTTATTAAGTGTAAATCATCAATTATGTCATGAAAACATGGAATATCGCCCAGTATATGATCATGATGCCGATGCATTGGGTGGTGTAGTTGACGCTTGATCCCATGTGTGTTGACATACCTATTCTTTTTATTAAAAGGCACACCTGTGAGGCTCTTTCAATGTATGCTTATGTTATGAGGTTCAGAATAACATACTTTATGACGTTTTATTTTCGTAAAAAAAGTTCAAATCATTACATAAACATAATTTATGTTTTCTGTTGTGTATTGTGCGCAAATTAACTTGCAAAGAAATGTGGCCGCAGCTCGTTTGATGTTCAATAAATGACAATGGATTCATATAGATAAGGTTGGTAATGGGCAAAATGTATTGCCAGTTGATATGAAACTAGACATACCATGGAAATGCATGTATACAACAAATAATTGTGTACGCCAAGTTGGTGGCGTACACACCTAAACATTCAGTCAAAGGCATACAATGCATAAAGCTGCTAACACGCAACATCAAAGGTGAGGGGCGACCAGCCACAGACACTGATCATAATGAGGAGTGTCAGACATACGCATTGTGATATAGTATTTTCTTTAAATGCTCATAACATTGTCCTATTTTTATAAACAGTTAATATAGTCATAAGTTACAGTCCCAAATATAGTGAGAATATATTGCAAATATGCACACATCCCTTAGCAACATTGGGATGATAAGGGATTTCACAATTACTCATTATTTCATGTTAGGTAAATGTTATATAATGTTCATATTCCTAACAATAATGTTGCGTCAACAATTTCAATGTTGAAACACAATATCTATAATATAATATATTTGCTTTTATTTCTTCAAGCAATGACAATTATAATATTTAATGTACAATTACTAACAATTCCTCCAAGCATTGTGATATTTATTTGAATGTTACATTAATTGATTAATATATGTTACCAATTTCAGATGAAGATTTGATCGCAAGTATACACAAGGAAATAATCGCTATCAGAAATGCGTCCGCTTGTGATAAGCAGAGTACTACTGCGACACCTGATGTGCCGTGTACTACTGCGACACCTGATGTGCCGTGTACTACTGAGACACCTGATGTGCCGTGTACTACTGCGACACCTGATGTGCCGTGTACTACTGCGACACCTGATGTGCCGTGTACTACTGCGACACCTGATGTGCCCTGTACGACTTCGAAAGCTGATGTGGCGAGCAGACCCTCTCTTTCTGGTGATTCTTTACATATATTATATAATATATATATAATATATAGTTATATATAGATTTACAATAAATTTAGCATTTAACAGGTAAAGACATAAATATCAAAAAATATTTGTAATATAGTTGTTATACTTTGACATAAAAATGTTACACAATTGATGTATTACTTTGTAATACATGTTATTACTACTTAGAATATAATTTGCCATTATGACTTAAATATTCATAACATAATTTCTTTGTATGAATAATGTACAGATGTCACGTTACTCTTACATGATACACCATATTATAAACATCTGCTATTTCTGAATTAATTTGTTATTATGTTTATGTATATATATATATTTATATATATTATATATATAAAATACAATTTCTTGCTTTATTTTATACATAAGCACTGCTAATTACCTTATCCTTTACACTTCTCCTTTTAGGTGCACAAAGTTTCAATATGTAGTGTGTAGCAGGTTCAATTCCTGCTGGTGTCATGCTTTTTGCATGTATGAAACTACTGGTGTGCACATTTGCGGTTTCAACAAATTCCCTTTAACCTTTTCTATCTAAATCTATGATTGTGCAACATGTGTTGAATGTCTGTTAAACTTTCTCATGAGTGATTATGCTATTTATGAAAAAATGTCTGCAAAGACATTTATCTATGTAATACATTTTCATTAATGCACTTACTTATAATTTCCCATGCACTTCTTTTTGTACATGTGTATTGCGATGTATCCTTCACACATTATTACTACCACTGACTCTTTTATGTTACGCTATGTGATACATTAAGCACATAAATATTGAAATGCGGATTATATTTATGAGAAAATATTAATAAAATTTACATATAAACATTATAATGTAATATCACAATTTTTTCTCTTGTAGATACTAAGATCTGGAGTGATGCAGATACACAGAGGCTAGTGTCAATAAGAGCTGACAGGGTTAGAGAGTTCCAGTCTTCCAAAGCGCATGCCACTCTGTGGAATGGGATCACTAAAGGATGAACGAAGGTGGTGTGCGGTGCACTGTTCAACAAGTCCAGAACCGATGGAAAAACATGAAAAGAACTTTCTTGGCCGTTACTGACAACAACAGTAAGACGGGAGCTAGTCCCAAGACATGCACATTTTTGGCTGAATTCAGTTAAATTTATGGTACAAAGGCCAGCACCTGCCCTGAAGCCACTAGGGAGTTGGGGGTGGCCTCGTGCAGTACAAGTAATGACACTGACAGTGAGCCTTGTTCAAAAAAAGTAAAACGCTCAAATAATGCAACAACACAAATACTAGACAGCATCAACCAGCAATCAAACAGGCAACTTCACCTTATGAAGGAAACGCATAATGACAAAATGGAGAGGATAGATAGGTTACTAGACATTTTGTCAAACAAGTGATGTGATCCATTCGTCAATATTTTTTTTTATTATAATTTTTGCAGGTATTAATATTTATAAGAATTAATCTGCTTATTTATGCACTATGGTCATAAAACGTATTCAGGATTTGTTTTTATTTAACATTATATATTTGTTTTATGAAATTATTGCTATAAAAATATTTTTTTGTAAATGAATAAACTTTGTCTGTGTAATTATTTTATACGTTTATTTTAACTTAAAATGAATGTTACGTTGTTTAGATAATAATTAATTAATTATTGCATCATTTGGTTTCATTAATATCTGTGTGCAAGTAATATAATATTAAGACATGTATATATAATTATTATGTATGACAATAAAGAACAAAATGTATTACGTAATTAAACCATTAAATGTACACATTTCAAAAAATGTAACAAAACTATTGCAATATTTATGTTGTTTTACTATTGCTTTGTCTGTATTGTTTTGTTGTGATACTACGAAAAATAAAGGAGACATTTATCATTGTAACATGATTTAATCGTTAAACTGTGTTATAGAAATGTAAAATAATTAATAATAACACAACATCCAAACTTATAACAAGATTTGGGAAATTCTTCATGACATAATGGCAGTGCATTCATGATAGCATTCCTCATCTGAGTGCCATCTGGACAATTGGCGAATACATTGGGATAGTTGTTGGGATGTGGGGTTTCGTCACATACAATGTACTCATCGACATGGTCATTTGCATTGATGCAAAGGTTGTACAAAATGCACGCAGCCACAATTAATGTGCATATGTCCTTTGGTGTGTGCATGGGGATTTCTCTTAGACGACGGAAACGTCCTTTCAGATGGCCAATGGCGCGCTCAACTCATTGCCTTTGTGACGACAGCACTTGATTGAACCGATGTTGACGTGTTGTCAGACGTCCATTGTCCTTGAAAGGACAAATTAGCCACATCTTCACTGGGTATGCAGTGTCAGCAATTACGTAACCACCTGGTAGCAAGGTTACCTGACCCGATTCACATTAATCAAACAGTGCACTGTTTTTGAGTACACACGCATCGTGCGTGCATCCTGGATAACCAGTGAAAACACTGGTTATCTTTAGACGGTCATCGACGACTAGCTGAACGTGCACGTTAGTCCTTGCCACACCACCAGAGGCTTGTGAGTGGAACACACTCACAGGGGTTGTTGTGTAAACAAGGGAGAGGACTATGACTGTGGTCCAATGAGCTGCCCCCAATACTGCCACTCACAATGTTCTCGTCCTGGTAATCCAATTATTCCGAGAGCAGGTGAGAACTGGTGCTGCCAACACGCGTGATGCTAATGTGGTGCTGCAGCGTGTCGACATAGTACGGTGTTGTTAGCAGTGATTTTGCGTCGTTGGGCAACATGTCATTGTCAACGTCGCTCGCCGCGTGTTTCTGGTTCAACTCGTTGAAGTAGTACGACGCATCGCAGAAACTATTGCTCGGGCCTGTGTTCAGCATCTCAAGGATTTGAGTGAAGCTGGGACAACTGTTTGGTCGCTGTAACAAATAGCGAAGGTGTGTCACTCTCCCACGGCTGTTTGTGTAAAATGATGGGTGAATTGGTAGGGTGGACTGAGCAAGTGCTGTGTGGGAAATGCGATGGTATGGGGGTCTTGAGGCATGCCCCTCAGAACTATTTTAGAACTTGCTTCAAAATGAATTGTGGTTTAACTTATTCCTGGCATATAGTGGGAAATAAATCACATGTTAGCGTGTAAATGTGTTTGTGGCATTACTTCTACTGGGATAACTAGTGTACATGTGTTTGTGGCATTACGTCTACTGGGGTAACTAGTGTACATGTGTTTGTGGCATTACGTCTACTGGGGTAACTAGTGTACATGTGTTTGTGGCATTACGTCTACTGGGGTAACTAGTGTACATGTGTTTGTGGCATTACGTCTACTGGGGTAACTAGTGTACATGTGTTTGTGGCATTACGTCTACTGGGGTAACTAGTGTACATGTGTTTGTGGCATTACGTCTACTGGGGTAACTAGTGTACATGTGTTTGTGGCATTACGTCTACTGGGGTAACTAGTAGGGTAGGGCTGCCACCATAGGGAGGAGATGGAGGGTGTAGCTGATCACGTGACAGAAGGTTTCCCGCCATTGGGGAAAAGTATAAATACAAGGGGAGGGAAAGACACGAGGAGATTGGAGAGACTGAGATTGTGACACACTGATTCAAGGAAACAGTTTGTGCGTAGCCATGTGGCGCGTGATTTGTGCTTTTATTTGAATTATACTTTACTGTTGGTTTATTACAGTTATTATTTCAACTATAAAATAAAGACTGCTCCTGGCTAGTTTGATATAAGGTGTTTGTGCATAGTTATCTTACGCCAGTACAGCGTAAGTCATCCACCAAGTTGATCCCCTTAATTCACTCTGCCGTTGTCGAATTATAATTAATCTAGGTGGCGGTACGCCACATGCAACAAACCCTTTACTTATATATTAAGGCCTATATACATGGCTATAATATATTTTTTTATTTTAATAAATATTTTACATTTTATTTCACATGTATTCATAGATGCAAGTAAAATTAACAGTTCCCATTCATAGTCATCTTTCTAAGGCTGTTCTACAGGAACCTTTGACATATTTGGCAAGTATTGCTTATTTTCGTATTTACTATTACAGGGAGAAGACAATGCTGCATTATCTCACTCATACCTCATGCTGAGAGAAAGACAACACAGGTTTATCACCATCCTACCTCACTGTCAGGTCGACGCATTTGAAGGAAGTGTTTCAAGGCGCCATCAGACATCAATTCCATGATCACTTATGTTGGCTGGCCTTTTGACACCAGCCCAATAACTTAACCACGTGGCTGCAGCCGAAGGCCCTAAAACCAAGCACACCACACTGTAGATATGGCCCATTCTTAAATAAATTAGTGAATATGGAACTTTTTTACAGTTGTTTTTATTGCAATCACATTCATGTACACCACGACATTGCTAAAAAAAATTAATGACAGGATCACTGCACTTTATTATTAGACACATGTTTGCATGCATGTGCATGTGTGTGGGTGCTGAGTCTATCATTTGCTGGTGCATTATCATTTGCAGTCTGAAAAAGAGAGAAACATGTAATGAAACACACACCCATGATACAGCTGACATGAACACTTGTGATGTGGAATTGTTGATGGCATGAAGAGTTATATTGAGATTGCTGACAACACAAGACTTACACTGACATATTTAATTACAGATATTTTTGATGACAAAAAGATCGGACTTGATATTTGTGTGTTACAAAAGACGTACCCTGATGTTTAATGGCTTAAACACTTACATTTATATTTTTAATGCAATCAAGTTATAATATTGTATAGTGATCTTTGATGACACAAAAAGATACACCAATATCTTCAATAACATGAAGAATAATAGCGATATCGCTGATGCCACGAAAACTATTCCTGTGACCCGTCTTGTCACATATACACACCAGACAAGACCTTCCAGGTAACATGAAGCACAAGGAAGTATTAGGTGGACTGTTACTTGCCTTGATTGTGACCTTGACAATGTTGGCCTTGTCCTTGATATTGCGGGCTGTCCCCTCATACACCATCCCAAAGAGCCCTCTCCCAGCTCCGACAGCAACTTGATGTTGTCCTGCGCCACCTCCCAGCTCATACGCTGCAACAACCAACAACAACCACTGCAACAACCAGCCACCTCCTACTCATCTGGCTAATACGCTGCAACAACCACTACAACAACTGACAACAACCACTGCAAAAACTAGCCACCTCCCACTCATCCGGCTAATATGCTGCAACCGACAACCACTGTGACAACCAGCCATCTCTCATTCATACGTCTAATACACTGCAACAACCAACAACAACCACTGCAACAACCAGCCACCTCCCAATCATCTGCTCATACACTGCAACAACCGACAACAACCACTGCAACAACCAGCCACTTCATACTCATCCGGCTAATACACTGCAACAACTGACAACAACCACTGCAACAACCAGTCATCTCCCACTCATTTGCTCATACACTGCAACAACCAACAACAATCACTGCAACAACCAGCCACCTCCCATTCATTTGCTCATACACTGCAACAACCAACAACAATCACTGCAACAACCAGCCATCTCCCACTCATCTGGCTCATACACTGCAACAACCAACAACAACCACTGCAACAACCAGCCACCTCCCATTCATCCGGCTAATACACTGCAACCACTGCAACAACCAGCCACCTCCCATTCATCCGGCTCATACACTGCAACAACCGACAACAACCACTGCAACAACCAGCCACCTCCCATTCATCCGGCTAATACACTGCAACCACTGCAACAACCAGCCACCTCCCATACATCCGGCTCATACACTGCAACAACCGACAACAACCACTGCAACAACCAGCCACCTCCCACTCATCCAGTGCTTTCTTCGCCCCATGGGTTCAGCTGGGCCAGTGGCTTCACTGTGCCTCGGCCCAGCCTCCCGGCGTCTTGCCCTCTGGTGCGGCCCCTTTCGTGAACTTGCCGTTCTGAGCTCGTTTTGTATCCAGCGAGCGTATCCACTGTCGATGTTTAATTTGTCCATCTGACTCAACTGATCAGGTTTGAATCCGATGAACTCAGTGGTGTCTAGCCCTACAAAACAATATTGTGCTTGTAATAACGCTTCACATAGTATGCTTCTGTATAGGATAAATGATTCAGCAGAATCAAAAAGGTTTGGCGACCTTCCACCATCGTTCCCAGAGGGTTGACTCGAGTCTTCCGTCTGGGGATTACACGATGGATGCGCCTAGGTGGAGAAGTCTAAAACTTCCCTTACATGATCTTCTTCACTTCTGGTCTCTTCACTCCTCTCTTCACTTGGTACATCGGGGGTCCGGATCACATTAGTTTGTATCATGTCTGGCGAAGCAGGGGACGGCGGGGAACCCAACAGACTTTCCACCTGGGGACTAGACCCTCTTTCTACTTCCTTGCTGGGCGGAATCTAGACTAAGGCCACTGTTACCGGCACCCGTGAACGGCCAAGTAATGCTCTGTACTTGGGCAGCCTTCGCATACCCTTGATCGTTTCTAGTGTGCAGTCAGGACATTTCTGGTGTAATTTATGGTTGATGTTCGTGCAGTGTATGGCCCTCAGCCTGTCCCCCACTACAGCCAACGCTTCAAATTCCCCCGCCGTCCAACATAACTTCACCCCGTACGATCCTTTGGCTCTAGCATCCGCCAAGGGGATGGACGGCGCCTAGCCCTCTCTCTCATTTCTGCCTGGGTAGGGGTTGGAGGCATGCCCCCTACCACCGTCCATAAACGTGCCTCCCAGGGGCACTCTTAGTCGAGCTGGTCCTCGGCCGGTGAACCTCCCAACGGCAGTCTGTCTCTCATCGCACGATACTTAACCGATTTCCTCAGCCCTCGGATGGCATCGGCTGACCTGTTCGGAAACAGGTCTTGGTTCACTGTGATGTTCGCAGATTCGTTCCCACACAGATGCCTACCTTTCTCCACCAGCCGATTCTCCTCACGAGCCACGAGCACCATCTCGTCCTCTGTCCACCCGGACTTGGTAACTAGATGGATTCTCGTACCGTTACTACCGTACCAGCCTCTTGTGCTGTGATTTATCCCTGATGGTGGGGAAAATAACCCCGCACAGCCACATACTCCGTACTTATCGGTCTTGGCGGGAAACGCCCCAACCCCCCAGCGCTCTCCGCACCTTTACCAACATTGCTCATTGCGGTGCTGTCCAACACTGTGGCATCAGACTCACTCATTTTGCGACACAAAACGCACCAAATACAACTCTGCTAGGAACCCCGCCCGACGGAGACAGACAGAACGCTTAGCCACTAGTCTATTACGACTAGTGCCCAGGTTGGACTACGAGGAAGTAGTTCTGCCACCCCAACCCGCCACAACCAGCCACCTCCCACTCATCTGCTCATACACTGCAACAACCGACAACAACCACTGCAACAACCAGCCACCTCCCATTCATCTGCTCATACACTGCAACAACTGACAACAACCACTGCAACAACCAGCCACCTCCCACTCATCTGCTCATACACTGCAACAACCGACAACAACCAGCCACCTCCCATTCATCTGCTCATACACTGCAACAACTGACAACAACCACTGCAACAACCAGCCACCTCCCACTCATCTGCTCATACACTGCAACAACCGACAACAACCACTGCAACAACCAGCCACCTCCCATTCATCTGCTCATACACTGCAACAACTGACAACAACCACTGCAACAACCAGCCACCTCCCATTCATCTGCTCATACACTGCAACAACTGACAACAGCCACTGCAACAACCAGCCACCTCCCACTCATCTGCTCATACACTGCAACAACCAGCCACCTCCCACTCATCTGCTCATACACTGCAACAACTGACAACAGCCACTGCAACAACCAGCCACCTCCCATTCATCCGGCTAATACACTGCAACAACCGACAACAACCACTGCAACAACCAGCCACCTCCCATTCATCCGACAACAACCACTGCAACAACCGACAACAACCACTGCAACAACCAGCCACCTCCAATCCATCCGGCTAATAAACTACAACCGACAACAACCAACCACCTGTAATCCATCCAGCTAATAAACTACAACAACCAATAACAACCACTGCAAAAACCAACCACCTCCAATCCATACGGCTAATAAACTACAACAACCAACAACAACCAACCACCTCCTATCCATCCGGCTAATACACTGCAACAATTGACAACAACCACTGCAACAACCAGCCACCTCCCACTCATCCAGTGCTTTCTTCGCCCCATGGGTTCAGCTGGGCCAGTGGCTTCACTGTGCCTCGGCCCAGCCTCCCGGCGTCTTGCCCTCTGGTGCGGCCCCTTTCGTGAACTTGCCGTTCTGAGCTCGTTTTGTATCCAGCGAGCGTATCCACTGTCGATGTTTAATTTGTCCATCTGACTCAACTGATCAGGTTTGAATCCGATGAACTCAGTGGTGTCTAGCCCTACAAAACAATATTGTGCTTGTAATAACGCTTCACATAGTATGCTTCTGTATAGGATAAATGATTCAGCAGAATCAAAAAGGTTTGGCGACCTTCCACCATCGTTCCCAGAGGGTTGACTCGAGTCTTCCGACTGGGGATTACACGATGGATGCGCCTAGGTGGAGAAGTCTAAAACTTCCCTTACATGATCTTCTTCACTTCTGGTCTCTTCACTCCTCTCTTCACTCCTCTCTTCACTTGGTACATCGGGGGTCCGGATCACATTAGTTTGTATCATGTCTGGCGAAGCAGGGGACGGCGGGGAACCCAACAGACTTTCCACCTGGGGACTAGACCCTCTTTCTACTTCCTTGCTGGGCGGAATCTAGACTAAGGCCACTGTTACCGGCACCCGTGAACGGCCAAGTAATGCTCTGTACTTGGGCAGCCTTCGCATACCCTTGATCGTTTCTAGTGTGCAGTCAGGACATTTCTTGTGTAATTTATGGTTGATGTTCGTGCAGTGTATGGCCCTCAGCCTGTCCCCCACTACAGCCAACGCTTCAAATTCCCCCGCCGTCCAACATAACTTCACCCCGTACGATCCTTTGGCTCTAGCATCCGCCAAGGGGATGGACGGCGCCTAGCCCTCTCTCTCATTTCTGCCTGGGTAGGGGTTGGAGGCATGCCCCCTACCACCGTCCATAAACGTGCCTCCCAGGGGCACTCTTAGTCGAGCTGGTCCTCGGCCGGTGAACCTCCCAACGGCAGTCTGTCTCTCATCGCACGATACTTAACCGATTTCCTCAGCCCTCGGATGGCATCGGCTGACCTGTTCGGAAACAGGTCTTGGTTCACTGTGATGTTCGCAGATTCGTTCCCACACAGATGCCTACCTTTCTCCACCAGCCGATTCTCCTCACGAGCCACGAGCACCATCTCGTCCTCTGTCCACCCGGACTTGGTAACTAGATGGATTCTCGTACCGTTACTACCGTACCAGCCTCTTGTGCTGTGATTTATCCCTGATGGTGGGGAAAATAACCCCGCACAGCCACATACTCCGTACTTATCGGTCTTGGCGGGGGTCGCCCCAACCCCCCAGCACTCTCCGCACCTTTACCAACATTGCTCATTGCGGTGCTGTCCAACACTGTGGCATCAGACTCACTCATTTTGCGACACAAAACGCACCAAATACAACTCTGCTAGGAACCCCGCCCGACGGAGACAGACAGAACGCTTAGCCACTAGTCTATTACGACTAGTGCCCAGGTTGGACTACGAGGAAGTAGTTCTGCCACCCCAACCCGCCACAACCAGCCACCTCCCATTCATCCAGCTAATGCACTGCAACAACCGACAACAACCACTGCAACAACCAACCACCTCTCATTCATCTGCTCATACACTACAACAACCAACAACAACCACTGCAACAACCAACCACCCCCCACTCATTTGCTCATACACTGCAACAACCAACAACAACCACTGCAACAACCAGCCCCCTCCAACTCATCCGGTTAATACACTGCAATAACCGACAACAACCACTGCAACAACCAACCACCTCTCATTCATCTGCTCATACACTACAACAACCAACAACAACCACTGCAACAACCCCCCACCCCCCACTCATTTGCTCATACACTGCAACAACCAACAACAACCACTGCAACAACCAACCACCTCCCACTCATCCAGCTAATGCACTGCAACAACCGACAACAACCACTGCAACAACCAACCACCTCTCATTCATCTGCTCATACACTACAACAACCAACAACAACCACTGCAACAACCAACCACCCCCCACTCATTTGCTCATACACTGCAACAACCAACAACGACCACTGCAACAACCAGCCACCTTTCACCCATCAGCTAATACACTGCAACAACCGACAACAACCACTGCAACAACCAGCCACCTTTCACCCATCAGCTAATACACTGCAACAACCGACAACAACCACTGCAACAACCAGCCACCTTTCACCCATCAGCTAATACACTGCAACAACCGACAACAACCACTGCAACAACCAGCCACCTGCCACTCATCTGCTCATACACTGCAACAACCGACAACAACCACTGCAACAACCAGCCACCTTTCACCCATCAGCTAATACACTGCAACAACCGACAACAACCACTGCAACAACCAGCCACCTTTCACCCATCAGCTAATACACTGCAACAACCGACAACAACCACTGCAACAACCAGCCACCTGCCATTCATCTGCTCATACACTACAACAACCGCCAAGCAGGGGTGACTGGATTACTCTTATTTTGTACTTGAGAAGTCGTAAAATATAAGTCTCTTCAAAACTACTTGAGTAGAAGTAAAAGTAACTTGTAAAAATCTACTTGAGTCAAATTCTAAAAGTACTTGATTAAAGTAGAACACAAAATGTATTGTAACACAAAAGTCAAAAAAGTATTCACAGGCAAGTGTCGCCTCCTTCAGTTCATTGAACAAAGTTCTTGTTCAAATTTAGCAAAAGCTGATTCTCAAAATTGCTGCCACAAATGTGGGCCCTCGGGGGTGAAGATGTGTCCAGCTGCACTGAAGGGCCGATTTTGATTGAGTTACGCGAGTATCTCGCGTAACCCTAGGGTTACGCGATTCCCAATCGAACAGCCGAGATCACTGGAGTACATGACAATTTTTGACCTAGATTAGCAAGGTGAATCTTCAAGGCCGCTATTCAAGGCGATTACGAGTTTGACAGGATTCACTCGAGTAACTGACATCATTAGCAGTGACAGCGAACAGGGAAGGTAGGCCCCCACTGCATAAGAAATATAAAAAAAACATTAAATGACACAATCATTTAAATATGGATTAAAGTCACCACATTCTATAAATTAAAATTTTAAAACCTAGAAAAACGTCACAATTTACACACTAAACAACTAATACTTTATTTTATTTATTTACTTAAAGGGGTTTATGTCCATGATCACGGTCTTCGGTGTTCAGTTGGATTACGCTCATAGTACTGCGCGCGCAGTGTAAATTATCATAAATCGGATGCCACGTTGGGGTTACGTGAGTAATTCAAGTAGCTCAATCGAAGTCGGCCCTGGCACTCACACACTGCACTACCTGGCAGAGCAATGTTTGTCTCGGTGAACACTCACTTGATTAGTGGCCATGTCGCAACTGCCACTGTCTCTGTCGATCGAATCAACAGATACTCATCAAGTTGTGTGAGAGCTGCTGCTGAGTTGTCGCGCTTTCTAATGAAGAAGTCATCGTCTTCATCTGAAGGTCTGACCCCTGATCATCTGGTGTTGCCTCCTGCATGGCGGATAGTCACCACTTGATGACCCTCCGACCTGCAAACAGACAAGTTGTTATTGAATATATTGTTCATGGTTTATTGTATGAATTTAACTTACTTTGGAGCATAAATTTGTCGATAAGTATGACATTTCGACCCGTCAGCTACGGGCCTTGTTCACATACTGGCGTCCCGTGTGTTGGCGCAGATTTCGGCCGGATAATTTGTAGATGTGGAACTATCTATAACTTAACATGTGACATCAACAGCAGCCACACATACATTGGTGGAACCAAGAGACCACTCAACCAGAGACTCAAAGAACACACAAACCTGGATAAACCAACAGGAGTAGCAGATCATTGTCGGGCCACAGAACACTAAGTGTCCTTGAAGAACACTAACGTACTGACCTGTGAATCCAACTGTAACAAGAGAAGAGTGAAGGAGGCTATATATATATATATATATATATATATATATACATATATATACATATATATATATATATATATACATATATATATACATATATATATATATACATATATATATATACATATATATATATATTCACATATATATATATATATATACATATATATATATATATATATATATATATACATATATATATATATATATACATATATATATACATATATATATATATACATATATATATATACATATATATATATATATATATATACATATATATATATACATATATATATATACATATATATATACATACATATATATATATACATATATATATATACACATATATATATTCACATATATATATATATATATATATATACATATATATATACATATATATATATATATATATATACATATATATATATATATATATATATATATATATACATATATATATATATACATATATATATATATATATATATATATATATATATATATATATATATATATATATATATATATATATCAAACAGTGAGCCCCTACCATGAACAGAGACCAGGGATACCATCTGCCTGCCATATACAACCAAAATATCCTGACAAAATCTGAGCCAATACACTTGACACCAGTACGTGAACAAGGCCTGTAGCTGCCAGGTCAAAACGTCATACTCATCGACAAATGTATGCTCCAAAGTATGTTAAAATCATACAATAGATAAGTTGTTAGTAGCCCATTTTCCTACCAATATTAAAAATAAAATAATGATTAATTTTTGGTTTCACCTGAAACATTGTATACCAAAGTTAACTTTCAAAAATAGGTTGGCAAAATTATAATGAGTCTTGAATATCACTGAACATCATGTGAAACAGTTTTACAAACTTATTTCAATACCACAGCATATTAAAATATATCTATTTACCGTAAATTCATCAAAGATATACAAGTTGGTGATTTGTAATGATAATTTGCTGCAACTGCCATAGTGTTCTCTTAAGTCACAGGCTAGTATCTTCACAGTTAATTACACATCTACAATATATATATATATATATATATATGTATATATATATATATGTGTGTGTATATGTATGTATGTGTGACATGTTCGAATGAAATTAGTCTTACATAAAAAAAAGAGTTCTGTATACCTTTGGAAAGGTCATCTATTAATCTTTAAAATGGTACATAAATTATGGATGTAGCTTTATCCTAGCCGGAGTTATGTCACATTGAACATTGCAAGAGGTCAAAATGTTGAAACTGAGAAAAAGCTGTTCGAAGTTTAAGAACATGTTTGCTTAGAACTACCTTAGTTACCATGAACCAAATTCTCTTACATTTAGCACGGTCCAAGCTTATGGTATACTCTCAAGATGCTGCAAATATGAACAAATAATATTGGATATTAAAGTGAAAAAAAGGCAACAGTTTAGTGTTATGCACCTAAAATAGTTTACACTAGCTAATCATTTGCATCTACAATCCAATTTTTCACCTTAGTGGTTACCTCAGAAAGTGGTCTTAAAGTGGGAAAATCTAACTAAATCACCGACACCATGAACCGGCCCATCTTGGACCTTGCAACCAATCATAACCCAGCAGTTTGGAAAAGTAATACGTCAGAGAGTCGTCTGCTGGTTCAGCTGTCATAACAGAGAGCCAAGCGGTACGCTAAAAGTTGCCTTACGTCGGTTTACCACGAAATCGCGACAGCAATATATCACACTGTTCCTCATACGCTTATGGTAACAGTACAGTGAAAGACAGTATCACTAAGATGTCTTCTTGTTAACCTTTGAATCGAGCAGAACTGAAACGGTGTTTCGGTGGATTCGTTGGGACAGTCACAGACACAGCGCCGATCCAAGACGACCCAATTTGATTGACCTAACCATCAAAACGACCACCAACAGCCGCCAAACTTATCCTAACGTATGTTACATACATATACATACACTACGTTATAAAATAAAATCACTTGCATTCCTCTAACGAAGAAAATCCATAAAACAAACGCGCTGCTGTCGACGGCAATTTCGGTGACCGCTGGCCGATACCGTAAAATCGCAAAAATAAGTTAGCCTTACACAAAATGCCATTAGACGGCACGTTTGTGCGCGCGAATATTGATAAACTTTACTTACTGCATTCGCACGCGCAAAATAGTTTAATTAATTGTAAATAATATAGTAATAATTAATTATTATCATCACTATGATTTGCAGGAAATTATGAGTTTTATTATAATATAGTATTTTATTTATATAGCGTTACATCCATAATTGGTTGTGGCGCTTCACAACATAGTGCTATTAAAAATACAATAAGAAGAATACTACCCACAGATAATATTTCAAAATAAATAATGAAAATATGTGTGTCTATGTAATTAACTAAGTGACCTATCAGTATTAAAAAGAACCCATACAAATTCCATAACAACAATAGTGGTAAATTAATGTAAAGGTAATAAATAATTAAGATGGTAAAATAATTACGACGTAACAATAATTTTCATTCAGCACATACACACAGTATGCATAAGAAAATATTATTGAAGCTATACATTTTTCTACTAATGAATTATATTTCCACCACCAGATATGTAATACACGATGTAATAATTATTTTTGGACAAAACACTGTATTAATTATCGGGACAATAAATCACTGAAATTTAAGCAGAATATGAATATAATATGGGAAATATATGGTGGTAGAAAAAGGTTTTGGAGCATTCAAAAATAATAATATGTTATTGTTTCGTTATCATTGTTAAAAACATTGTTTATATAATATAAGCTTGCATGCTTGCAGTACACGCGGGATGTTTATAGAAATATTCTGAAAATTAACAATGTGACATCATCGAACAACACGTAATTTTATGCAAACACATGCATTTTTTTATTTTTTTAATATTACCTGTGGGTAGCATTCTTCTTATTGCACATATTTTAATAACATCATATTGTGAAGCGCCACAAACAATTATGGATTTGGCGCTATAAGAAAAGAAATATTATAATTATATTATAAGAAAACTTAACATTTTCTGAAGATCTTTGTAATGATAATAATTAATTATTACTTGATTAATTAAACTATTTCACGCGTGCTAATGCAGTAAATAAAGTTTATAAATATTCGCGCGCACGCCTAACGTTATTTTGTGTAAATCTAACTTTTATAGCGATGTTACGGTAACCGAAGAGCCTGAGTTGCCGTCGGGATCTGCGATCGAGTTACTTTTGTGAATTTTCTTCGTTAGAGGAATGCAAGTGATTTTATTTTATAACATAGTGTAGGTATATGTATGTAAGACAAGTGATGAGAAGCTTGGCGGCTGCTGGCGGTCGTTTTCATGGTTAGGTCGGACAGTACATGTCATTGGTGACACCAGTCGACGCCGTGTCTGCCTCTGGACTGGTTGTTTCTCTTCTCGTCATTTCAATTTCCCTTGGGTCTTCACCACCACGCACATCTGGTCTGTCTGACACCGTCAGGGCTTTGTCTTTGTGGCTGAAATCTATATCCAGCCACTTCTGAATCCGTGCTATTTCCGTCAGACGAAGAATCAGAAAATCCACGTTATTATTTACGCTCTTTTGTGAGCGCAAAGTCACAGCGCCACCCGACGGAGTTGCCAAGAAGTAGTACGACAACCGCCTATCAGTGGCGGCGAGTCTCATACGTCACTGTTTTTCTAAAATGGCGTTTTCCATAGACTTTCTATAGATATATGTTCTACAATTGTTTTCTGCTAAACCGCTGACGTTAAAAATGTGATTGAGATTGGAAATTGTTAGTTTTTCTTAGCTCTATTAGGCCCATATCACCAAACCGTTGCCTTTGTTTTCCCTTTAAAGTTATAAGCAAAAGACTTTGTCTGGTTTGTCAGGCAAGTAGAATTAGTTTTAATGAACATCAAACTATGCAAAAAAAACTAGACAAAACGGTGAAATTAACGAAATAGTGAATGTCGGTGCACATCTCTATTTCTTTGTGCCACCGCCACGTCGCCCCCTGGCTGCACCGCGACCCCCCTGCCAGCACCACTGCAACCTCGCTTGGACAATTGAGAAGGTGAGGTTGACATATTGATGACCATGTAGTATTCTTCTGGGGGTAGTGGATGGTCCTGCCACGGAGGCACGAATGGTCCTGCCATGGGGGCAGTGTCTCTGTCAGGGGGCAGTGGATGGTCCTGCCACGGGGGCAGTGGATGGTCCTGCCACGGGGGCAGTGGATGGTCCTGCCATGGGGGCAGGGGATGGTCCTGCCACGGGGGCAGCGGATGGTCCTGCCACGGGGCTGTGGGTGATCCTGCCATGGGGGCAGTGTCTCTGTCAGGGGGGCAGTGTCTCTGTCAGGGGTGCAGTGTCTCTGTCAGGGGTGCAGTGTCTCTGTCAGGGGTGCACTGTCTCTGTCAGGGGGGCAGTGTCTCTGTCAGGGGTGCAGTGTCTCTGTCAGGGGTGCAGTGTCTCTGTCAGGGGTGCAGTGTCTCTGTCAGGGGTGCACTGTCTCTGTCAGGGGTGCAGTGTCTCTGTCAGGGGGGCAGTGTCTCTGTCAGGGGTGCAGTGTCTCTGTCAGGGGTGCACTGTCTCTGTCAGGGGGGCAGTGTCTCTGTCAGGGGTGCAGTGTCTCTGTCAGGGGTGCAGTGTCTCTGTCAGGGGTGCAGTGTCTCTGTCAGGGGGGCAGTGTCTCTGTCAGGGGGGCAGTGTCTCTGTCAGGGGTGCAGTGTCTCTGTCAGGGGTGCAGTGTCTCTGTCAGGGTTGCTGTCTCTGTCAGGGGTGCAGTGTCTCTGTCAGGGGTGCAGTGTCTCTGTCAGGGGTGCAGTGTCTCTGTCAGGGGTGCACTGTCTCTGTCAGGGGGGCAGTGTCTCTGTCAGGGGTGCAGTGTCTCTGTCAGGGGTGCAGTGTCTCTGTCAGGGTTGCTGTGTCTCTGTCAGGGGGGTCAGTGTCTCTGTCAGGGGGCAGTGTCTTTGTCAGGGGGGCAGGATTTAAATCGGACGACCTTGACATTACCTTATTTGGAACGTAGACACGTGCAGCTTTCTGCCAGTACCAAAATGTTAAGGGACTGTCCAAAAATCACGAGTAAAACACCGTCGGAAATGTCGCATTGCATGGAATGAGACATAGCTCTCAGAAAATGACTCATTCTATAAACTCAAATTTAACCAAAATAACGATGTAAACCGATAGTAGACATATCAAAGATACACTTTATTGCAATAAGTGGAAAACAACTTCTCTCGGTTTCAACACATTATGGTAATTTACACGATTTGACATTCGCTGACATATGACTTATTTCGTTAGAACACGTCACATATATATATATATATATAAATATATATATACATATACACATATTATTCATATTCACACATGACTAACTTACCTTTGTCCAACACTGATGCATCATCAGTCCAGTCCTTTCTGAACTTGGGGCTCTAAGGGCTGCTGCAACAATGTTCTCTGCATCACACATGGTGGCCTAAAAATGACATGCATTGTTTGCAATCAAGGCATCGACGAGTGGTCCACAGGTGTGGATGACTGCACGCCTTGCTCACAGCTTCTCCTGGAGAATCGTCAAGGCTGGGACAAGATACCCCACTGGAACAAACTGCCTACTGGAATGTAAAGTTAAAAAGAGTAGTATGTTATTATATTTTAATAGAGCACCTTTTATGTTTGCACATTGTCTTATTTATGACATTTATTTACCTGTCTTTGAAAATATTTACATATTAATTATTGTATTACTGTGTTTGTTTATTTATTTATGTATTTATTTTTATATTTTCTTAAATTCATTCTTAATATTTTTTGGAGGACCACATTGGAAGCAAGTATGCTAATGTGTGCTTTAATGTGTCTATCCTCGGTAAATATTATATTTATATGTATTATAATGTTTTACCAAATAAACTCAATCGCTCGCTCACTCACTCACATGAAGGTCTTCTTTTCTGCTTGGAGTATATCGAGTACCTGTGCTATCGGCTTCATCACGACTCTATACTCAACCAAGAAGCCTGTCTCAGCTGGGTTCAGTCCGAAACACAAATAAGTGTCATTAAAACTGTATCACAGCACCCAGGTTTTTTATCGCAATACTAAACAAAATTATGACGAAAAGAATATACATTCAGCTTACTATTCAAACAAAATGTATTGTCTAAATACCAACATATTAAACGATGGCAGTGGATAGGAAATAAATCCTTGTTTCCAAAGTTTGATTAATTCCAAGATGGCGCCAATATCCAGGCCACAAATACCCATTGCTCTACGTTGTATAATGGCATATTATCATCGATATTATGAATATATTCGATGACTACAGATTAGCCAACCTGGTACCTGTAACGTCCATTAACAACATAATGCTGAACTTATAAATGCTTACCTGAATAAGCTTTTGCAAATTTGATGGCGATGACAGGTACGCTGATACCTCCTTGTAGGCAGGTGCACAGAGCAGTCACACCATCGTTAACGAATTTCCCTTCCTGGACAAGAACCGAAACATCATATATCATATATATGAGCTTAACACTGACATAACCATATCTTTGCTTACTATTAAAATTTCTTAATTATCATGAAGTGAGGTCAATCTCTCACTTGCAAGAATTGCTACTTTTTGCTTACTATTAAAATGTCATAATTATCATAAAGTGCAGTCGATTAATATGCACTGCTTTTTTCATTTGCAAAAACTGCTACTTTTAAACTTAGAAAGGAATTATATTGAAAAGGATTATATGTCAACTGTGTCTTTGCCATCAAAGCAGATGATGATGTGAAACTCTGTATAATCACTATAACAGTGGTAGAAATAACTCCAAAATATCTGGCAGTCAGCAGCACTGCCTAGTTGAGAAAACTGGCTGTCCTCAGAGATATCTGGCTGTCCTGAAAATGGCCCAAAAAATGTTAAGCAAAATAACACAACAAACACAATATTTTAAAATCAAACAAATTTAATACAAAAGGCAAACATCAAACACATACATACCCCCGCACCAACAACATATATACACCAACACCACCAACATAAACATATACACCTACATCGGAAACATCATTATATACACATACACCACAAACATATATACATAAACACCAAAAACATATGTACATCAACAAGGTCGTTCATCTCACTCTCCCAATCTGGCAAGAGCTGTCGCCAGATAACTGTCACTATCACTCTCGCTATCACTGCCTCCACATGTCTGTTTGGGGCGACGTGTTGACTTGCCAGTGACGGACAGCATCTTCGCGATTGAAGTCCATCTCACTTGGTGTCTGCAGTACGACTGTCATGCTGTCGGTAACGGGGGTATCCTGCAGCTTACTCCGCCAGTCTGACTTTACCAACTTGGAGTGTGAAAACCCTCTCTCACAGTCCCCAGAGTGGGCCGGCAGTGTCAGGACCAGGTCAATGACACTCAGGATGTCCGGGCACTGGTCGACGTGCAGCTTGTTGATGGTCGCCCAGGTCTGCTTTCGGAAGGATCCTGCTAGTCTGAACACATGCATTGTAAAATTATAGTCCTTCCTTCATATTCTTTAAAAACTGCTTGACTTCACCCAGGCAACCTGGAATAGACATTGATAGACATCAAAATCATATTGTTTCAAACTGTAGTTATTTGCCCAACTGCAATTAGCAAAATACATATTTGCCTAAATATAATTATAACCAGTTTACCAGACAAGAGACATAAAAAACACTCACTTCCTGTAGAGAATGTCCTTGAGGAGGGTCCACTGTGGCTCCACCTCGTAGACAGCCACATCTGCTCTCTGTAGGATCGGCTTGAACCTCTTCGCAAGGTATGCCACATGGTCATCGCCAACCTCTGAATTCCACAAACAATCAATATGAATTAATAAAACTTGATGTCAGCATGATTTTTTTAACATTTAGTAGGTTGATTGTATTTGGCTATGAACTGCAATATGCATGAGTTGTCTTCAGGCTACATTCCACTTTTATTTTAAATCCTGCAAAAAAACGTATAGCACATATGACGTGGCACTCACCACCGGTGTCATCCGAGTCTGGCCAGGTCTGTAGGCTGGCGATCTGGGCTGCCTCCAGGACGTCCTCTTCCACATCCGCAAAGTGGGTGAAGAGACTGCGGAGGAGGCCATCGAGGGCCTTCTCCCTTGGACGTGAAGGCGATGATGTTGCCCTTCAGTTCATGGGTGCGAAACACATCATGGTCGTTGAAAACCTCGCTCAACCTCGCTCCTGGTCTGCAAACACATGGATTTGTGATCATTGTCATATACAAATATAAAAAACAGTCTTCTTCTGTCAACACTGGTCCAATCCTGTAAATGAATGAGATAAAAAAGTTACAAAACTCGTTATTGGCTTACTACTCTGTGTATTATACAAACAGCATACCTGGTTAGGAACCTCTTCAAGACTGTCTCTGTGTTCAGTAGGATTGAGTGGAGGTTTCTGGTCAGTATGATTGAGTGGAGGTCTGTGGTCAGTAGGATTGAGTGGAGGTCTGTGGTCAGTATGATTGAGTGGAGGTATGTGGTCAGTAGGATTGAGTGGAGGTCTGTGGTCAGTAGGGTTGAGTGGAGGTCTGTGGTCAGTAGGGTTGAGTGGAGGTCTGTGGTTAGTAGGATTGAGTGGAGGTCTGTGGTCAGCAGGATTGAGTGGAGGTCTGTGGTCAGTAGGATTGAGTGGAGGTCTGTGGTCAGGAGGGTTGAGTGGAGGTCTGTGTCAGTAGGATTGAGTGGAGGTCTGTGGTCAGCAGGATTGAGTGGAGGTCTGTGGTCAGTAGGATTGAGTGGAGGTCTGTGGTCAGGAGGGTTGAGTGGAGGTCTGTGTCAGTAGGATTGAGTGGAGGTCTGTGGTCAGCAGGATTGAGTGGAGGTCTGTGGTCAGTAGGATTGAGTGGAGGTCTGTGGTCAGGAGGGTTGAGTGGAGGTCTGTGTCAGTAGGATTGAGTGGAGGTCTGTGGTCAGTAGGATTGTGTGGAGGTCTGTGGTCAGCAGGATTGAGTGGAGGTCTGTGGTCAGTAGGGTTGAGTGGAGGTCTGTGGTCAGTAGGTTTGAGTGGAGGTCTGTGGTCAGTAGGATTGAGTGGAGGTCTGTGGTCAGTAGGGTTGAGTGGAGGTCTGTGGTCAGTAGGATTGAGTGGAGGTCTGTGGTCAGTAGGGTTGAATGGAGGTCTGTGGTCAGCAGGATTGAGTGGAGGTCTGTGGTCAGTAGGGTTGAGTGGAGGTCTGTGGTCAGTAGGATTGAGTGGAGGTCTGTGGTCAGTAGGATTAAGTGGAAGTCTATGGTCAGCAGGATTGATTGGAGGTCTGTGGTCAGTAGGGTTGAGTGGAGGTCTGTGGTCAGTAGGATTGAGTGGAGGTCTGTGGTCAGTAGGATTGAGTGGAGGTCTGTGGTCAGTAGGATTGAGTGGAGGTATGTGGTCGGTAGGATTGAGTGGAGGTCTGTGGTCAGTAGGATTGAGTGGAGGTCTGTGGTCAGTAGGATTGAGTGGAGGTATGTGGTCAGTAGGATTGAGTGGAGGTCTGTGGTCAGTAGGATTGAGTGGAGGTCTGTGGTCAGTAGGATTGAGTGGAGGTATGTGGTCAGTAGGATTGAGTGGAGGTCTGTGGTCAGTAGGATTGAGTGGAGGTCTGTGGTCAGTAGGATTGAGTGGAGGTCTGTGGTCAGTAGGATTGAGTGGAGGTATGTGGTCAGTAGGATTGAGCGGAGGTCTGTGGTCAGTAGGATTGAGTGGAGGTCTGTGGTCAGTAGGATTGAGTGGAGGTCTGTGGTCAGTAGGATTGAGTGGAGGTCTGTGGTCAGTAGGATTGAGTGGAGGTCTGTGGTCGGTAGGGTTGAGTGGAGGTCTGTGGTCAGTAGGATTGAGTGGAGGTCTGTGGTCAGTAGGATTGAGTGGAGGTCTGTGGTCAGTAGGGTTGAGTGGAGGTCTGTGGTCAGTAGGATTGAGTGGAGGTCTGTGGTCAGTAGGATTGAGTGGAGGTCTGTGGTCAGTAGGATTGAGTGGAGGTCTGTGGTCAGTAGGGTTGAGTGGAGGTCTGTGGTCAGTAGGATTGAGTGGAGGTCTGTGGTCAGTAGGATTGAGTGGAGGTCTGTGGTCAGTAGGATTGAGTGGAGGTCTGTGGTCAGTAGGGTTGAGTGGAGGTCTGTGGTCAGTAGGATTGAGTGGAGGTCTGTGGTCAGTAGGATTGAGTGGAGGTATGTGGTCAGTAGGATTGAGTGGAGGTCTGTGGTCAGTAGGATTGAGTGGAGGTCTGTGGTCAGTAGGGTTGAGTGGAGGTCTATGACTGTCACCTCCCGTCGCTGCATGGCCAGCGACAGCGTTGAGAG
Source organism: Oasisia sp. SBJ-2009 (assembly GCA_964017155.1). Taxonomy (NCBI): domain Eukaryota; kingdom Metazoa; phylum Annelida; class Polychaeta; order Sabellida; family Siboglinidae; genus Oasisia; species Oasisia sp. SBJ-2009. Next base: position 20,386,821 of record OZ024867.1, on the reverse strand, counting down.
CTCACTGGTGACACCTCTCAAGAAGTGCAGGTATAGCACGACGTCTTTCTTGAGTAGATGTCCCAGGTAGCTCTTGTCCTTGCCACGGGCATCTGCCGAGCTGGCAGAGTTCTGTTCGACCTGTTACACAAAGTAAAACAGCCATTGAGCTTTGTCCACATATCTGATCTCCTGAAATAAGGAAACATCAATCAATGTGAACAGCATACACGGTACAGTAACACTGACGTACGTTGAGCAATTGTGTTAGTTAGTTAATTACCTGAGACAGGTGTGTGTTGTGATGCCCTCCTACCCACCAAGGATGGTGTCGAGGCCAGCACATGTGTGCAGGATCCAGTGAGTTCCCCCAACTTTGGTCGGTCAGGGAGCTGCAGGGTTTCGTAAGTCCGCAGTAGCATCAACTGGTTTAGAGGCGACCTCTTGTAGAAGAGGTAAAGTCCCATCATGAGGCCCTCCACATTTGCATGTAGTGGCTGCTTCCCCATGGCGTCATTATCAAATACAAATTTAACATTTATAAGGCACAATATTTATCATAATAAAAATTCATGATAAATGGTCTGCAATCAAGCTGTTCAATGTCTTTGTGTCAAGCTGTTTAAAAGTTAAGATAAAATGTAGAACACATTAAGTTATGCCAAAACAACATTGTATAAAGTAAAAATAATATTACTAATATCATAACTCTACTTATATGTTTACCTTGTATACTAGCTCCATCTGGTGTGCAGCGCAGTGTACACCTGGTACAGCTGGCTGCAGTCGTCGCAGGAGAGTGATGACGCCGTTGTTCTTGCCGCCATCGCTTCCAAAGCCAACGAGCTTCTCCTGCCACTCAGTCTCTGTCACTCTCAGTCTTGTCATCGCTGTTGAGATGGCAGCAAGGATTCATGGGGCGTTTGCATGTTCGACATTTACGTACCCTGCAAGTTCCACACCAATGACCCCATGACGTGCGTGGCATACATATATCATCTCGGCTTCGAGGGCGGCAGAGTCCGTTGAGCCATTGGAGATGAGAGCCAGGAACGGGGCGACCTGGACGTCATCGCGGATCCTGCTGCGAGCTACTTCGGCGATGTGGTGGGTGAAGACGCGGGCCTGCTTGTCGTTCCGGTACGCCGTCCCAATGTCCAATCCCTTCCTCTCATCAACATCGCAGACCCAGACGAAGTCAGTGCTTGGCCAGGGCATGACACGTCCAAACATCCTGCACAGTCTGTCGACTGTCTGGCTGTTCAGGGAGGTCAGCATTTGTGCAGCTGGCATCGATCCCACCTGCAACACAATACAACATGCTTAATTATCCTTCAAAGTTAAATAAACTGAATTCCTTTGGAGTGTTAACTTGTCTGAATAAAATACAATACAAAATATAGCATAACTGTCAGATACACACGTGCCTGAAACATGGTCATGTGAAATTGTGTTATATAAATACATTCTAACCAGTTATGTTTAATAAGTTAAAAACACCAATAAATTTTAGCAATTCAATCAATGGATTAACTAAAAACTTTAATGAATAATTAAACAATAAAACCGTACCTGTGCCGTGTGTATTATGTCCCAAGTCACTGATGTCCTAATATTGTGTACAATATGTCCCCAAAACAAGATGCTAAGTAACAGTTAAAATATGCAATGGGCTTGAAATGTTTGACACAGAGTGCCAATATTAATGCTAATATATCAACAGGTTTATGTCAAGACTAAAGTGCAAAACTAACATAAAAACTTAATAAAAACTTAGGACATATCGTCTAGAACATATGTGACGTGGCCTTGGGACATAAGGTCCACTACCCTTTTGTAAAGAGTCTGTACACTTGTAACAAAAATACAAGACTTAGAGGTACATTTCTAAGCAATATGAATACCACTATACAAACCTGTGGACAGGCGATTATATGCACAAAACGGCACAAGCGGTAAACTTCCGCTAATAAAACATATACCACGCTACAGTACTATGTAACGTTATTAGGAAGTCACAGAAAATAATAGGTACAATCATTTCAGCTGATGAGCATCACTGTTACGGCGTTACGCCTTAGCCTATCACAATAAATGCCAGACATATTTTGGTTATTTCTACCAAATTATTATCTAAGTTTACTTAAAACACAGTAAGACACATATTCATATGCAGATGGCTTCTCTAAATTGTAATATGATTAAGGATGGCATCAGATTAATAACCGCAATGGACTTGATCCAAGATGGATGCATAAACAAACATGGCTGACCACAAGCGTTTAGTTATTAGTACAACATTGAACAAGTATTCCCACTTGTTACATTTATTGACAGTGCATTATATACAATCCAGAGTGTTTTTAAATAGCATACAATCATATCTGCAAGCGTAATTACCTTTTTCCTTTCATTCATCCTCCGAAATGCGCTGCCAAGTCAGGGGACGGGGCATCCACTCCGGAAATATGCCTCCACATGTTATTGTTCGTAAACCACTACGCGCATCGGTAACAAATAAATTTAACAATATCCAATAATACTTTCCAACAATAAACTCTAACTTAAAACTGACTCGCTCATATAAGACTCAAAAATTTTAGTCTGCTCGCTCTGAAGATCGCTGTGAAAATTAAATCTAAACGCGCCTTCAAAGATCAAAATGGAAAACACAAATTACCGCAGACAATTTGTTGACGGATTTTAATTGGATAAAATTAATTTATAGTAACTGGTTAGTAATCCGGTAGGTTCGCGAATATTGTTTTCGACTTGATCAATGGGGGTCGTTGCCGTTGTCGAAGATCGACATTGTGAATAAAAAATGGTAAAAATATTCCTGAATTTGGCAGGTGTCCATCGGACTGCCACTGATGCCATCTTTGGCAGTCCGACCAAATTTCAGGCAGTCCTCGTACTGCCGGAGATCCTCTATTTCAACCCCTGTATAGGGTTACATATTAATATTTATATAAATTTTTAAATATATGCGTTACAAAGAGTCAAATGTTGTCAAATATTTAGTAATTGTAAATTCAACTACATTTTACAACTACTAGTGTTTGGACAACTTTCATGACTGACCCTTGGAATTTATTCTCTTCTGCTATCAAGAAGTATACTACATATTGTTATGTACAGAGCTATTTGTATATTAGTATGTTAATCAGGGCGTAACCAACTTGTACAAATATTAAACAGAATGTAATTATGATAGATACACTGTATATTGGAAATTAAATATTTATGTCAAATTAGTAGCATGCTAACTTGGCCTGGCCCAGCCCAGCCGGCCCGGCCCAAAATCCAATCAGTGTTTATCGACATATCTTCACATAATTCCCTACCTAGACCAAGTTACTGTCCAGATCAGAGAATAATTTTTGCAAAACATGACTTTACATCGTCTAAAACCTGCGATATTGCCTCACTTTCTATACATCTCAGAACTTCTTTCACGCTTGCCTTCCGAGGAATGCTGAAAACGAGATGCTGAATGACTGGCGAAAGTCAGCACAACATGGCATGTGCAACTTTGCGTCCAATCATAAATATTTATGATTTATTTCATTCGTCCATGATATATAATATGACACTCATTAAAGTCGGCCTTGTTTGCGACGATCACGAAAAGTTCAAAATAATTACATCTCGCAAGGAACAATGCTATAAACTCGAACTTCTGTATCTCTTAAATAGGCACATGCAATTGATGTTTATTTCAACTGAAATATGTCTAACTATGACATTATCCACGATGCATTGCGGCAATGAAACACCGAACTGGCTTGTTCTGATGTAGAATTCCTCTTTTTGCCATTTGCACACAAACAGTGCACACAAATACATTACAACATTCGTTATAGTTAACAGAATATGGTACTTAAATATACTAGTAGGTACTCCAAACTGATTTTTCAAATGTGACCTTCTTGCTGGATTTTATCATAATAATATATATTTTTTATTCTCATTACAGTGATGCATACTTCGTCTATGTGGCTTGATTAGAAGAAAAGTTATGATTTATTAAACATTGATTATTTTCCAGCTTTTTACATCCTTGGCTTTAAATTGATGAAATTGCATTTTGGGGCAGATCACAGACAAAAACAATATTGACTTAACATGAATTTCTCTTATAACAATTAGGTATATACTACTTACTTTAAGGTTATTGTTTTGCAAAATGGTACACCAGTAAAACTTGCAAAAATATGAACGTGAAAATGCCAATTCTAATTATTATGCCATTATTTTCCAACACACCATTTCCAAAAACAAAACGGGCATATCTATACTCCTAGTTAAGCTAGAAAGGTGAATCACATATCATTGGATTCAGAGAAAGGAGCTAGAAATATGTAATGGGTAATGTCAACATGAATATTTACAGTTTTACTCAGAAAGCTTTATTGATGCGGTCATAGTTTGGCATTGTCCTTCACCGATGCAAAATATTCAAAAACAATTGAATTACTAAAATTGTGGTGAATATGAAAACCGTACTTGTCAGAGCTCTAGTTTCCACTACACACGTCTTAATTCTAAACCTTTCCCCTGCTGCTGCTGCTGCTGCTGCTGCTGCTGCTGCTGCTGCTGCTGCTGCTGCTGCTGCTGCTGCTGCTGCTGCTGCTGCTGCTGCTGCTGCTGCTGCTGCTGCTGCTGCTGCTGCTGCTGCTGCTGCTGCTGCTGCTGCTGCTGCTGCTGCTGCTGCTGCTGCTGCTGCTGCTGCTGCTGCTGCTGCTGCTGCTGCTGCTGCTGCTGCTGCTGCTGCTGCTGCTGCTGCTGCTGCTGCTGCTGCTGCTGCTGCTGCTGCTGCTGCTGCTGCTGCTGCTGCTGCTGCTGCTGCTGCTGCTGCTGCTGCTGCTGCTGCTGCTGCTGCTGCTGCTGCTGCTGCTGCTGCTGCTGCTGCTGCTGCTGCTGCTGCTGCTGCTGCTGCTGCTGCTGCTGCTGCTGCTGCTGCTGCTGCTGCTGCTGCTGCTGCTGCTGCTGCTGCTGCTGCTGCTGCTGCTGCTGCTGCTGCTGCTGCTGCTGCTGCTGCTGCTGCTGCTGCTGCTGCTGCTGCTGCTGCTGCTGCTGCTGCTGCTGCTGCTGCTGCTGCTGCTGCTGCTGCTGCTGCTGCTGCTGCTGCTGCTGCTGCTGCTGCTGCTGCTGCTGCTGCTGCTGCTGCTGCTGCTGCTGCTGCTGCTGCTGCTGCTGCTGCTGCTGCTGCTGCTGCTGCTGCTGCTGCTGCTGCTGCTGCTGCTGCTGCTGCTGCTGCTGCTGCTGCTGCTGCTGCTGCTGCTGCTGCTGCTGCTGCTGCTGCTGCTGCTGCTGCTGCTGCTGCTGCTGCTGCTGCTGCTGCTGCTGCTGCTGCTGCTGCTGCTGCTGCTGCTGCTGCTGCTGCTGCTGCTGCTGCTGCTGCTGCTGCTGCTGCTGCTGCTGCTGCTGCTGCTGCTGCTGCTGCTGCTGCTGCTGCTGCTGCTGCTGCTGCTGCTGCTGCTGCTGCTGCTGCTGCTGCTGCTGCTGCTGCTGCTGCTGCTGCTGCTGCTGCTGCTGCTGCTGCTGCTGCTGCTGCTGCTGCTGCTGCTGCTGCTGCTGCTGCTGCTGCTGCTGCTGCTGCTGCTGCTGCTGCTGCTGCTGCTGCTGCTGCTGCTGCTGCTGCTGCTGCTGCTGCTGCTGCTGCTGCTGCTGCTGCTGCTGCTGCTGCTGCTGCTGCTGCTGCTGCTGCTGCTGCTGCTGCTGCTGCTGCTGCTGCTGCTGCTGCTGCTGCTGCTGCTGCTGCTGCTGCTGCTGCTGCTGCTGCTGCTGCTGCTGCTGCTGCTGCTGCTGCTGCTGCTGCTGCTGCTGCTGCTGCTGCTGCTGCTGCTGCTGCTGCTGCTGCTGCTGCTGCTGCTGCTGCTGCTGCTGCTGCTGCTGCTGCTGCTGCTGCTGCTGCTGCTGCTGCTGCTGCTGCTGCTGCTGCTGCTGCTGCTGCTGCTGCTGCTGCTGCTGCTGCTGCTGCTGCTGCTGCTGCTGCTGCTGCTGCTGCTGCTGCTGCTGCTGCTGCTGCTGCTGCTGCTGCTGCTGCTGCTGCTGCTGCTGCTGCTGCTGCTGCTGCTGCTGCTGCTGCTGCTGCTGCTGCTGCTGCTGCTGCTGCTGCTGCTGCTGCTGCTGCTGCTGCTGCTGCTGCTGCTGCTGCTGCTGCTGCTGCTGCTGCTGCTGCTGCTGCTGCTGCTGCTGCTGCTGCTGCTGCTGCTGCTGCTGCTGCTGCTGCTGCTGCTGCTGCTGCTGCTGCTGCTGCTGCTGCTGCTGCTGCTGCTGCTGCTGCTGCTGCTGCTGCTGCTGCTGCTGCTGCTGCTGCTGCTGCTGCTGCTGCTGCTGCTGCTGCTGCTGCTGCTGCTGCTGCTGCTGCTGCTGCTGCTGCTGCTGCTGCTGCTGCTGCTGCTGCTGCTGCTGCTGCTGCTGCTGCTGCTGCTGCTGCTGCTGCTGCTGCTGCTGCTGCTGCTGCTGCTGCTGCTGCTGCTGCTGCTGCTGCTGCTGCTGCTGCTGCTGCTGCTGCTGCTGCTGCTGCTGCTGCTAAATAATAATATTAATTAGATCTTTTTTATTAATGATACATCAACATTCTACAGAAGCATAAGTGAGTTACTGTACTTTTCTATTCTAACAAATAAAAATAAATTACTGTAGTATCCATCATCTGACAAAATTGTACTACCAGATCAGTTTTTACTGATTTATGGCACTACATAATCAAATTATAATATCATGAATTGACATATTACTTTGTAAAGTTCCATAGAATTATTGTGACTAATTATTTGTCTCTCAGGATTATTAGGATCTAAATTATGTCCTTTGTTGCATGGCCTTGAATGATTTAGAAAGTTTTGACCAGTACCGCTTGCGGCCATTTTGGTAACTGGGTGCCACGGCCACCAGGGTGCGAATTTTCGATGGCTCAATATCCACTTTTGTTCTAAGATATCTATCAACACACATCTGCCAAATTTTGTCACAAAATGAACAATAAACAACTGGTTTGATATGTTGAGCTATGCCGCCCAAATAATACACCCGGTCAGTGACTCACCACAGCAACAGCCTAGCCGCAGGCATAAGAAAGATACCGTGTGACTGTGTCACTGAGTCTGAGACAGCCGCTCTAATGAGTCAAACATCACACGTGTTTGAACCGCGCACAACCCATAGTTAAAATTGTCTAAAACATTTAGAAACTTGCAAATGAAACACAGCTATGTCAATAAATCGAAGACATTTGGCTTAGGTTTGGATTAATTTATAATACAAAACGACCCACAGAAAGGACAACTCACCCACCAGACGAGTCTCACTGCGAGTAACGACCTTGACCGTTAACATTAGAAGACCGCGGACACACTGGTTGAAATAAAACGCTACCCGGGTGCTGAGTAAACGATACGCGCTGCAGCGACCCGCGAAACACGCACGAAAAAAAACGTAGTCGTGGGTTACGCTATGGCTCGAGACAGTTATGTATGGAGTGGTCATGGGAAAGAATGAACATTTTCCTGTAATTTGTTCTCGAAAATGATATTTAGAATATCTTGCTCTATAGTTATTCGACATCCAAGGAAACGTATAATTTGTTATTATCTTACCTCAAGATATTACCTTAAGTTCGGTCAATACGACAATAGTTGCCCAAGATTGAGCATTGAGACCGTCTCAAGGTTTATTTTCAGATATTGCAGTTTCTATATTGATGCATTTTGTTTTCATAAGCTTTTGTCCGGTTTGCATATAGTCAAGGTTGATAAATTTGAAGAAAAGTAAATAATTGTAATTATGTATGGGTGGCCTCTCCAATCTCTTCGGAGGCGTGACTTAAGTTCGTTTATTGTCCTGGCCTGAACTGTGTCGTCTGACAGATAATTGCACACTTTAACCACTCAGGTCGAGAAGAAGTAGTGTCTATAGCCTGTTGCACTGTGGGTATGAAGTTTTTCACGATGCCCTCTTGTGATACCAGTTACTTTTTGGAACATCAGCTTTGATCGACACTATGAACATCTACAGTCCTGGTTAACCGAGCCTATTCCTTTGACAATTTTGACAATCTGCATTGTGTCCGTTCTCTGTCTTTTGTTGTTATTTTTTAAGTATAGGAAGCCGTAATTGTTTTAGTCTGTTGTTGTATGGTAATCCCTTTATTGCCCGCTGTTGAACTTGTGTGTGTGTGTGTGTGTGTGTGTGTGTGTGTGTGTGTGTGTGTGTGTGTGTGTGTGTGTGTGTGTGTGTGTGTGTGTGTGTGTGTGTGTGTGTGTGTGTCTGTGTGTATGTCTGTGTATATATATATATATATATATATATATATATATATATATATATATATATATGTATATATATATATATATATATATATATATATATATATATATAATTCAAATCCAACTCGCTTAATGAATACCAATATGACAATTAACCAAATTCACTAACCAATGTAGCTGGCAGTTCAGGAAAACCGATAGCCGGCTACCACATTCCTCACGCTACTCTCCCAAACTTAATGGCAAAGACCTTGACAAATACCAACATGTAGTAGTCACTTACTCTGATGAATCAACAATCAAACAAACATCCCTACCATAACATACACTTTTAGA
>OZ024867.1:20370730-20373230 GCA_964017155.1 Oasisia sp. SBJ-2009 | reverse complement strand
ATATAGCATATAGCATATAGCCTATAGCATATAGCATATAGTATATAGCATATAGTATATAGTATATAGTATATAGTATATAGCATATATTATATAGTATATAATATACATTATACATTATACATTATATATGCTATATGCTATATGCTCTATATACAGAGTGCTGAGCTTCAATGAGAAGAAGAAGAAGTTGTGTGGGGAATTCTGTGACGTTACGAAGTACACCATGGCTATTAAGATACAGTTCACCGTAGAACAGTAGGTGGCGCTAAACTGCCAAAATAATGGAATCATCCACTCACCATTATATAAATACTTTGTGCGTGATGTAGGGGAAGCAGGGGCATATCCGCACACTGAGGCATGTCCGCACACCCTATTATTTGCGCATCCCATAACATCTGGTTAGTGGAATCATGCTAATCGGTATCGTCTAACCCACAAATCAACCACTTGCATATACTTTTTGATAGAAGTGAATAAGTAAAAAGTTATGACATAAAATGTTATTTTCGTAAACACTGATGTAATTTTACTCATATGCTGTTATGTGTATTACTTTAACTGTAAGACGTGCATATACATTTTTTTAAGAATTCCAAATTTCATTTTAATGTTTTATGATGTCTGAAATAATGGATACTTTCATAAGTAGCATTTTCGCGTAATTCAGAATTATTCACGTGTTGGATGCTTGGGGCATGTTCGCACAGGCCTATGCTGTCATGCCCACCCGCTGTGCAGACGTATTTCGTGCATCGGTGCTTATAATATTATATAGTCTACTTAGATACATATTTAGATACTTCAGTTGCTTACCAGAAGTATTATAGGAAACTTTGATGTGAGATAGTATATGAGGATTATTATATAATTATTTAATATTATCAAACTTATTATTATATTATTCATCGCTTCGTCAATGTGTAATAGGCTATATCGCGTTGACGTCACATTTTCCAAGTTGTGTATCATTAGGTCCGTTAAAGAAATAAAGCTTAATTGATCATTTTTCATAGACTAAAATAACCAAGATGACAAATGATGTATAATCTATTATATAGAACTTTGCCCGTATACGTTAGTCCATTCAAAGCCATGCTCGCACAGCTGACAAACTTAGTTTTTAGTTTGACTTTTCGCTTTACGAGATTATGCTATTTTAGCTAGAAGGCTTCAGACAAGCTGGGTTGCAAACTTTGACTTTCCCCGTTACAAAATCATGCTGTTGTTTGCTGTGACTCTCAAGGAGGAACAAACGTGGACTATGATTCAAGGCCACTGTATTTTCTAAACTTTATGTATATATGAAAACTTGAAACCGTTGATTTGTGTTCTCTGGTATTTTTTTAGTAACGCACGTGTCAGTAGTGTACACATACCAATACATATTATAATTGCAGTTAATGGTCAGCTCTGTGAGACCAGCTGTTGTTTCGCCATTCCTGGGGCATAACCGCACACAGTTGGCGGCTATGCCCCGTACCTTGGGGCATGTCGGCACAAAGATATGCCTCTACATTTGACAAAATATTTAAATATCTGATGGGATATGCGATTTCTTAACTAACTAACAACAGAGTAATATGATTGCTCATTCTGAATACTAAGTATCACCCTCTTAACACACACAGAGGCTAGAGTATTGTCGGGCTTGGTTTTCAGAGTTGTCCTTCTCTAGATTTATTGAGTCTACTACAGGTTACACATTTACCCCCTGTGTGGGATCTTTTATTTCCCCGTGTTACCCCAACTGTGACCATTTCTATCACAAAACGGCCATGGCGGTATTACGACCTGGCAACAAACGTTTATATACATTGACATTCAGAGTAGGTTTACATTATCAGCATACAACAATAGTGCCCTACACACTGGCAACAAGCCCAGAAAACATGAGCGTCCGAAGAAGGGTGTGTGTGGGTTGACTCTCAATAGTTTAGGTGGAGGTTAAATATAATATGTTTTGTGCCTTAAATATCCCTGGTAAATTTTTACTTTTCGGTTAGTTCCAATGGTGGTTTAGGAACGGACGCATGCACACACGCACGCGCGCGCGTACACACACACACACACACACACACACAAACACACAATCGTGCGGGTGCATAAAAATGCAGATATTGAATAAGAAGCATATTGTGTTAACAAAACATCATACACCTTAATAAATGTGCAGCAATCTAATGTATTTTGTGTACATTGGATGATATTTATATATATATATATATATATATATATATATATATATATATATATATATATATACATAATATATATATATATATATATATATATATATATATATATATATATAATATATCATCATCATTATGATCATTGTGCAGGTATAGCGTCCCGTGGTTGGGCGAAGGCCTCAGCCTACTGTTTCCACGTCTGCCTGTCTTGCACTATTCTCTGCAAGATGGGGCTCTTCCAGTTCTACCTCGCCTGTCCGATGTCTCACCAGTCTTCCTTTAGATCGTTTCCCTTTGTAAGG
>OZ024867.1:20338230-20365730 GCA_964017155.1 Oasisia sp. SBJ-2009 | reverse complement strand
GACTCCGCTATAGCCGGCGTAGGACAAGGAATTGCACCTGAAACGTGCGCGGGTGCTGCGGTATGTGTAAGTGTAAATGACTAATGACAGCAGTAAGTGACAGTAGAAATAAGCTAGTAATACATGCAGTGCCCACTAAAATGGCAATAATTGCGTACACGTGTTTAAAGTAAGAAATCGCAGAAAACTCATTATAAGTAATTATGAATTATTGCTGTAGATAAACTAAACAGGGGTCGATGAGACTGTCACTAAGATCACTGTCATTGTCGTTCTCGTGACAGCCACCCCCACTAAATGACAATTAAAGATTGTTAGCTCTCTTGAACACATTCAATGGGACCATAATAAACACATGTGCATAATACAGTAACGGTAACACCAACATTAGAATAACATTACAGGCAATAAATGTCACAAATCTCAACAACAGCAACAATAACAACAACAACAACAACATAATTAGTACATTAAATTCTCGTAGAATCTAGCAAATGATTACAATTTCATAGTTAGATAACAATACTTTGTATATGTACAATTTACAGAGGTATCTAAAATAAAATAGAAATTTGAAACAGCATATAACTGTATGGCTCATAACTCTAACAGTTTTCTTCAGTGAGGTTGTAGTCCTTTTTCAGACGTAAAACACAGTGAATGATATGTGTACCACAGACGTCGTATTAGTATTAATAGTATTAATATTATTAGCAGTAGCAATGGTAGCGGTAGCGGTAGTTGTTAGTTAGTTGGTAGTTGTTAGTTAATTGTCAGTTAGCTAGCTAGTTAGTTTGCTAGTTCGTTGGTTCGTTTGTTCGTTCATTTGTGACAGTCGTACTTGGCAGTGGCCGTGGCAGTGGCAGTGGCAGTGGCAGTGGCAGTGGCAGTGGCAGTGGCAGTGGCCGTGGCAGTGGCAGTGGCAGTGGCAGTGGCAGTGGCAGTTAGCTCGTTCGTTCGTTCGTTCGTTCGTTCGTTCGTTCGTTCGTTCGTTCGTTCGTTCGTTCGTTCGTTCGTTCGTTCGTTCGTTCGTTCGTTCGTTCGTTCGTTCGTTCGTTCGTTCGTTCGTTCGTTCGTTCGTTCGTTCGTTCGTTCGTTCGTTCGTTCGTTCGTTCGTTAGTTCGTTAGTTCGTTAGTAGTTCGTTAGTAGTTCGTTAGTAGTTCGTTAGTAGTTCGTTAGTAGTTCGTTAGTAGTTCGTTAGTAGTTCGTTAGTAGTTCGTTAGTAGTTATTTGTAGTCCAATACGTAAGTAATTCAATACGTAAATAATCCAATACGTAAGTAATTCAATGGTCAAAAACACTATACAGAAATGAATATATTCAGACATGAAAATACACAGACTCTCGTCGCACCTCATGAATATTTAAGTGTGAAAGAATCAATCTTACTTTGAATGGCAGCAGTAAGTGACAGTATAAATAAGTGGATTGAAAAGTGTGCAGAGTGCGTTATGGTGCTATATTCCGATGCAATATGGACATTAATCAACAGGGTAATATCTTTTATATTACAGTGACACACAAATGAAACTTCCAGATACTAGACGGGGGCTTTCAGGACGTTACAAATCCAACGACGTTTGTGCGTACTGGGCCACGGCGTATGCTCTCTTAGAAAGTTGTTTAAATGTTCAAATGCTACAAAAGCTTTGCATAAGCATTTAAAAGTTCTAAGACTCGTGAGGATAGTATTGCAGGAGAAAAGGACTGTTAAAGAATGTTTGGCGGTCTGCCATCGCTGAACGAAAACGCTAATCGCTTCGACGTCTGGGGTCACTCCGTTGGAGGTATTGGTCTACGGTGATGTCAATGTTCCCGACATTGATTTTGTGAGAGAGACAGGCGGTTGTATTTCCTTATCGCTTGAAGGCTGTATCATCAGTATATTTTCGACATATCCTGGTCTTCTGTAATTATAGTCACCCCAAAAGAATATGGCTACTCGACGCTGGACTGTCGCTAGCTGACTCATGTCTTTCTGCGTATGTTTCATGCTACCGAGGCGGGTTTCACAGTTAGCATACTAGAACAGTTTGTTTTGCAGTGTACCGGGTCACGCCATTGCTACATAGTCAAATTGGTCGGTTGTTGGGCACATAGTTGGCATCATCGAAGGCAGACGGTTCGTCTTTCAAATTGAAATATATTTCTATGTTGGTGTTGGTAGCCTAGGTTCGAAACCAGCCATTTGAGTTGATGCATTTGATTGTTTTCAATTTCAAGAACGTTCTGTGCGACATAAACACGTGCATATGCGCTACGCGATTCATACATAGTCATCATCGAGGAGAGAAATTTCACAACTTGCTCTCGAAATAGTCTACGGATGACAGACATTCCATCGATCACAATCAATTTGTATTTCAGATGGTAACATGAGTCCATATCGGATCCAACCGTTTTGAACGAAGTTGTATTTACTTGTGAGAACTGTCTTTGAGGCAGATGATGATGTTCGGGATTAGCGTGATGTTTCATCTTTAAAATATATATCAGGTGTGGTGCACTAAATATTGGCGATATGGTCTGTTTGGGATTATAACTAACACTAACCCTACTAACCGTAACTTACTAACCGTACTCATAATCCTAACCTTAACCTGGACCGTAATCTTTGCAAATATTTAGTGCGCCATACCGGTTATGTGTATTTTGAGATGAAACATAACATTCCAGTCATTGACACCATTGTGGAGTGAAATCCGCTTTACGACCTTTGGATGAGAGTTAGGCACGGGGCGATTTTATTTGTATTTTCCAACTGGTATTTGCCAAGACAAACCGCGAGCTCACTTCACCGTTTCAGTGTCTGCAATGATTACGCGCGTCTTCAGCTCATATGTTTGCGGTTATCCTGATGTCCACGACATTGTCGAATGTAAATTGCCTAAGTTATGACAAATGACGCGATGGTGCTGATAGGCAGGTAATGTTGTTTCAGTTGTAGTCCTCCTGAACCATCTCTCGAGCAATTTTCAAGATGATATCGTGGATTTTCATGGTTTTGTTTTCAGACGGAATGCTAAGATTGATCCATTCTTAATATAGATTTTTCTTCCATATCCTTTCTCGTCGATAAGTCTTATTCATACTGGCTGTGGCAGAGATGGTTTAATTATTTCAGTACTTTGGCCAACGTTTTCTCTTTCGTGACTGGTCGAAACGATGGTCTTTTTTGGTACGCTAGTTTTGAGGATGTTCTTTTGAATGCTATATCCTGAGATAAGATGTTATTTTCCGCATGGCTGCACAGAGCGTTGCACATTCTTAGAATACTTGATATTAAGCATATTTCGAAGATGTAACACTGGCTCGATCTGTCCTTTTGTGTTTTCCTGCTCGAAATATCCTATATTCTTCAATTTCAGCGATGATATCGTCCACGTGTGGTTTCAGATTCTTCTTTGACGCTGGCGTCAATTGTTTGCAGGGTTATGTCTTATGCATGCAATGCGTAGCCTTATATTACTTTATTGGACTGGCTGAAGATTTCTTACACCCTTGCTTGATTCATCTGGCGCGGTTCTGTTGTGCTTTTACATTACTTTATCGGAGTAGCTGACGACGTCAATTGCCTTTAATAATTTTATTACGGTTTTGTTGTCTTTCGTCTTTTCTTAGGTCATTTGCAAGATTTATTCCAGAAATATCTTAGATGCTTAGCGAAGAAGCCTACTTGTCAGAATGATTAGCCATGCAATATACCGACGATATCGATGTCAATATATTCGTTTTCCTGGTTTGCTGGTACCTACTCTGAGCGTTGTTGTGTTTTATCGGAGGGCATTTTAGAACTTTCTTTCCGCAAATGATAGGGATGGCAACGTGCTAAATATGCAGTTTCCACCTATCGGTAACAGCCAGATATGATTTTATGGATTAGACCTCAAAACACAAAAATACAGAAACCATAAAATATAAAAAATACAATTCCAATCTGTTGCATAACAGCCATGCAACACAATGATATTAACGATAGCAAGGTGATTACAACAATTAATTATGTGGGTAATTGCCAATTTGGTATTTTTTGGCAAACTATTCTGAACGATGCTTGCTTTTACTTGCAGGACATTTACAGATCTCTCACTAGGAACGCAGCATGGATGACAGCATGAGTGCCACGAAATATACTGACAGTGCACATCATCGAGGTAGAACGTCAATGTTTCAAAGTCAGTATGTGAGCGTCAGAACAAACGGCTATGTGTAACCCTTTTTCAGAACTTTCTCTTGTAGCACATTTTCAAGCGGAAGTATATGCAAAATTGAACATGTTATCTGCTGTCAAAACATAGAATAGGACATAACTCTGATTTGAGATAACATTTGTGTTTGTTTATTAGATGCCGAAATTACAGAGCTTTTAATCTACACCAAATTTGTCATTCTGTGATAACTATAAATTCGTTTCAGTATCTGTTTCCATAAAACATCATATGGGGGTAATTTGGCTACAATCATACTGAGATAATCGTGATTTAAACGTTTCAATGATGTATTTGACATATTATTTTAATATTTTTGATGACATAGCATTCACATAAACCAATCACTGAAAGTGTTTTGCTTAAATTAATATGACATAGTATTAAAACGCTTTCTTTTAAAAAATGTTCTCCTTTTTCGTCATCTTCTTCTTCTTCATCTTATTCTTCTTCTATTGATTTCCCTCTCATTCCCTCTCTTTCTCATCTTCTTCTTCCTTTTTAAGTTTTCCTCTCGTTCTCATCCATCTTCTTCTCTGTCTTTAAATGGCCTTACATTTCCGTCTTCCTCTCGTTCTTCCTATCTTCCTCTTTCCCTTTCTTGTTCAATGTTCTCCCCCTCACCCTCTATCGCGCGCTCACTCTCTTTCTTCTCCACAATCATCCCCATCTTCGGCTAGCCATTCCTCTTCCTCTTGCTCTTGTGTCCTTCTCTTGGCTGTTATTCCTATTTTCGTTCTTTCTCTCGTGTCCCTCTCTTGTGTCTCTCGTTCTTCCTCTTGCTCTTGTGTCCTTCTCTTGGCTGTTCTTCCTATTTTCGTTCTTCCTCTCGTGTCCCTCTGTTGTGTCTCTCGTTCTTCCTCTTCCTCTTGCTCTTGTGTCCTTCTCTTGGCTGTTCTTCCTATTTTCGTTCTTCCTCTCGTGTCCCTCTGTTGTGTCTCTCGTTCTTCCTCTTCCTCTTGCTCTTGTGTCCTTCTCTTGGCTGTTCTTCCTATTTTCGTTCTTCTTCTCGTGTCCCTCTGTTGTGTCTCTCGTTCTTCCTCTTCCTCTTGCTCTTGTGTCCTTCTCTTGGTTGTTCTTCCTATTTTCGTTCTTCCTCTCGTGTCCCTCTGTTGTGTCTCTCGTTCTTCCTCTTCCTCTTGCTCTTGTGTCCTTCTCTTGGCTGTTCTTCCTATTTTCGTTCTTCCTCTCGTGTCCCTCTGTTGTGTCTCCCGTTCTTCTTCTTCCTCTTGCTCTTGTGTCCTTCTCTTGGCTGTTCTTCTTATTTTCGTTCTTCCTCTCGTGTCCCTCTGTTGTGTCTCTCGTTCTTCCTCTTCCTCTTGCTCTTGTGTCCTTCTCTTGGCTGTTCTTCCTATTTTCGTTCTTTCTCTCGTGTCCCTCTGTCGTGTCTCTCGTTCTTCCTCTGCCTCTCCCAGTCCTTCCTTTCTTTTCTTTCCCCACTACTTCATCTCTTCTACTCCTTTTCCACTCTTTTCCTCTCCTTATTCTTCTTGTTCATATATTATATATTTCTTCCTCTCTTTGTCATTCTTCCTAACGTTCTCCCATTCCTTCCCATTCATCTTCTCATTCCTCATGGTCTTGTGTCCTTCTATGGTCTTTCTCTCCATGCTCTATTCTCCCTTTCTCCGTCTCCTCTCCGTGTTCACCATCTTCCTCTCTTTCTTACTTTCCTTCTACTTCTCGTTCTTCCATATCTTTTTGTTCTTCTTCCTTTCCCCATCTTCTGTTTCTTTCTTCCTTACACTTTCTCGTTCAAGTAGCTTTTGTTTTTCATCTCTGTCACCATATCAATCTTCCGTTTTACAGTTAGTTTGATCTTATTGAGATTTTACCAACCATAGCAATTTCTTTCCTTTGATGGCAAATAATTTGTTTGATAAATATTATCTTCAGTTATATTGAATAGCTCAATCGTTTTTTTACTATTGTTACATATGTCAGCATTATGTGCATGTATTCATTCTATATTTTGCGTTCTTCTATTCATTCTTCTTATTCATCCCTCCTCTCGTTCTAGCTATCGTTCTTTTCCACGTTTCGCTTTCTGCCTCGGTCTCTTTTTCTTCTACTCATTATTCCTCTCATTCATCCTCTCTTTCATTCTTTCATTTTTCATCTCATACTTCCTCTCGTTCTTCGTCTCATTCTCCTTCTTTGCCCTACCTTTCTAATTCTTTCTCTCCACTTTCTTATCGTACTTCTTCTCTTTCCTGGTCTTTTCCTTCTCTCGTTCTAGTTCTTATTATTCTCTCTCTCTCTTATCCTATCATTCTTCCACATGTTCAGTCCGTTTGGTCTTACTACGCGAGTCCCATCCCTCAGCAGTTTCGTTGTCTTCTTTTCGCTAAATGTATGCTTTGCTGACCTTATGTGTAAAGTTGTATTGCATAGTTCACACTGTGACAACTATTATATCATATTATGTGAGGTTTCATGTTTGTGTGCATGTAGCTATACTAAATTTCTCACAAAACATGTATTTGTTTAAATGTCGTTGAAGAAATCAAATTATCCTTATTCATAACTACTTGTTCATCCTTCCGTTCCTTTATGAAACTATCTTCATTCCTTCTCACCTTCTCCATTTTGCTCTTCTTCTCTTATTCTCATTCTTCGTTTTGTTCTTCCTCTCTTTCTTATGCTGTTTCCATCCAATTTTTCCAATTGTTCATTATCGACTTCCTATATTTATTGCCTTCCTATATTTATTGAAGTTGTTCTTTATATCCTTCGTCTCCTTCTTTGCATTCCTTCTCTTGTTCTGACTCCCACTTCTTCTTCTCACTGGTGTTTTTCATATCCTTCCTCTTCTTCGTTTTCTCGTTCTTTTCGTTCTTTATTTTTGCTCTCTATCTCTCTCTCTTCTCATTATCCTATACTTCGTCCTCTGATCCATTCTTTCCGTTCATTCTTTCTTCCTCCCTTTCTTCCTATCTTCCCATCTTCTGCTCTCTCCGTTTCTTCTTCTCTTTCTCTTTTATCATTCCTCCTTCTCCATATTTCGTTTCTCTTTCATTAATTAATTTCCTCGTTCTTCCTCTCAGCCTTTCTTTCCTTCCACACCTTCTTCCTCGCCTTCTTTCTCTCCTCTTCATCTCCTTTTCCCTCTCATTCACGCTATTCTTATTACAACCGCCCTCGTTGTCTAGTTTTTGTTAATCCTATTCTTCACGTTTTTCCTGTTATTCCTTCCACTGGTGACTGGTGTAGCTCCCTTCCCTCTCTTTGTCTAGCTCCCTTCCACTCGTCGCTTTTCGGTATCTTCCTCTCGTCTGAAGTCATAATCACCTTCATAAGTATCTACTTGCAAATTTCCCATCATCATCTTCTTCACGTTCATTGTTTTCACCCTAACTTTCTCCAAAACATAGCATATTCGTAAATATTGTGTAGACCGCCAATTTAACCATGACAATGTTTGGTCAAACTACGAATAAAGGCACATAGCTTTGACAGCGATTAGCTGTTTCTTGTCCGTTATGACAGCAGATAACATAGCATTTAAACGTCGGCGCCAACACATTGATTTTGTTTTGATTACTTATAGGTCATTTAGCAATTAGCATATTTACAGAGCTGTTGCTATATATACACATATGTATGCCACGGTACAAGAAGCTTAGTTTTCTCGTAGAATAATTCATCACTTAAAGAACAGTTTTCCGTGTGAAACGAACAGTACTGACCTGAACGACGTTTGTTGTTCTCGCAGGCCTATCGTAGAACGTTCTATTAATGCGTGGCACTTGTGAGCACCAGTTCTTCGCAATAGGTGTACGTCATCCGAAATATACTGTTTGTATTTCTGGCAAGCTTAAGTTTCCTGGATCATCATCGGGACCAGCCATTCTGAAAGATAAGCGTATGTCATTCTGTATCAGCACGTGCATCACTTAGTGTTCCGATGCCTTACAGAAAATAGTTGTCTTTCTTTCGGATGTAAGCTGATAGCTTCCACAGGATGCTATTGCTGATAGCAGGTCATTTCCACCATTGGGGTGATATCGTGGCTAAATTGTATCCCTTTATGGCGTGATTCTTTTTCCAGCAACCAACTTTCAGAACTTCCTCTCGAATCAATTATGGATGACAAAAACTCCAACGATCACAAGCAATTTGTTCCGTTTTCGCTATTGATTTTGTGAGAGACAAAGGCAGTTGTTCTTCCCTATTGCTTGAAGGCTTTTTCACGTAAATCTATATCTCTTCAGTATATCACATATACATACCCTGGTGTTCTGTAATTATAGTCTCTCCAAGAGAATCTGGCTGCTCATCGGTGGACTGTCGCTAATTGACTCATGCCTTTCTGCATATGTCTCAGGCTGCCGAGGCGATTTGTTTTTCAGTTAACCGGGTCATGCGATTGTTACGTCGTCAAATTGGTCGGTTGTTGGTACAGAGTGGGTGTCATCGAACGCAGACGGTTCGTCTTTCAGGTGGAAATAGATTTCAGTTTTGATGTGGGTAGCCTGTGATCGAAACTAAACATTTGAGTTGATGTATTTTATCGTTTCCCATTTCAAGAACGTTCCGTGTGACAGGAACACTTGCATATGCGATTCATACATAGTCATCATCGAGTAGAGAAATTTCACAACTGGCTCACGAAATATTCTACGGTGACAGATACTCCATCGATCACAAGCAATTTGTATTTCAGATGGTAACATGAGTCAATATCGGATCCAACCGTTTTGAACGAAGTTGTATTTACTTGTGAGCGATTTCCTCGAGGCAGATGATAATGTTCAGGATTAGCGTGATGTTTCATCTTTAAACATATAAATCATGTGTGGTGCACTAAATATTGGCGATACAGTCTGGTTGGGATTATTACTAACACTAACCCTACTAACCATAACTTACTAACCATACTCATAATCCTAACTTTAACCGGGACCGTTATATTTGGTAGTATTTAGTGCACCATACACGCTAGGTATATTTTGAGGTGAAACATAACATGCCAACAATCACTGATATCAGTGCGAAGTGAACTGTGTTTGGCGTCCTTTGGAAGATAGTTAGGCATTCAGTGATTTGATTTGTATTCTCCAACTGGTACTAACCAAGACAAAACGTGAGCTCACTTCACCGTTTCAGCCTCTACAATGATTAAGCATGTATTTAGCTCATACATTCGCTGTTATCCTGATTTCCGCGACGCAGATTTTTCTTTCACATTCTTTCCGTCGACAAGTCTTATTCCTTCTGGCTGTGGCAAAGGTGGTTTAATCATTTCAGTACTTTGGCCAACGTTTTCTGTTACGTGATTGGCCAGTTTTCAGAAAGTGTTGTTGAAATAGCACGCACGTGATCATACGGCAAGCATCAGCGAACAGTGACGTTTTTCTTGCAGTCGAAAATGTGTTGTCGTGTTAGTTGGTAAGCGTATGGTCGGAACGATGGTCTTTTCTGGTACGCTATATTTGAGGATGTTCTTTGTGAATACCATGAAGAAAGATGGAATATTTCCGATTTGCGTATATATTCTCATGGTTTCTCCAAGGGTTCCGTGCTCCGTCGAAACTCTTTCAAACATAAACAGATAACCTGCAAAGTGTTCACTTGATGCGCAATCAGTGTGACAATGCTTATACAGTACCACGTATGAGACATACGTATATAACGAGGAAGTTTGTCGGTCAGGCGGAAATTGTAGTGGGCACTATTTTCAAGAACGTTTTTACAGCGCTGTGAGCTGTATGAATAGCGCTATGTAAATGTCACGATTATGTCTATGGTCGCTTTTTGTTAGTATCATTGCCAACTTTATGAAATATGTTTCATGTTCTCATTCCGAATGTTTTGTCGATAGCCTTCTTGAAATCGATGAAGGCTGTTAGATCTATATGTATTTTTCTTTGTTTATACTTTCCGTGGCTTTAGAGTTTAATATATTTACAATAAGTTAAGTTTCTATTTTTTCTTTTCAGGTTGATGAAGTTGATTTTATGATGTTACCATTTGTTCTGCAGTTGTTCTCCTAGCCGAAAGTCAAGTTTGTTCTTCACCAATTGTAATATATATTTGTTTTAAGAATATTTTACGTTATTCTGACACTGTAGCTGGTGGCTTTTTAAGCTGAACACTACTATACGTTGATTCTCCTACACCGTTTCCAAGAGGTTCTCTTCAAATTACATCTCTTATGTATTGCGATACGCAGACATTGCTTTACGCACTACAGTGAAGGCAGAGTTATACGTCGCAGAGTCGTGTAGAAGGTCTGGGATAATCGTTTCGAGCGAGGTTGTAAAAAGTTAACATTCCGTTGTTTATCTTGTTTGCAGTGTCTCTTCAAGCGCCCGCAAACTGATTATAATATTACGTGTAATCAAACGTATTTTTTCAGGTGGAAGTACGTTTCTGTGTGAGTAATAGAAGTCCTATATGCACGACATAGTTTGTCTGTCATCAAATTAACGTTACCTAATGAAATAATGATAATAATACGACGTCTGTGATACACACATTACTACAATTGTATAGGCCCTACCACTATAATTTTTAGTGATGTTATACATACGATGTCACATTACACTACTTAGAGGCCACATTTAATATGGCATGAAATGCCTACAAGAACTGGCAATATTCATATATAAATTAATAACAAATGTTCAAACGCAGTACAAATTAAATGTCGCAACCACTAGGCCATTTATTTAGTTAGAAAATTCATATAGCAACGTTTTTGAACAATATTATTAATGAAACTATTACATATCTGTATGTGTATGTCCTATGCATTAACATTTCTCGGAAATATCAACGCTACAGCCACTCTAGGTCACACATTCCATTCCATACGGAACATTGAATATGAATCCATTATACACAGACATTCGCCATTGTAATAATAATAATTTGTATTTGTAAACGCCGTATATCCGGAAACATTTCCTCTCAGAGGCGCATAAAATACGTTGTAACACATACACATGGTTTGAAATCATTGCATTATACAGTTTATAATTGCGCGTAAAGACGAAACGTTAAATGATAATAAATACGTAATTAAATAACGCTTCTAAAAATCCTAGTTCATAAGCTAAAATTATCAGCAATAAATAGAAAAAATAAAATAATATATATAATAAAATATATTAATAACTTAATAATAAAGTAAGTAAACGCTAACGATCATAATTATCTTCTTTAAACCCATTAGTTTTGATCATAGTAGCGGTAATACCAAGTATTTAATATACGTTTATATGATTATTTATTACAATTATGGTCATGTTCAAATAGAATGCCAGGAAACAAACTGCATAGTTATGTGTGTGCAACTTATAAAACAAAACAAAACAGAATAGTATTTGTTCGTCTTCTTCATAACTAATATTAACAAACATAGTTATTTATACCAAGTAGATTTGCATCTATTATTTTTACTTTAAATGGGCACTGCATTTACAATAGCATTTTAGACCTGATTTAGATCTAAGGTTAGATTGCTTGTCTGTAATATTCTAAGACTCAGTGGTGGAAATAGCGTCAAGTTCATTGTCAGTACATTCCTATAATTCCGTGTACAGTCCATTGTCAAAATTACTGACGCATGTAAAATGCACGTCTATTTTTACGTACTATACGCACACAGACCAAATTGGCATATGGAAGCTTTAAATTACTAACGAGACACATTGACTAATGAAGAGTAACAGAAAGTAACGCTGCCACATAAAGAAACCATTAAAACTGTATATCATGCAAATTTGTTGGCATGTATTTTGTAAGTTAATGTTATATTATAAGACGTATGTTACCCAGTGAAATTGTTTAAATATGTAAATAATACATAAGCTGTCACGGCTCTTCATGTTAAACTGTCCATATATAATAATTCATATTATTGTATAATTATTTGTGAAGTTTCACTAACTTTTAGCTGTCTCCTTCAGAAGGGAGTAGCTATAATTTTGAAATAAATGTCTTGATCAAATTAAATCTTCTTTTTCAGCGGTCTCCAAGTAACAATTTCCGGAAGAAGAAGATACAATTTGTTGGTTTCTTGGTGTCACCATCAGTTCGACCCCGCCAGATGGCAGTGCCAGCACATGGTCCTTAGCTATTGAACTCATTAATCAATTAGTCCTTAGCCATTGAACTCACTAATCAATTTGTCTGTAAAAGCAATTCAGATAAAACATGAATAAATGTCCTTTACTTTTTTAGTCAGTAGTTTTCCTATTTTAGAAATCTCGTAACTTTATCAAATTGTGCATTGAATAAAATAAAAACAATTAAGTATGGTATCATATTTCCTCCAGCATCTATAGACACATAGTTGAGGGTGGCGATATGTGCTGCCCCCTGGCGATTATGCAAGCACTAAGTACATAAGTTCAAATACATGTATAGATAGGACGGTACGTGTATGTGTGTGTGTGTGTGTGTGTGTGTGTGTGTGTGTGTGTGTGTGCGTGCGTGCGTGCATGCGTGCATGCGTGCATGCGTGCATGCGTGCATGCGTGCATGCGTGCATGCGTGCGTGTATTGCTGCATGCATGAGTGCAAGCGTGTGTTTCTGCATGGGTGAGTGCGATTATACACATCGTGAATGAATGTGTACATGTGAGAGATGTATTTGATGTGTGGTGATTTGCATTTTGTGCATTTAGCGATTATAGTAGGATTGTGCATGTGGTGTTATAAGTGCATGCGCTCTGGTTTGAAATCATTGCATTATACAATATTACATATTTTTGGAAACTCACACTAAGTTATTTCCTTTCGAAATTGGTGCCATGCCCTGCCCTGCCCCGCCATACGACCTTTGTGGCACTAATTGTCAGACGCTATATTGTTAGTTGGTTAGACAGCGGGTGCGATATTACCTAACATGGGCTGGGCTTACCCACAACTCCGGAGCCGCAAGTATTGCGTAATTTCTCTGTCTGCTGTATTGCAGGATGGTCCCACTTGTCAAATTAGGGTATACTGTCAGTACATAGACGTACGCTTGGAGTACGCACGTCTATATATGTGTACTTTTAGAGTGTGTTTAACTTTAAATAGGGAGTATTTCATCTTAGTTCTACTTGTTCCCTTGTGAACATTCCATCCTGCTTCGCGTTGTATAACATATATGTTATGACTGATATATCTCCCTTATGATGGACTATTCCATTGCAGGAGGAGTGGTGGTCACTTGGCGCTGCTACACTGGTTCTAGTAGTCGTGCCTTCCGGAGAAAATAGTATGGGCCACGCGGATGCAGACGATCTGTTTGTCAAGCCTGCGAGTGTGGTAACACAGTAACGATTTGAAACACCTGACATTTATCAATCACGGACGTTTACCAAGCACGAATGTTCACCAGACACGGATGTTTACCAAACACGGACGTTTATCAATCACGGAGTTTACGTTTAATTGGAATGATTAATACAGTACAACGTGGCTGTTCAGAAAATTGCACAAATTGCGCTTACTCACTTGTGGATAATATTAACCGGGATTTAAGGTTTGTGATTAATCTACCCGTGAACATGTTTACAACATAACACAGCAAGCTTGTGGATACCGGTTATGTGAATGGACAGCATTTGAGTTGTGCTAACGTGTTGTCATCATGAGTCTTGCATGCATGTTCTGAACAATTTAGATGACATAAATGTCGCGTGGCATGATTACCATGTTTATGTTGTACTCTAATGATAAGAATAGTTCATTATGTTCATGTTTGTGTTAAAATAATTGCTGCTATTCGTATGCTACTGACGATACGAATATATATATACCTTGCAATGTGTCGATAACAAGTTAGATTGCACATTCCGATTCGCAACGGAAGTGACGCGAGCCTGAATATGAACTTGTGTACTGTTGGTTGCTGCAGACTACATATCTTAAAATGTATTAGAACAATACACTCTAATACTTATACTTTGTGTCACAGTAATACTTATGCTTTGTGTTACTGTAATACTTGTATTTTGTTTATCTTCTGTTAATAAACTGTGAAAACGCATTATAGTTTTTGTTTCCAATTATATCACGGTACAGAAACATTGAACCGCAAAATAGTACCATTGCATTCTATCTATCAAGACACAGCATTGTTGACATAATTGAACGCAAAACGCTATCAGTCAAAATGGTTCCTTTTGTTGAATCAGCATGCCGATCGTATTATACACGTTACTTTGTTTATATATTATGCATGCAACTTTGTTTATATACCAATTAGCGTATGTTGCATCCTTGACACCGTTTGAATTCCAACAACATTCCACCTTCCGTGATGAAAACATAGTTGAAACTTGTCATTTATAAATTTCACATAGATGACAATTTCATATCTCCAGAAAATACATGCAATGTAGCTAGTTTATAAAGTTCACATTGATGAAAATTATTGTGCCTACGCTACTGGCACTTAACACCATCCTCGAATAAAAACAGAAAAAAATAACAAAAGAGAGGGTTCGGAGTATAGCAGAGACTCTGAGAGACGGCCTCCATGCACACACACGGGTGTGCATGTCAACCGGAACTTCCCAATGGTTGCTCCCAGACATAATCAGAATGAACTGACATGGCGCAAAGACTCCTCCCGACCTCCCACAGCTGAAGACTGGTACCCAGCCGTAGGGTCCACTTACCCACTGTTCCGCAAGGGAGGGAGAACCTGTATCCTGGTCACGTAACGGAGCCCCACATCAAATATAGGAACAGTGGAACTGCAATTAACGAAACAACATAATTTTCATATATACCTACCACACAACGGTCAGGTGGAATTGTGGTGTGTCCTTTCAAAAATTAAATCTGATATATCTACGCCCAGTGAACTTAGACATTTAATAAAACGGTGTTATAACTCTGTTGAAATGCTATTGTACCTGATGCGATGCATAACAATTGTCAATATACGTACATTAAATTTGTAGTCCTTTGTATATTTTTACATCCTAATCTATGCAGATTCATGGAAGCAGCGAGATAATCCGCAAGGTGGCGTCACCGCTGCGGTTGCTTCCCGAAATCAACAACAACATAAGTTACCTTCAAATATTATGAATTAAGGCGAAGTTATCGATCGTCTGGTGGTCTGTATTAATGTATGTAGTTAATTCAGATGTGATCAAATAGAAAACGTAACAGTAGCTACGGGACAAGACGTTTATTTGATTAAGAAACGGTAAATATCATATTATCGCTCACATCACGGACTGTTTGACAGTCGAAGGAAACGTCATGATTAAAGACAAAGATGGATTATAACACTGACATGAAGTCACTATAGTTGCTGTTATTATTCCACAACACAATAATAGTTTGGTCAACACTATTAATGTTAGAAAGTTATTTTATACATAAAATATCCTACAATAACATAATTGTTTATAAATTAATTAAAATAAATATATGAATAAATAATTTAATCAGTATTAAAATAATTTCTAAAACATTTAAGTGTTCAACCTAGGTATAGCCCGCCCTTGCCAGATAATTGTCAATTTTATTTTTAAGCATATTTACACTGCTGGCATTTACACAATCATGACTTAAATTAATCCAATCAGTTATTGTTCTCTGGGAGAATTTTCTTTTTTTATCTAATCTAGAGTATGGCTTGACTAACGCTGCATTATGCCCCCTTGTCACACTACCTTCTTTTTGTTTGAAAAAAAATGTTGCTATCAATATCTTCATATCCATTCAATATCTTAAAAACTTCTATTAGGTCTCCTCTTAATCTTCTAGTTTCTAATGTTGTAATATACGAAGTGGATCGGTCATAATTGTGTACAAAATGACGTTAAGTTACATGAAGTAAATCTTTATTAATAACTTATGTCCTTGAATGTATGAGATTAATTGTGTAAACATCTAATAACAAAATCCAAAAAATACGCTCTCAAATTTCTATTAACTTTACTATGTAAGACTATCAGATGACCAAAATCATACCAATATAGAAACGTTGAGTAGGTTTGAACGTTTGAACACAAATATAAATAAACGAAGGAGTGAGTCTTCTTACACTGTCTTTTTTGACACATATGGTAGGAAAATTACAAATAAGCATAGCAAATAGGCATAATATTTTCTTTGCAAATATTGGTGAAAATAGATATCAACCATTACATGTATACATGTATATAACTATAAGTCATAATAATATAAATTAAAACGATACATATGGGTGGAACGTGTGCCAATAAAAGCAAACATACTGTAAAGAGAGTATCTGACATTCATAAGTTTCAGGAATGTGTATGCTTAGCAGGCATAATTTAATGTGTATTACACAGTGGCTACATCACGAACAAGAACTCTAGTGCGTTTCACAGTTTATTTACAATATACATACGAAGTACAAGTATTATACTATATATATGTAATACAAATTCAACACTACACGACATTATATTGTCAATACATCTAAACCGATAATAAATTAAAAGTTTGAATTGAAAATGTAAAATAATGTATTCAACTGTCAGTTACATACAACGGAAAGTATGTCGTCTCTTACAGCGCACAAATTATATGTAAAAACGAAGAATGACAGTATTGACGAATCAGAATGTTCAGGTTGATTGAAGCCAGTTAATGCAACGTTTTTGTTGTTGAATGAGACATACTCTCCATAGTCCTCGTTTGCACTGGGATGGGCAATAAAAACCAACAGTCACACCAAAAAATAACCAATGTTATATGAGTGAAACCATATAAAGATAAACTTTCGTAAATGTTTCTGCAACAAATATCAATTCATTTGAATATTTTTTTGCTTACCCTTCTTAGCGAAACACAGTTCATTCCAGTAAGCATTGTATAAGTAGGTGGCACCATATGGTATTCAGTAACTAAGTCTCAACTTTCGATTGTGGATGAGCCACAGATTTCTGAATGTCTGCAACTCTCTGATATTTGTAGTATTAAAGAAGTCCCACTCTTCTTGTTGGGTACCCTCTGTCTCCCTGTTTCCGTGTCTTCACATACTTCAAACATTTCAGCACGATGGGTAGATGCGCTGACATCCAGCCATGCACTCCTGAATTGCCTGAAGAGAAACAAACTGTGATGCTCAAATTCACCAATTAACTATACAGAAGTATACATGGTCTTAGTAAAGTCATCCTACTTTACGGATTAAATAAAGTTTATTATTATAATTAATCCTCATTCAAGAGCTGTCTCTAGTTTCTAAAAAGGGGTGAACGACATCTTAACAGGCTGTGCTTCTGTAGATGGATAACACACATGCAATGATAGACTAGTTACCACATATGTAATAAAAGGGTAGTTAACACACATGCAATGAAAAGTTAGTTAACACAAATAAATACACAAATACACACAATGAAAGATTTGGTAATACTCACACACATACATATCCATTCAAAGAAACATTGGTTAACACATACACACACACGTAACACACACATGCAATGGAATATTAGTTAGGTTATGGTGTTCATTTTATCTGGACACAGATCATCTTTTACCAACACATTTTGTCTGCCCAAGAAACACCCATTGTGACAACGTTTATGTGAAGTAAACGCAAGTGAACATGGCTATGCACACGCCTCAAGCAGATGCTGTATTCGTTATTATTAAGTATGCAGTATGCTTAAAAATTATTTTCTAGTTGGTGCATTCTAATGGATGTGCACCAGTGACACAAGATGGCTATACTTGTCATTTTCGTGACATGGCGTCCACTGTTGGTGCTAGGGTATAAAATCTTGGTGCATGACCCCAATCAGTGACCATTACTCATCTGAAGAGTCTGTATGAAAGTTGCATTTTTGTGTGAATTATTTTAGCAGTTTTAAGTTGGATGTGATGGTTCGGGAAACATTTTTTCAAGAGATAATAATAAAATCCAATACCAGACTGGAAAAACATTTAGGAGTATCAGGTTTGTATGGATTTTTCTGAAAAACAAAGTATGTCTTGAAAAACAGTGCCAAAACGCTGTAGTCTGGTATTAGATGCAAGGTGTATATGCACAAGGTTTATATGCACAAGGCAACATGAACATAAGGAAATTTCATGTGTTCAAATGATGTGGAACAAACTGGTTTACTACTTTTTGCTCACACATGTATAATGCTTATCTCTGGTTATATGTGGTGAATTTTCTATCATTAAATAATTGTACATATCTTACATGATGCATTTCGATTGGTGTTAGGTTACAACAGACAGAGTAGCACTAGGGAATGATTGTTACTACACTAGTAAAATGTTTGTTCACTATTATCAACAGCCTGAACCAAGGATTTGAACAATATTCTTTGAAGTTAATGCTATTGACCAAGTATAGAACTTATCAGGGACTATATCTGCCAATTTAAATAGCAACATATTAGAATGTCATTTACTTGGTTTAAATATAAATATTACGTTCATGTCACCTTTAATGCTGCTTTATAAACAGATCACAACCAAGACAATGCTGCATTCTCTCTGGCTCATAAGCATTGCCGTTAACTTACATTCCATTGACTGAGAAATGACAATTGTGAGACTACAACACATGAGGTTTCCGTAGGCTGTGATACCTGGTTGGCTCTCCAGTGTCATCTTCCCTTTCCCGAGATGATGCTGAGATCTCTTTTAATGACAGTATCAGTCCACGGTGATTGCTCCGTAACTTGTGTCTGACTAATCCATGTGTTTCTGAACAAAAAGTGCGACACAAAATAATTGTTTATACCAGGAGTGCATGTGCACATCTCAGATGTCAGAAACTTTATTTACTAGACACAACATCAGTATTTACAATAATAGTATTATATTAATATAAAATCATCAATGTGCAGCGCAACGACAAAGCATTTTTTGTATAAATGCCACGGGCTGTTCGTTAACTCTCCTGTGATAATTACTGTGAAGAGTTGCTTAAAATGTCATTAAATCCATTAAAATATTACGTTAGTTTAAATAGCTGTCACGGATTATAGCGCACTAGTCACGTGATTTGCGCTTGTTATCGAAACATGCTTCAAAACTTGTTTGCCTCGTGTTAATCTGCGACAAATAACTTTCCTGGGAGGTTATAATTATACATCCTAACAAACAGCCCGTGGTATTTATATCATAAATGCCTTGTCGTTCCGCTGCACATTGGTGATTTTACATTTATCGCGCATGCGCAGAAACGTCAATTGGAACATTTATAACGCCGGAAAAATGTAAGCGCTACAAAGCTAATGCACTTGGGGGGCCCTTGAAAAGGGGTCAATATGTTAAAAATATATTTTATGTTGAGACGTGAATAAATGATACTGCATAGACCACTAGCAAGTTTTAAAAACTATGTACATCCCCCGTATGATGTATAAGTGCATCATGGCGTGTCTCATGAGGTGACTAAGATGACTCATGACGAAAACGTTGGACTCCCCGAGTTCACTCTGTTGATGGTATTCATCTATGGGGAGTGCAAGGTGATTGGTGTTGATTTTGAGAATGAAACTAGGCACACTGTTTCATGCATAACAACTACGACAAACTTCAATGTCACATACATTTAAAATACACTGTAAATAAAACAAAGCACTTTAAAGTGAAATCTGGTTAAAAACTGTATGAACATACCAGGTAGATACTAAAAATATCTGACTACTGGATTATGCCCCAAGAATGCCTCTTTCAAAATATATGCCAAATCAACTTTTAACAAGTGACGTCTTCTCTAAACATGTTAGTCTCTCATCACACCGACCTGTGATGCTCTCACGTATATTCCTCTTCTGTGATTGTATCAAGAAGTTCTACATCTCGAGATAATGTCTGAAATCACAACAATATTGTATATACGTCATCATTTAAATTAGCAATATGTGTATAGGTGTATTATGAAAGAGATCAATCTCAAAATCACAAGAAGTGTTACAAGACTTTTTCCCAGTAAACTAATTCTGCTGCATTTACAGTAGTGCACTCCTACATTCTGACACAGACGTAAAAAGGAAGAACTCTGCTCCTGGTTTGTCATTAATTAATTAATTATAATACTATCCTTAAAATCAAATCTACACTATGTTGAAGACATGCTGCCTGCCAAGTAGTATTTAGAAAACCTGTAGCAATGCTCGCAATTTGGAAGTCATTGTTTTGAGATATGTTCAATTGGTGATCACAACATCCAGTTTTAAAATAAGTCTTATTGGCAATACCTAATAGATGAACAGACAGTAGGCGGAAATAATGTCACAAAAAGTCACAGTTTTGCCAAGGAAAAGTCACAGGAAATAAATCACAAAATAGTTGTATTCGAACACTATTTAGTTAATACAAAGGCAGCGTTTTGAATTTAAGTTCATGTGTAGCTCTTTAACCTGATGGTCATTCGTATTCAAGTCAGGTCCCTAAACAGTATCAATGATAACCCAGATGTCTTACACAATCAGGACACCATAAATACAAGCTAAGAGACTTCTTAACTGAAGATCATAATATAAGATGTAACGATGAATACCAACAAGTATGAGGAACAACTAACGAGTATCCTGTCTGCCAGTCTTTTACAGTAGGAATTGTCAAAAGTACTTACGGAACAATTATAGTTTTCGGTGCTACTTTTTAATTTTATGTTTAGTATTATATACATTTATGGTTTTCAAATGCATATCACTGTGTAGTGATATGCATTAACTGTATATTGATAACATTTTAAGTAGTATTTTCTCTACCTTGTGACGTTATTTCCTGTCACTGTTTTCCATGACTTTTCCTGTGAGTTTATTTCCTACATTTGAAGACACACAGGGCTAAAATATGATGTGTCATTCACCATACTAGATCTGTAGTAAATACAATGTGCAAATACTATATGTATTTGTCTACATGAACCAAATGCTGTCTGTAGCCAGGTATCTATGTATACAGCCGAATGAAGCCCAATGAACTAAGGTACCATGGACTGAACAAAATAACATAAATTGTCAAAGTTACAAAACTGCAATAAGTGGATCCAACAATCTAACCTTGATAACCACATTGCTACTGTTCCCAGGAAATAGACAAGGACAACCTGAGAGTAATATTATTGAACATTCTTCAGGAAAGGTGTTTTGCAGATCACAAGCATAATCCAAAATTGTATCTTTGCCTCGTAACTTTTCAAACATGACACATTAATTTCATCAGTACTGGTGATATTGAGTGACGTGTCACACTGAGTCAATAGCTGGAGTGATATTCAGACTGTGACACAAATGACATAGCCATGACACAAACCAGAGAACAGACAGCCATGAGTTCGTACATGCGAGAGCCACTGATGCCCAGTTGGTGACAGCAACCACAGCTGAAACAGACAAACAGTCAGTGTACAACATGCGAACAGGTCGACTCATCTGTTTGCAAAGTCTGGACAAAATGCTATGTTCCTGTTGATTCAACCGTTCTAACCATTGGTTTACCTAGAGACCCGTCCACTCTTCGTTTGGATGGGTAAAGTTAATTTTGGATGGGTAAATTTTATAGTAGATGGGTAATGGATGGGTTGAAATTTGAGGAACAATAAAGCTAAATAGACTGACCTCGGTATACATATATACGTATGTGAGTCCATTCCCATATTTAACAGGACATTTTTGGACTAGCAAAAATGTTAAAATGGTATGTTCTTATGTTTGTGCAATCATTTCTCAAGCCTTTCACACACCTCACAATAGTTTGCTTAGGTGACAATAAACCAAAGTTATTCTGTAGATTCTTTCAAACTATGACCTCAATCATAACTGCAGTTACAGCAACAAATATTCAAGGTATAAACATATATCTTTTTTTACTGAACGTGTTGACAACATTTACATAAACCCTGACATGAATGATTTGTGTGTGTGTGTGTGTGTGTGTGTGTGTGTGTTGTGTGTGGTGTGTGGTGTGTGGTGTGTGGTGTGTGTGGTGTGTGGTGTGTGTGTGGTGTGTGGTGTGTGGTGTGTGGTGTGTGTGTGTGTGTGGGGGGGGGGGGGGGTGGGTGGGTGTGTGGGTGTGTGGGTGTGTGGGTGTGGTGTGTGGTGTGTGGTGTGTGGTGTGTGTGGTGTGGTGTGGTTTGTGTGCGTTTGCGTGTGTGTATGTGGGTGATTTAAGATGTTTTTAAGCATATACAAGATAACATAACTATCCATTTTTTTAAACTATCTCTAGGAGCCACTTGGCGACTGGTGTGCCCTTAGTTGGTATTGCTGAATTGCAATACCATGTCACAATATAAACTAGGACTTTCTATGGAAGATCTAATTTTGAAGACTTTAAAACAATTGATAGCTCAAATGATTTCACCTCATAGAGCTCTTTTCAAATATTCCTTATATGCTGCTTCAAATGTTGCTTATATTATGGAACATTACTGTATGCCAGTAGTGGCACAGTGACAGTGGCATAGTGGCACAGTGGCTAGAGCTTTGTACTCTCATGTTTGAATCCTGTGGTTCAGTTTACTCAGCTGTATAAATTAATACCCGGCTATACACAGTGGTGGATATTTGTCTACAAAGTGTTTTTGTGCATTAATTGCAGCATGGCTGAATGATTCCCAGAGAAGTCGATATGGTGTTCCAAAGAATAGAGCAACCCTGAGGATTGGCATATGTGCTATTAAAGAACTTACTTTACCATTAATTTTCCATCGTACTGCAGTATAATTACAAATACATCCATCTGTGTCTTCAAGAACAGTACTTTTCTTGTTCAAACGTACAAATTCAAACATACAAATCCAGATTCACACTGTTGTCTCATTAACCACTTAGCCTTCCCATAAATCTACCTTTTAATAGTTACCTTGAACATTCACATTACTGATCAATGTACTTCACCCGTATGTTATAATATTAGACAATATTGATTTTCAGTGAAATTTAGCATGATTTCTTCAAAAATTCAGTGTTCGACATTTTTAGTAACAAGAAAGTGTGTAATATCTTTAGAAATTCCCTGTTGATCTTCATCAAAGTGTTGAAGTTGGGTGGCTGAATAGAAGAAGAAAATATACGGTGATGTTTATGTTCCTTTTGGCAGCAATCGTAAGTTCATATAATACTGTAAACATACTGACATCCAAGCATGACTTGTTGGAATATCTGCACTGGACCAGTCGACAAGTAGCCTGTGTACAGAAGGCTTGGTCTTGGTCTGTCATGGTTGACCGGATATAGCCACTCCATACTGCCACTGAAGCGTGACAGCAAGTCTGCTAGCTGGTTGAGAGGGTCAACAATTCTGGGTGTAGTCGAGCTTGACAGCAAAGCATGTCATATTACAAAACCACATATCTGATCCATTTGCACAAAACAAATCACATCTGTCAGGAAGCAACAACTGAGCTTTTCATGTTATGTTTAGAAAGAGGAATATGATGCAACAATTATTTCACTGTGATAATAATTTCCATAGTTATGCTCATTTTCGTGTAATTTATAACAAAAATGACAATTTTGTTACAGAAATTTGATTTAGTA
Organism: Oasisia sp. SBJ-2009; assembly: GCA_964017155.1. Lineage (NCBI taxonomy): Eukaryota > Metazoa > Annelida > Polychaeta > Sabellida > Siboglinidae > Oasisia > Oasisia sp. SBJ-2009. Next base: position 20,342,066 of record OZ024867.1, on the reverse strand, counting down.
CTTGGTTACCAACACTAATTATTGCCTGATTTCAATTAAATATCTGGAGTTATTATAACAATGTAGGTCTACAGCAACTGTAGTTGTTAATCATACAGAAATAATGACATTGTACTGAAAATATTCATCTATTTATAGACAGAACTTAATAAAATGTTCATCATATGTCATTTGTCCTACCATTTTGGCTAAGTTCCTGAAAGATTGTAGATATACGCATTGGTCAATACATTCTGATACTCGCAGTTTACAAGGCTAGAGGCCCTTACCTTACAGCCTCTCTGTTGACATGTCCATTGGGCTGGTCAGCAAAGTTCAACAGCCTCAATGGCATGTTCCATGTCCTCCAGGGTCAATGTCCTCATTGCAGTCTGCATTCATCCATCTGTGACAACATGCAAGAACATATTAGGTTCAAGACCAGCCTGACCCAATTTGTGAAAATCGCAGAGCTGCTCTGAGCAGACCCTGGGCCAGCAGATGACAGAGGAAAATGACATTGTGGTGATCTGTTATGCCATAGTTGACATGTGTGAAGTACACACGGATCATGTTGTGGAGGGTATCCATAGAGGAGCACACATGTCACCTGTCACATCACTGCAGTGGATTTCACACAGCAGTAGAACTTTACACATCAGGTTAATTTCAACGTCAATGCAACTAACGCAAATAATTAAAATTTTCTCAAAATTAATTAAATTTAATTTACTTTTCTGGAACAGGTTAATATAAAATGACAGTCACTGACCTACATGCTGCTCCAGCTGTAATGGTCACTTTCACAGTGACCATGGTCCACTAAATCCACACCAGACAAACAGTGGACCTTTTGAACAATGTCACTGTCCAGCCTGTGTGAATAAGCTCCATGGGGATTGGCAGTGACAGTGTACTGTATTATGTAAGAGTACTGACATTTAACACCCATCATTTGAAGTCCATAAATACAAGAGGTGTCCAGGGTCTAGTGTGAAGGGGCAGTTCCTCTGTTCCCAGTGGACAGTTGCCCAGGTGGGCGGAAATTAAGTATAAAGTCATAGGAAAAATCTCAGCCAATAAGTCACAGTTTAGTCTAGGAAAAGTCTGAGTAAATGAAGTCACAAAAAGTTGTATTCAAACAGTGTCTAGTCAATACAATTTAGGTATTATCTGGAATACTTGAGCAGATTTGAAAGTATTCATACTTTTGAAAATCAATTGCCAGATCTTGACGAGTCGTTAAACAGTTCCAATGACAACCCAGAGGTTTTGTACAATGAGAAATCTTAAGTATATGACATTAGGACTCAAGATCATGAAATAAATATAGTGATGAACTCCCAAGTACTCTCAAAGAACTCATTTTTATGAGTAATGGATATAAAAGTACGTTAATGTATACTAGCCGAGTAACACAGTTATACCTGAGAAAAAAAACAGTCACAGCCAGAAACGCTTGAAAATTGTGACTGCAGTCCCACCCCCACCAAGACGAATAAACATTTTAATCTACCAACCATCCTGCTCGCTCACTAGAAAGAATTCAAAATTTCAGCATAAATGCAATCCCGACGGATGGACCAGATGGACAGATGGACAGTTGGATGGACAGATGGACGGACAGACAGACAGATGGATTGACAGACACACACACCAACAAACAGACAGAGAAAGACCAAAGGAGACCAAGACAAAACTGAACTGAAACAGAGAGAGAGGGAGGGAGCGAGGGAGAGAGGGAGAGAGGGGGAGAGGGAGAGGGAGAGAGGGAGAGAGGGAGAGAGGGAGAGAGGGAGAGAGGGAGAGAGGGAGAGAGGGAGAGAGGCAGAGAGGGAGAGAGGCAGAGACGGAGAGAGGCAGAGACGGAGAGAGGGGGAGAGGGGGAGAGGGGGAGAGGGAGAGAGGGAGAGAGGGAGAGAGGGAGAGAGGGAGAGAGGCAGAGAGGGAGAGAGGCAGAGACGGAGAGAGGCAGAGACGGAGAGAGGGGGAGAGGGGGAGAGGGAGAGAGGGAGAGAGGGAGAGAGGGAGAGAGGGAGAGAGGGAGAGAGGGAGAGAGGGAGAGAGGGAGAGAGGGAGAGAGGGAGAGAGGCAGAGAGGGAGAGAGGCAGAGAGGGAGAGAGGCAGAGACGGAGAGAGGGGGAGAGGGGGAGAGGGGGAGAGGGAGAGAGGGAGAGAGTGAGAGAGGGAGAGAGGGGGAGAGGGAGAGAGGCAGAGAGGGAGAGAGGCAGAGACGGAGAGAGGCAGAGACGGAGAGAGGGGGAGAGGGGGAGAGGGGGAGAGGGAGAGAGGGAGAGAGGGAGAGAGGGAGAGAGGGAGAGAGGGAGAGAGGGAGAGAGGGAGAGAGGGAGAGAGGGAGAGAGGCAGAGAGGGAGAGAGGCAGAGACGGAGAGAGGCAGAGACGGAGAGAGGGGGAGAGGGGGAGAGGGGGAGAGGGAGAGAGGGAGAGAGTGAGAGAGGGAGAGAGGGGGAGAGGGAGAGAGGGAGAGAGGGAGAGAGGGAGAGAGGGAGAGAGGGAGAGAGGGAGAGAGGGAGAGAGGCAGAGAGGGAGAGAGGCAGAGACGGAGAGAGGCAGAGACGGAGAGAGGGGGAGAGGGGGAGAGGGGGAGAGGGAGAGAGGGAGAGAGGGAGAGAGGGAGAGAGGCAGAGAGGGAGAGAGGCAGAGACGGAGAGAGGCAGAGACGGAGAGAGGGGGAGAGGGGGAGAGGGGGAGAGGGAGAGAGGGAGAGAGGGAGAGAGGGAGAGAGGGAGAGAGGGAGAGAGGGAGAGAGGGAGAGAGGGAGAGAGGGAGAGAGGCAGAGAGGGAGAGAGGCAGAGAGGGAGAGAGGCAGAGACGGAGAGAGGGGGAGAGGGGGAGAGGGGGAGAGGGAGAGAGGGAGAGAGGGAGAGAGGGAGAGAGGGAGAGAGGGAGAGAGGGAGAGAGGGAGAGAGAGAGTCAGAGAGAGAAAAAGGGACACAGACAGAGACAGAGAGATACAGAGACAGAGACAGAGAAACAGACAGCCAGACAGACAGACAGAGAGAGACAAAGATACAGACAGAGCCAGAGAGACAGACAGAGAGACAGAGATACAGACAGACAGAGAGACAGACAGAGAGACAGAGATACAGACAGATAGAGAGACAGACAGAGAGACAGAGATACAGACAGACAGACAGAGAGACAGACAGAGAGACAGAGATACAGACAGACAGACAGAGAGACAGACAGAGAGACAGAGATACAGACAGACAGAGAGACAGAGATACAGACAGACAGACAGAGAGACAGACAGAGAGACAGAGATACAGACAGACAGAGAGACAGACAGAGAGACAGAGATATGTTACATTTTAGACAAGAGAAACAGGATAAATTGTAGGAAATACAGAACAATTATATTTTACTATGCACCATGTTACTTCTATGTTAATATTACATCAATTGATGGTTTTCAAGTGTATATTTAATAGAGTCTAGTGTCTAGGGGCACATAGATAAATTAGAAAGAATCCAACCCTGTGCAGCTTGTTTCATTACTGGAGACTACTGCTCTATTCAATTCAATTCAATTTATTTCAAAACACACAACATTAAAAAGCAAGCAATACAAATACAAATATTAAGTAACATGGTGCGAATGAAATACAATAAAAAAATATATTTTGAAAAGGAGTAGACATTAAGTGAAACACTTATATGTATCTTATCTAGACACCCAGGATCTGTTACAACTATGGTTGCCAACCTTAACATTAGAACATAGACTATGAGACCAAAGACTACAATATATGTACCAAACTGTTAAGGGATCTATCCCAGCCCTACCTACTGAAACATTCTTCTGGCGTCTAAAAACAAACAAAAGACACGTTCA
>OZ024867.1:20325730-20333230 GCA_964017155.1 Oasisia sp. SBJ-2009 | reverse complement strand
GTACAATGGTAGTGGCACAGTGACAATGGCACAGTGACAGTGACAGTGTGCTCTATTGTGTAAGAGTACTGAGTGACAGTGGCACAGTGTTATTTGCACAATGAGAGTGGCACAATGACAGTGACACAGTGACAGTGGCACAGTGACAGTGGCACAATGAGAGTGACACAGTGACAGTGACACAGTGACAGTGGCACAAATAGAGTGACACAGGGACAGTGGCACAGTGACAGTGGCACAATGAGAGTGGCACAGTGACAGTGGCACTGGCACAGTGACAGTGGCACAGTGACAGTGACACAGTGATAGTGGCACAGTGACAGTGGTACAATGAGAGTGACACAGTGACAGTGGCACTCTGACAGTGGCACAGTGACAGTGGCACAGTGGCAGTGACACAGTGACAGTGGCACAGTGACAGTGGTACAATGAGAGTGACACAGTGACAGTGAGAGTGGCACTGTGACAGTGGCACAGTGACAGTGGCACAGTGGCTAGAGCTTTGTACTCTCATGTTTGAATCCTGTGCTGCAGTTTACTTAGCGGTATAAATGAATACCCGGCTATACACAGTGGTGGATATTTGTCTACAAAGTGTCTTTGTACATAATTGCAGCATGGCTGAATGCTTCCCAGAAAAGTTGATATGGTGTTCCAAAGAATAGGTTTGCCAAGAAGTGAATTGTAAAGCATTATGAGCAATCCTGAGGGTTGGCAAGTGTGCTATTAAAGAACTTACCTTACCATTACTTTCCATCATTCTGCAGTATAATTACAAATCCACCAACTGTCTTCAGAAACTTGTCCTATTCAAACATACAAATGCAAACATACAAACCCAGATTCACAAAGTTGTCTCATTAACCACTGAACCTTTCCATAAATCTATCTTTTAATAGTTACTTTGTTACATTACTGATCAATGTACTTCACCCTTAAGTTAAAACGTTACACAATATTGATTTTCAGTTAAACTTAGCATGATTTCTTCCATAATAAAGTGTTCGACATTTTTAGTAACAAGAAAGTGCATAATATCTTTAGAAATTCCCTGTTGATCTTCAAACTGTTGAAGTTGGGTGGCTTAATTGAATAAGAAAATATACGGTGTTGTTTATGTTCCCTTTGGCAGCCGCACTTACTGGGAAGTCTAGCAGCAATCCTAAGTTCATTTAACACTGTAAACATACTGACATCCAACCTTGACTTGTTGGAATATCTGCATTGGACCACGTGACAAGTAGCCTGTGTACAGTAGGCTTGGTCTTGTTCTGTCACGGTTGACCGGATACAGCCACTTAACACTTCCACTGAAGCATGACAGCAAATCTGCTAGCTGGTTGAGAGGGTCAACAATTCTGGGTGTAATCGAGCTTGACAGCAAAGCATGTCATATTACAAAACCATTAGAACTCACATATCAGATCCATTTGCAAAAAACTAATCACATCTGTTAGGAAGCAACAATTGAGCTTTTCATAATACGTTATGTTTAGAAAGAGGAACATGTTGCAACAATTATTTTACTGTGATAATAATTTCCATAGTTATGCTCATGTAATTTATAACAAAAAATACTGTGTGAGAAATACACGTTTAACGATTTTGTTACAGAAATGTTATTTAGTACTTGGTTACCAACACTAATTATTACCTGAATTCAATTAAATATCTAGAGTTATTATAACAATGTAGTTGTTAATCATACAGATATAATGACATTTTACTGAAGATATTCATCTATTTACACACAGGACTTAATCAAATGTTCATCATATGTTACTTGTCCTACCAATTTGACTAACTTCCTGAAAGATTGTAGATATATGCATTGGTCAATACATTCTGATACTGGTAGTTTACAATGCTAGAGGCCCTTACCTTACAACCGTGCTGTTTGGCATGTCCATCGGGCTGGTCAGCGAAGGTCCACAGACTCAGTGGCATGTCTCGTGTCCTCCAGGGTCAATGCAGTCTTCATTCATCCATCTGTGACAAGATGCAAGAAAATATTAGGTTCAAGACCAGCCTGACCCAATCTGTGAAAATCACAAAGCTGCTCTGAGCAGACACTGGGCCAGCAGACGACAGAAGGAAAATGATGCTGTGGTGATCTGTTATGCTGTAGTTGACAACACGACTGAGCATGATGTACTGTCACCACCAAGTCCAACACGTGTCCCCTCCAATGTATGGGTTCTACATGACCGGACAAAACCCCAACGGACAAAATCCCAACCACTGGTTTTAGATGTGGGTGTCCAGACTTTCTTAATTGATTATACATGCATGCATGGATCAGTCTCATGGTTCATGTAGACATACATACTATCACCATTCAGAGCTACTTGATGTGAAGGCGAGACAAAACACCCTCCGTACAAAACCCCCTCGGACAAAACCCCCTCGGACAAAACCCCCTCGGACAAAACTCCCTCGGACAAAACCCCCTTGGACAAAACCCCCTCCATACATAACTCCATCAAGACATAAGCTCCTTCCGGACAAAACCCCCTCGGACAAAACCACCTCATCATAGATACTAGCCTCAAGAATTATAAAAAGAAGTAAACTTAGCTTGGCTGTATATTTGTGCATACTATATATAATATAGCGGATCGGTGGTGCTGAACAACAATATTCTTTTCTCCTGAAATTTTAGCTTAACTTAATAATTGCATAAATATATTTTTTAAACAAAATTGGACGCATTCAATTGTAATTATAATTTTAAATGATATTTTAGTCCTCTTATAATGTATGTATACTAATTTAAATTATATTTATTTTTAGAAGATAATATATATATATATATATATATATATATATATATATATATATATATATATTAAACAATTTTAAGGGACATTTTATATATATTTATTTACTTATTAACTAGTTTACACCACTATTATTGTTAAATAGATAATGTATTATTTAAATTTTGTCTTTATGTATTTATTATAGTAAAAAAAAATTCAATTTTAAAGAACAAATTATGTACAATATGTATATCTTATATCTATATCTTATATTTATTTGCCATATTTCATTTTATTGTATATACATATATATATATATATATATATATATATATATATATATATATATATATATATATATATATATGCACTATATGAGCCAACGCCAGACTACATTCCAATTCATCATGTCATACACGTTGAATATGGCAATAAAGCTTTATTATTATTATTATATATATATATATATATATTTTTAATTACTGGCATAATAAAGGTGATATTCAAGCAAGTTACCCTCTGCTTACTATCAATAATGAGGGGGTTTTGTCCGGAAATGGATTGTCTAGAAGGAACTATGTATGGAGGGGGTTTTGTCCAAGGGGGGTTTGTCCGGAAATGGCTTAAATGTCTAGAGGATGTCTATGTATGGAGGCAGTTATGTATGGAGGGGGTTTTGTCTGAGGGGGTTTTGTCCGGAGGGGGTTTTGTCCACGCACCGTTCTACACACGTCACATTACTGCAGTGGATTTCACACATCAGTAGAACTTTACACATCAGGTTAATTTCAATGTCAATGCAACTAACTCAAATAATTAAAATGTTCTCAAAATGCCTAAACTAATTTAATTTAATTTACTTTTCTGGAACAGGTTATTATAAAATGACAACATCCGGTGACAGTCACTGACCTACCTGCTGTTCCAGCTGTAATGGTCACTTTCACAGTGACCATGGTCCACTAAATCCACACCAGACAAACAGTGGACGTTTTGATCAATGTCATTGTCCAGCCAGTGTGAATCAGTGAATAAGCCCCACTAGGATTGGCAGTGACAGTGTGCTGTATTATGTAAGAGTACTGACTTTTAACACCCATCATTTGAGGTCCATAAATACAAGAGGTATCCAGGGTCTAGTGTTCCCAGTGGACAATTTCCCAGGTTGGCGGAAATGAAGTATAAAGTCACAGGAAAAAAATCTTAGACAATAAGTCTCATTTGCATGTATTATAATGTTTTACGAAATAAACTCACTCACTCACTCACTCACTCATTCACTCACTCACTCATTCACTCAAGTCACAGGTTAGTCTAGGAAAAAGTCCCAGGAAATAAAGTCACAAATAGTTGTATTCAAACAGTATCTAGTTAATACAATTTAGGTATCGTCTGGAATACTTGAGAACATTTGAAAGAAGTCATACTTTTGAAAATCAATTGCCAGTGTAGGTCATTGATATGAAGGTCAGTCTTATTCAAATGATCTTGACCAGTCATTAAACAGTTCCCATGGCAACCCAGAGGTCTTGTCCAGTGAGAAATCTTAAGTATGTGACACTAGGACTCAAGATGTTGAGATAAATACAGTGGTGAACTCCCAAGTCATCTCAAAGTACTCATTTTATGAGTAATGAATAAACGTACATTAATGTACACCAGCCGAGTAACACAGTGATGCTTGGAAAAGAAGACAGTCACAGCCAGAAACGTTTGAAAATTGTGACTGCGGTCTCACCCCACCACCCTGAATAAATAGATTAGTAGAGCTAAATCTTGCTTCTGGAAAAAGGCAGTCATCCTCGCAATAAATATTTGAAAATTATATTACATTTTTCCTGTGTGTCTCAGAATTACGTTGTACACTTACTTGATGACACACCAAACTGCCTGTATGGCAGAATCCATGCATAGGACACTGTCTTAGTAAATTATTGAGACCTCTATGTTCTCCACCCAAAACAAATATATGAACCATCCTGCTTGCTCACTAGATAGCATTCAAAATTTCAGCCAGATAAATGCAATACAGACGGACGGACGGACGGACGGACGGACGGACGGACGGACGGACGGACGGACGGACGGACGGACGGACGGACGGACGGACGGACGGACGGACGGACGGACGGACGGACGGACGGACGGACGGACGGACGGACGGACGGACGGACGGACGGACGGACGGACGGACGGACGGACGGACGGACGGACGGACGGACGGACGGACGGACGGACGGACGGACGGACGGACGGACGGACGGACGGACGGACGGACGGACGGACGGACGGACGGACGGACGGACGGACGGACGGACGGACGGACGGACGGACGGACGGACGGACGGACGGACGGACGGACGGACGGACGGACGGACGGACGGACGGACGGACGGACGGACGGACGGACGGACGGACGGACGGGCAGACAGACGGACGGACAGACAGACAGACGGACAGATGGATCGACAGACACACAGATCAACAAACAGACAGAGAAAAATCATAGGAGATCAAGAATACCAAGACAGACCAAGACAGAACTAATTTAAAACAAACAGAGAGAGAGAGAGAGAGAGAGAGAGAGAGAGACAGAGACAGAGACAGAGAGACAGAGAGACAGAGACAGAGAGAGAGAGAGAGAGAGAGAGAGAGAGAGAGAGAGAGACAGAGAGAGATCAAGGCAGACAAAGACAGACAGAGCCAGACCAAAACAGACCAAGACATACCAAGACATACCAAGACAGACCGAGACATACCAAGACAGACCGAGACCAAGACAGACCGAGACAGACCGAGACAGACCAAGACATACCAAGACAGACCGAGACCAAGACAGACCGAGACAGACCGAGACAGACCAAGACATACCAAGACATACCAAGACAGACCAAGACATACCAAGACAGACCGAGACCAAGACAGACCGAGACAGACCGAGACAGACCAAGACATACCAGGACATACCAGAACAGACCAAGACAGACCAAGACAGACTGAGACAGACCGAGACAGACTGAGACAGACCAAGACAGACAGAGACAGACCAAGACAGACCGAGACAGACCGAGACAGACGAAGACAGACCGAGACAGACCGATACATACCAGGACAGACCGAGACAGACCAAGACAGACCCAGACAGACCGAGACAGACTGAGACAGACCAAGACAGACAGAGACAGACCGAGACATACCAGGACAGACCGAGACAGACCAAGACAGACCGAGACATACCAGGACAGACCGAGACAGACCAAGACAGACCAAGACAGACCAAGACAGACCGAGACAGACCGAGACAGACCGAGACATACCAGGACAGACCGAGACAGACCGAGACAGAACGAGACAGACCGAGACAGACCAAAACAGACCGAGACAGACCGAGACATACCGAGACAGACCGAGACAGACCGAGACAGAACGAGACAGATCAAGACAGACCGAGACAGACCGAGACAGAACGAGACAGACCGAGACAGACCAAGACAGACCGAGACAGACCGAGACATACCAGGACAGACCGAGACAGACCGAGACATACCGAGACATACCGAGACAGACCGAGACAGACCGAGACATACCAGGACAGACCGAGACAGACCGAGACAGACCGAGACAGAACGAGACAGACCGAGACAGACCGAGACAGACCGAGACAGACCAAGACAGACCGAGACAGACCGAGACAGACCAAGACAGACCGAGACAGACCGAGACAGACCGAGACAGACCGAGACAGAACGAGACAGACCGAGACAGACCAAGACAGACCGAGACAGACCGAGACATACCAGGACAGACCGAGACAGACCCAGACAGCCCGAGACAGATCAAGACAGACCGAGACAGACCGAGACAGAACGAGACAGACCGAGACAGACCGAGACAGACCGAGACAGACCGAGACAGAGAGAGAGCGATAGAGAGAGAGAGCGATAGAGAGAGAGAGAGAGACAGAGACAGAGACAGAGAGACAGAGAGACGCAGAGAGACAGAGACAGAGAGAGCCAGACCGAGACAGACCAAGACATACCAAGACATACCAAGACAGACCGAGACATACCAAGACAGACCGAGACCAAGACAGACCGAGACAGACCGAGACAGACCAAGACATACCAAGACAGACCGAGACCAAGACAGACCGAGACAGACCGAGACAGACCAAGACATACCAAGACATACCAAGACAGACCGAGACATACCAAGACAGACCGAGACCAAGACAGACCGAGACAGACCGAGACAGACCAAGACATACCAGGACATACCAGAACAGACCAAGACAGACCAAGACAGACTGAGACAGACCGAGACAGACTGAGACAGACCAAGACAGACAGAGACAGACCAAGACAGACCGAGACAGACCGAGACAGACGAAGACAGACCGAGACAGACCGAGACATACCAGGACAGACCGAGACAGACCAAGACAGACCCAGACAGACCGAGACAGACTGAGACAGACCAAGACAGACAGAGACAGACCGAGACATACCAGGACAGACCGAGACAGACCAAGACAGACCGAGACATACCAGGACAGACCGAGACAGACCAAGACAGACCAAGACAGACCAAGACAGACCGAGACAGACCGAGACAGACCGAGACATACCAGGACAGACCGAGACAGACCGAGACAGAACGAGACAGACCGAGACAGACCAAAACAGACCGAGACAGACCGAGACATACCGAGACAGACCGAGACAGACCGAGACAGAAC